>JAOTON010000334.1:0-346314 GCA_034440635.1 Lepas anatifera
CAATTTCATCAGTATTTGCTAATACAAGTTATAAATGTTATATTATTTTATATTTGGTTTATCCCTGTATTGTACCCATACTGATGAATTAAAAAAAAAGCGTTTGCGATACGATCATTTCTTATAAATTGGTTTTAGAAAGTCATAATACGTGTAAGTTATATGTGTATATATATATGTGTACTGTATGCCTTTTGCTGTATGTATCATATATATTTATATTTTTATTAAACAAACAATTGCCATAAACCTAAATTATTATGTGAATTAGTTTGAACATCTTATGACATGAAACCGACCTTTCGAAACGATCACCTCTCAATGGCTTTCAAGCTCGGCAAACTGGACAATGAACCTCGAAGCCGAGTCACTACCCATGTAAGCCTGACTGTGTATGTCACAACAGGAGCGACAATCATCTAACGGCTCATTTGAAATTTACTGCTGTTTTATTCCTCAGGGCGCCCGAGAGAAGTCGGTATATTGTATTGCCGTTCCAGAGAATTGGGTGGACCTGGCCTTTCCCTGGGGGCGTAGTCTGTGGAGTGTAGCGGGAGTGCTGTCAGTGACAAGACCACCCCCAGCCTGCTAGCGCCAGCAGGAGCCTCAGAGCTCGTCCGAAGTCCATAGTTCCCGATACCCAACATGCCAGGTGATCTCTCAGTGGAGAGGCCATAAGTAACATTCACCAGCAAGGGTGATTACTGACCCAGGAGAGACCCGCTAGGCTTTTAGGAGGAGGTGGGAGCAAGAGGCGTAGCGAGGAGGAAGTGGCAGGGACAGCCACCCCTGAGGGGCGAAAGGGCCCTGATGACCTGAGCCGCGCGAAGAGCAACTCCACCCGCGCTATGCTCGTGTCCAAATTTGAAATTTCATACTAGACAGGGCCCTCTTAATCCCCTCTTCAGCACTCCTCCTGTAACAAGCAAGACCCTTTTTACCATCAGGGCCACACGCTGTCGCAGGGCACGCAGGGCTTGCCTCCCCTGAGCGGAAATCCAAACAACGCCCCTGGGTGGGGAGCTTCCTACTCTCCCACAGTCCCCCAGCGATGGTGGGGCCCTCCACCGCCCCGCACGGGGGGTCAGGAGTATCGTTGTTATGTGTAATTGCAGGATGCCAGTGTTCACCAAGCTCGAATTCACCCCCTCCCTCCCGCTCCAGGATCGGTGTCGATGCTGTTGTTCTTTGAGGTCAGGACCATGCTGCGTTATTTTAGGCTCTTGATGTCTTAAGAAGTTTCTATCTATCCAGTCATGCTATATCATCTGCTCTCTCCCAGAAGCGGCCTAGCTTTATTATTCTGTGAATGCCCATGCCGTCTCTAAGAATTTCAGCAGTTGTTTGAAACATTTACTACGAAGGGAGTTCATGATAAAATCCATAGAAACGTTGGCCCTGAAATTCAATCAAATTTTATATTAGACTAAGTTCAGTAGATTTTCTTCCCTCAAGCTACAAAGCTAGCTTAGTTGAAAAAACTAGTGACATAACTTGCATGGTCTGCAAGTACCGTTTTTTCAAAATCTCAGTTTTTATTGCACTTTTCCTATCTAATTATATTTTAAGTAGGGTAGGAGGGTGGGTAAGAGTATGGGCAGGAGATAAGATTACGCAGCAGCTGTTTTGGTTACTAGCAACCACTGAGATGGGTGGATACCCCGGTATGAAAAAGCAAGGTCAGGTGCCTAGGCTGCACACCAAAATTCAACAGCTGCACCTAATCTTTCCACGGGAGCTACCGAGCAAAATAACAAATTTTCTAGGGCACCCTTGAAGTAATATTTCTTAACTGGGTAAACTTGTAGAATATGCTTCTATTATCAAAACAAATTGTATTACGGTCTGTCATCAGTCAAAAGCTTGAGCTAAGAGTGAGCTCCAGGACCGAAGATCACGCTAAAACGCTCGTCAGCATGTTTATGAAGACTTTCGTCCCAGGAGCATGTCCGGCAAGAGTACGCAGTGATATACCATTGGGCAAGAGTGCGCATGCTTAAGAGGAGTGGAGGAAAATTTAATTTTCTATTCGGGACACAGTCCGCAACTCATATTGGAAAACTAAACGCTGCAACATAGTTCTTACGTATCTGCTGAACGATATAACATCCATACAATCTCCTAGTATGGCGAAAAAAACTTCGCAGATATGGCCTATATGCACCTAAAGTACTGTAAGGCATACCAGTGCGTACTCCAGCCTTTTCCCTCTCTCACGTACTCTTTCCGACCCACTCCGGAAAGAGTGCGCACGTGATTCCTACCCCGATGGGCTCATGGTGAGTCTCCTTTCAGAGACATCAAGTTGAAACATTGACCATACACTTGACAATTATTCTGGCTAATAACCACATAAAAATTCTTAGCAGTTAGACTTATAGGAGAAAAGCGGAAGCCTTTAGAAGTTCGATGCGTACTCTTGCACGTGGACTTCCCCTATATTTTTGCTTCACCTATCCCCAATTTTCCATTGTGCGCTGAAGAAACTCCGTTCAAGACCGCGCATTCTTAGATCAGATTTTGCACTGAGAACTGTAACCATGTAGCTCTGACAGGCTTATCAAGTGTCATGAAATACCTTGATTAGGTGCAGTGAAGGGGGACCGAATGCACAACATCTGTCGCGGGGTGACCAAAAATTTCTTTCCTGATTGGGGTCGTTATATATATATATACTATATAATATATATATATATATATATATATATATATATGTTCCCCTTGCCCAGGGAGTGAGTTGTCTTGTGCAAATATAGCATCAGCTGTTTAGTAAACTTTACCTGCCGTCTCCTAATGATGACATTGCAGAATGACAAGGTGTTGGACTTTATCTTAGCTCAAGAGGTTCATGTACAAACAGGCGTATGAGTAGGTGCTGGTGACCTTCCTCTCCCCGAGATGCCTCTCTGTAGATAAATGAGTGTATTAAACGCATATCTCAGTAATGGCTTTTAGGAAGAAATAAGGCACGCTTCTAAAAGCAATGATTTCAAACAATCGGCACTATTTCAGTTTTAGCGCTTGTACAAAGCATACCGGAAAACAGGCATTCGGTCATGCGCCTTTCGACAAATTAATAAATTCCCGCCGCAGCAGTGGTTCACACAGCCTTGGTTGGCATGGAACCCATGACGCGTCAGCAGGCTGTTCACGCTCAGTTTATAGCCACCGCCATTGCACCAGCTGGTATTCCAACACATGCTATCAACGCAGTAATGGCTTCGGCGGTGAGATAGCTTACACAAAGTGTAGAGTGTGATGGTCCGGATTACCATGTTTACAAAGCTGTTTGTGTATGATTAGCATAGTAGTTCATAAATATATGGCTTTAAACTAGCACTTTGGATAACGTGAGCTTATTTAGTCTCTTGATTTAGATATTGGTAGCATAGGCGTAGGAATGTCAGTGAATATTGGGGGAAGCCAGCGGACATTTTGAAGCCATTCTTTTGATCAACGCCATAGGGTTAATGGTTAAGAATCATGAATATTGGGGGGCATGGCCCCCGGCTTCCGTTCTACGCCTAGGATTGGTAGACATGCCCCGGTCTTTACTGGAGAAGAAGAAGCTCAAGAGATCAAACTCAAATTAAATAGTTGTATTGTGTAGCTTGCACGCCCTCTCTAGAACGGTTTTCTTTGTATAAAGGTGGCATGAGTGGAAGGCACTCCTCATCCAAATACCCTCTGCGTTGCTGGGAAATGATGATGTGAAGTCTTGAGTGTTTCCACTTCATAGCAGCAATGATACGTCTCTGTGCACCTGAATTCACATTAATATTGAAATATTATTGTTCCGAAAAACAATAACACCTCCCGATTTATAGTATTCCGATATTCAGCAAAGTCTAGATCAGAGAGACGAATGGGGAATGAGGACGAGGATGAGAAAAATAATCACCAGGACTTTTTAAGAAATTGTCAGACTTCGTTTTGCTGAGTTGGGCTTCCAGGGGGTGATATATGCGCACCATCTGTTACAAAGCTCGCGCCAAAATCCAATACAAATATGGATTAAGCAGCATTGCAGTATCGTACAAAGGGTCCCCTACTTCGCCTGTATCTAAGCTGGCTCTACTTTGGTTCTTCGCATTATTGTGCAATCCTTTGCAAGTGTTAAACACAACTAAAAAACTATCGTTTCTGGCGCTGATACCATAAATTTTCGACATCCGAACGGTCATCCTAACCCCTTTTCTGTCTCTTATCGAGTTGAAGCTATACAATTCGTTCCAAATTTAATGAAGATGGACTTCCGTCGATGACGCCCGGCCTGACGCAGTCATGATATGCAGGTTCCCATCCCCCCCCTGTTTGTCGCCAGGTCAGATCCCCTGCCCCGGTGGACGCAGGGGGCCGCCGCATGCCCCCAGCGCGGGGGCCAAACATCTTTGCCCCCCCAACGCCGAAATTCTTGAAAAAGGTGTTTTCACTAGGTCTGTAGAGCAAAAATATCCGCCCCCCCCCCCGCACCCCCTCCCGGAGAGCGATCATGCACTAGGAGAAGTAGTTGCTAGGTCTGTCGAGCACTGAAAAGCCACCAGGTCTGTAGGCAAAAAACCGCCCCCCAGAGGAGAGGCAGACATGGGTTTGCCCCCCCAAACCGGCCCGCGGCCCGCCCTGCCCGCCCCCCACTAAACAAAGCAGTAGGGATGCCACCGAGTATCCCGCGCAGTGTCGCTTTCTAAGATTTTCGGATATATCATTCCCTCTCGGTCTTCTACAAGAGACGATGTGCTCTCATCAGACTTTGCCCCAAACTCGACTTTGTCTGCCGTTGTTTAAAATTCCACTAGTGCCTCGGTCAGTGGTGCTATTACAAGTTTGATATGGAAGTTAGTACATGTCGTTTGATCATATCGTGATGAGGTCAAATGCCTGCTGTAGGAAATTCGGAAGCAATACTCATGTCTCTCCGTCCCATCGAGCATTTCCTGTCGCGTTCCACGTTTTGAAATAATGAAGACCGCTGAGTGAGTTTTCCGCCGAATCTCTGCTCGACCGCGCGGCTCCAGTTGGCACCGGCAGCCGTCTCACCTCAAGATAGGGGGTTGGACGCGCCGCCGGTGGGGGGAGGGGGAGGGGGAGGGGACGCCGTCTCAGCAGTGGCGCCGGACCCGGGCCAAATATTTACGCCGTGGCTGGACCGTGCTGCCGACCGCAGCACTGCCGGCGCCGATCTCCCGACCGGGCCCAAAACTGACCCGCCGGGCTAAATGTCCCCTCCGGGAGCGAAGTCTGTGGAGCATGTGTGTACAGACGGCGGTGGGGGCCATCCAGACCACCTTAGCTTTAGCACGTGCATTGACGGGGGTCTGAGCCACCTTCACTTTGACGGAAGGGTTAACCGCCCCACCCCTCGCCCCCTAAGATCTCGAGAACCACGGTAGATAGCGGAAAACGGTAAGCGGTGTTGGATGACCCATTCAAATCTCTATTGAAAACATTCTGATTATTTTTTATAAGCTCACATTTAAGGTCACTAGAGGTCAAGGCATGCCACCATAGGGATAGCATGTAAATGAATGTTTTTTTAATCATTACATTTGAAATAGTAGAGATAGAGCAAAATAGTCTACATAATTCGAGTCCTTGCAGAAAGCCAAATCGAATTATATATCATATGACCTTGCAAGGTCAAATCTAGGATTTGACCTGACCTGAGGTCAGGATCACTTGACCTGTATTGGTGACCTGACCCAATATAACATGGACCCAAAATTTAGACAAAAGTTGTAAAAATGATAGCAGAAAAGGTATACCAAGTAGGGCAGCACTACCCGCCATTTTAATCAAAATATAAAAAATAAAAAATAAAATAATAATAAAAACTCGAAGGATGGCGGGTGCTCGTGCCCCATCAATGTGCATGTTAAGCTATTAACTTAATTGTCAATAATTAAAGCTACGTCAAAGGCTTACACTTTTCCGTCCTCCAAAGCCTGCAGCATTTGTTGAAGCTGGCGATTCCTTGACACGCCCCCGGTATAGAAAGGGGGAGGTAATTACCTTCCCCTTAAAGTGAATGTGGCCTTTTTATACATTTTGTTCAAGTTGTTCCTGGCAAGGCTGCTGGAGTCGGAGTATCACTAAAGTCATCAAGGGACTTGTCACGGAGGCCCCGACCCCACCACCCGAACGAGCAACTCCCTCAATGGAGGGTTAATTTTGAAGCCAAAGATTAACGTCCCACAAAGCACAGGGACAGCCGCCCCGCTCAGGTCACTCTCACCAGTCAGTTGCCAGCCGACCTGTACGTCGGGTAAACTATTGAGCGCCGGAGCGTCTCAGGGAACCGATCCCAAGCCTGGACATGCACTGCCACTGCATGCTTCTGAGCAGCGGGCCGGAGCCCAACGCTCTACCAACTGAGCTACCGGGGCGGCATTTCTGCGGTCTGATTCGACCTTCTGGTCGAATCCAGGAATTAAGTGTAATTAGGGGTATTTTTAGCCGAAAATAATCAAAACGGCCATGATTTCCCTGAAAAAAGGTACAATGAGCTCAATATTTTGATTTTTAAAATGCTCCTTTAGGGTGAAAAATAAACCTCTGCCTTTGGATGACGTCATGATCTGGCAACTTCTACCATATTCAAAAGGCTTCAAGGGCTCCAATTGGTTGGTTACTCACCTTGACGTCAACACTGTCGTCACACCAACAGCTGACAATTGTGGTCGCCTGGCTGTGGTGGATTTGGGGCATTTCAGGTAGGTTTTTAGCTTTTCTCCATGGAAATTTTTGAGTTTAAAGGCAAATTTTATATTGAATACCGGGTTTTCCAGCATGCTTTAACACTTGGCTACCTCAGTTAAAATCACCTTATAAAGGTGCCACATTCCCCTTTAAGGTGTTTTTTACAGACAAAAAGACCCCAGGCGGTAACGGGTTAATGGGAACCGGGCACCTTGGTGAGGTTTCCGACTGGATTAGTTTTAGGGACAATATTTATTGAATGTAATGGACTTGGCTTTATTTCTCCTGAAAAACTGCTAATGAGCCCAATTTTCGTTTTTCCTTTATTAGAGGTGAAAAGCCTCAAAATTTCTGTGACGTTTAATCGGTGGCATACAATCTAGAAATATTTCATGTCATGATGAATGTAGTCAAGTAAGCCACACATGGACATAAGTACAAATGAAGCGCTCTTTAGCTAAAATATTTTTTTATCGGGGCCCAAAATCACACTTCAATTTCTGGTATTTTCTTCATATGTAAAATGTATTTCACGTTGACTTTAGCATTCCATCACACTCTCAGGATTAGCAATGATCACGTCACCACCTGAGGAGGACGGCCTCGACAGGGGATGAACTGCTACCCTTTTATCTGCAAGCAGTATGATCTGTGACCCCTTGGTGCAATAGTCTTTTTAGAGCGGAAAAGGGCCTAATCTTCGCTGGCCTCCTTGTAAGATTTCATTTATATGGAGGGATGTGTGCCGTTTTGTCATGACTAAAACGATCGTGCAAGAAAAAAGTGGTTTAGTGAAACTATATTGTACCAGAATGGACGTAGTATATTCCAATTTTTGTTTGAATTTATCGCAATTAATCTCAGAACTTCTTAAAGGGAATGTGGCACCTTGGTCGAATTCTGGAACTTAGTGAAATTAGGCGTACTTTTAGCCAAAAATAATGAAACCACTCATGATTTCTCTGAAAAATGTACAATAAGATCAATATTTTGTGTTTAAAAGTACTCCTCTAGAAAAAGAAATAAATATCAGCCTGTGGATGATGTCACGATCTGGCAACCACTACCACACTTGAATCGCTTCAAGGGCTTCGATTGGCTGATGCTCATCGTGACGTCAGCATATGTCGTCACACCTGAAGCTCACAACAATGGCCGCCCGGTGACGGGCTGATGAGGGGCTGGTGTCAGGTAGGTTTTAGCTTTTGTCTACGGAAATATCGAGTTCCAAGACAAATGACATATGGAGTACCGGGTTTTTCGACTTGCTTTACAACTTGGCTATCTCAGTTAAGATCACGTTATGAACGTGCCATATTCCCTTTAAGGTCTACTATTGGACAAATTACAGTTTGGCACGCTGTGCGCTGAGTGGTCGGCCATCGCGATCAGCAGCAGGGCCGGCATGTACCCTGTGCAAGTTGACGAGGGCGCAGACGTCCAGGGACCTATCCGTGTCCGATGCTGCTGAGAAACCCAATCCGGGACATCCGGCACGGAGCTGGGCGTCCACACGTGGCCTGGTCGGAGGCAGGTGATACGGCGAGGTCGCAGCGCACCAGGCAGAGCCCAGCTCGCCCCGAGCTCGGCTGACGTCCACTCTGCCCAAGCCTAGGTAGCCCTGTAGCTTGACAACGCGGCAAGGGCCGAAGATCCCAGGCCTGTCCGCTGGTCCTGAGTCTGAATTCAGTTCCAGCTCGTATGTTTGTGTATCTGGTTGGCCCAGCTGCTATCAGACACGTGAAAGTTAATTTCAGATTGTTGCCTATTCTTGGATTTAATTTTTTGAGAATCATGAAAATCTTTTGGTAAAAGTTTTTATACACATATTTCTTCCTGGACCTCTTTAAAAACTATGCGAAGCACGACTTTAGTACTGACCATTAAAAACGAATGGCCTCATACCAAAACAGGAAAAGTGCCGAAAACCGACAGAAAAATATCGTGCTTAGTAACGTTGTTTTATCGTAGTAATAGGCGATTCTGAAATTTAACTTTAGCCCTTGTTTTATCATCTGTTAACATTGCATTGACATGAAATTTATTCATGCTCAATCATGAATAGGTTATCATGAACATGCAATACTAAGAACAATGTCAGGGACGATAGTAATGATAAGCAAGACCTTAAACTATCAGATTATTCCTCCTCCCCCTTTCACAACGGTAAAAGCTTTTGATGGAATGAATAACTAATCCGTCAATTTTGAAAAAACCCTTGTGTCATGCGAATCGCGGGTAGTGCAACCAACCCATTCGACAAATTGTGCTCCCTGAAATCGTGTCTGGTCTCACGCATTTTCTTCTCTATAATATGATTTATAACATTTACTACAAAACATTTTCTAAAATACGCGCTGGAGTTGGGGTTGGAGTTGTGGTTGGAATTGGGCTTTGGAAGAGCCAAAAGGGCCTCGGCCCCCTCCAAAGCCTAAAATAGTATCTTTGGTTCCCATCCCCGAAGGGGACCAAATGTTTACCGTTTTTCTTTAAAAGAAATTCTGTATTTACGCGATTTTTCTCAATTTCGCTCCCATAACGTCGGTTTCTGCACCTCAAAATGTTGCACTTGGATGCGCCAATGGCTGGTGTGCGTCGATCACCTGACTGAACTGTCAGGTGACTTAGCTGTCAGGTGATTTGCTGTCAGTTAAGTCAACTGCGCGCCGGTCACCTGGCTGAACCGTCAGGTGAACGACGCGCGCCCTTAAACTCGGTGACTGGCCATGCCACTGTCTCTGTCCCACTCACCGAGGCTTGAATGAGAAGATCGGCCGCAACGGCCATTGATGCGAATCAGATGCTGCCACTTCCATCTAATGGGAAAGTCATGTACAAATTGAAAAAACTAGGATATTTTTAGTTTTTGATATTCCATGGAAATTATAGGGTAGAGAGTGGTGCGAAATTGTGGCGTGTCCGATTCCCTCCTTTTTCATGTTTTTTTAGTAAGCTTTCTTATTTCTATTTCTGGTATCGTGAAAAAGTAAATATTACACAAAAAAAGCTGTGACGACCTTCTCTTAAAGCAAAAGTTCGCCCATGGTTTTCCAAAGGGCACATAGTATGAAAAGTTCTACAATATTTAATTTGGAAAAAGAACGTCAAACTGTACAAAAAGACGGGAAAAAGTCGGCCTTGAAATAACAGCTGATGCAAAGTTAACTGTCGACTTCCAGTCAAAACATCACGATGAGAGCCAAGTTATTTTGCAAGACATTTTACTAAATCTGCTCTCATCGATAGCGCATTCTTCAGGGTGGCGTGGTGTCCAGCTGCCTGCAGCCAATTGTGTCGGACTGGTCGATGCGCAATTTGCGTCCCTGAACTGAAACCGTGCCCCAAGGGCGTGATCTGGATGTTACAGATTTTCAGTTCTCATGGTAACAGGCGATCAAACATAGCGACCGAGCGTCCTGATTATCACTGTGCTGTTTATACAAGTTGAGTCCTGTCGTCCCAGCGTGTCCTCAACTTTTTGCAAACGGCGTCTGGTTCAGCTGATGTGCGCAGAATCGATGGGATGGAGGTCGTGTCATTTCAAACCAAATATATCCATGTTCAGCAAGATCCGGCTCCGCACTACTCTGAATTGAATTGGTGCTTGGATCAGCCCATTTTCAGTCTCTAAACTTATTCAAACTTTTATTTATTTCTCGTTTTGAGCACGGACGTGCCTAAAAATTTCATGTGTTTCGCCCTTTCCTCGGATTCCACTATATCTGACATTTAGGAATTTGACCTCATACTTTGCTCTCTCCACTTCAATGCCCACTCTCCGAGACAATGCCCACTCACGCTGGCTCAGCACGACCCGTCCACGTCGGATTCGGCGACTGCCCGGGCCTCGTCCCTGCCCGCGGGTGTCCACATCGACGCCATCGTCGCCACGGTCGCCCGCTGCCTGCAAACTACGGCCCCCTCGTCACCTCGACTTCCCGACGCTCCGACAGTGCCGGCTCGCCCCTCCGGGGCAGAATGCTCAACTGAGCAGAGTAATAAAGGGCTACAATTCCTTCGTGAACAGCGCCTGACCTGCCCTCGGTTCAAGGCGAGAGATCGGGAAAAAGTTAGGAGAAGAAGATCGGGAAGAAGTTACTTTGCCACTATATTGACCGTAAAGAACACGTCAGAACACACCTTTGGATACTCTAGTACCCCTGCTGTGAAGTGACAAAAAACCAGTGGCCACTATGGTACCCACATCATCTGGGAAATGGTTAATTCCTAAATATTAAGTTAAGAAATAATGTAAAATGAACAGTAAGACATCTCTACATCAAAAGAAAATGAATTCAGCTCCTAAAATATCTTATATTTCGACATTTATAATTTTCGTGTGTTACACAAGTGCTAAAAGCCCTTTGGGTACTATAAGGTACACTCTGATTAAGTAGTCTCCAATTAGCAAATAAAAAAGCCCAGATGATGAATTTCAATGGGGCACCTTGGTCGAATCCCCGAATTTAGTGTAATTAGATATATTTTCGCCGGAAATCATGCAACCGTCCATGATTTCTCTGAAAAATTTACAATATGCAAAATAGTTTGATTTTTAAAATTCTCCTCTAGGGTAAGAAATAAACCTCTGTCTGTGGATGGCGTCATGATCTGGCAGCTACTGGGCCTTTCATTCGAACTCATATGTTTATTTTTTAGTTTGCATGCTTCGAATGATAAGAAAACGGTGAATGTGGTATAATTTCGCTCAAAATGCTTTGAATTTTTGTTTACATGTTAATTCATTGTTATGGATGCTAATTTATGGCAAGTGTAAAGGCTTTAGTCACCATGCGCTGAATGGAGAATTTGGGATTGTAGAAAAAATAGATTGTTGCCTCTGTAGCGGTCCGATACCAACATTGTCTGAGTTTGCTGCATTCATTTCACACGGCTCAAAGTCCCGTGAAAGTTTTGTTTCATTTTTTGCGTCTTTTTAATGTTATCATTTCATTCACCACTACTCCAGGCGTCCAATGGCTTTCGAAAATGACTCCGCAATCACCTCACCGAGCACAACGAAGGAGCAGCCCGTTCACCAAGGAACTAGAAACACGGGCAATTCTTGAGTGCGGAGTTTTAAGATACTGTGATTGTTTCCTTGAAAAAGCAAAATGTTTCAAAGAACACGTTCTGTGGAGCGATGAAAAGAGTTTATGCTAAAGCAAAAACCAAACTGACAGAACGAAAGGTATTGGGGACCAATGGATCCTGAAGTTGAAATCGAGAGCCGGTAGCAAAGAGTAGCCAGTAGCCGGTAGCCAGAAAGTGATGTGCTGGGCTGTTATAATTAATGGGAAAATCAACGAAAAACTTAAACGAGTACTCCAGACCTGAGCGGGAGTGGTGTTGCATGATTGATGATCCGTGTGATCCCTTGTTGCAGCCGATAAGAGTTGCGATAAAAACACGTATTGGTACTTTTTTGAATCCGGGTTTAAACAGAGACACGATGGAAAAATGAAAATCTGGCATCTGCCGTCTTATAACAGATTGTCATGCAGCCATGGGTGGGAATCCAGGGGGAGGGGGGTTGGGGGGTCAGGATCCCTTGGATTTTGGGTCTCCCCTTGGATTTTGGGTGAGGCTTTGTATAGGCCTCGTATTGCCGTGCCAGTATTAACTCACCCAGGACCCCACCTGGATCGAGCAGAGATCTCCATCCATGCATGCAGCTCTCAAAGTATCACCCAAAGATGTTTCCAATGACAAAATAACAAAAAAGTCGAACATTTTTACATATTATCGTGCGTGCATGTCCCAATTGGCAGGCTCAAAGTGTCAATAACAAACTCATGAAAAATATAAGTTCTAATGAAAGACCCTGTGCTACCATATTCAATGGGGTTCAAGGGCTTCAGTTGGCTGACTTCTTACCATGACGTCAGCATGTCGTCACGCCAACAGCTGACAACTGTGGCCTTTTCGGGTACGTTTCAGATAGGTTTTTAGCTTGTCTCTACGGAAATTTTGGGCTTCAAGACAGATGATATATTGAGTACTGAGTTTTCCGGCATGCTTTACAACCTGGCTATCTTAGTTAAAATCACGTTATAAAGATGCCACATTTCTTTTAAGCCATATGTTGCCGCCTCAACAGTTCAGTTGGTAGAGTTCTGGGTTCCAGCCTGCTGCTCAGCAGTCACGCAGTAGCAGCCACGGGAAAGGCTCAGGATTGATTCTTACGGGACGCTTTGGCACTCAATATTTACCTGATGAGGTCGGCTGACACTCGTCACTTACCTGATGAGGTCGGCTAGCACTCAATATTTACCTGATAAGATCGGCTGCCACGAAAAATTTACCTGATGAGGTCGGCTGCCATTCAAAATATTTACCTTATGAGACCGTATGCCACTCAATATGTACCTGATGAGATCGGCTACGACTCAATATTTACCTGATGAGGTCAGCCTGCACTCATGATTTACCTGATGAGGTCGGCTGCCACTCAATATGTACCTGATGAGGTCGGTTGCCACTCAAAATTTGCCTGATGAGGTCGGTTGCCACTCAAAATTTGCCTGATGAGGCCGGCTGCCGCTCAAAATTTGACTGATGAGGTCGGCTGGCACCTGATCCGCGGGAGGATGACCCCAGCTGTCCGTGTACTTTGTCAGATGTTAGACGGTGATGTTTAAGCTTAGAAATGACTTTTTTCGATGGTTGGGTCAGTGTCTTTGAGACAAGTTCCTGTATAATTTTACTGAGTCACCGATTTGAACCGCCCAACATGCATCAGCTCAAAGCAGGTATTGATACGCGTGGATACTTGCACAAAAATTCTATTTTCTCATGTTTTTTATCGCAGACACAACTGGAGGACAGTCTTCAACAACGCAGTGACCTTTTGCCTGGAATTTAAGATTGATATTTCATCGGTACGCCGGCAAATGCCAGATATGTTCTTGCTGCTATAGCTAGTTTGTCCACCCACGCAGGCCTTCTTCATTGCGCATCTTTTTCGGCCGTTTTCACAACTACAGCTGGCATTGTCTGTATGTCTCCCTGTAGCCAGAGAAGCATCATTGTTAGCCGATTTCAGATGAGTTCAGGGTTTTATGTGCGTGGGCATCAATCAATCACCATTGGTTGTAACAATGGAACAAAAACTAACGTCACATCGAAGGTAAAACAAAACAGCTTTCGCATCTAGAAATTATACTCATTATTCACCAAATGCGACAGGGATGGATAATTTGAAACGACAGCTGCATTTCCTCGTAAGTAAAAGGGAATGTTTTGCTGGTATGCACCAGGGTGGATGATTAATATTCGTGGCCGAAAGAGCACCAGGCAAACTTTCCAGGTGTCGTGTCCTGATGCGGTTGAGTTGGTACCGGGTCGGCGCCCTGGTTTGGTTTATAAAGCCACTTCCACCGGTACCAGCGCCGTCGGTAGGACAGATTCCGCCTCCCTGCAATTTCCCCATGCGTGTGCTATAGCTATTTGTGCCAGAAATGTCCTTTTTCTCTGCTTCGGGCTGCCTTTGCCATTACAGCGTATTTGCTCACTTTGTTCCGCGACTTTGGTTTTCTAACAACACGGATCTGGAAAGCACAGCCTAAGTAAGAGCAGGAGCGGAGTAAAGAAGTGGCCGGTTACTAAGCTCTCTGTGCAGAACACCTTACCACCTGAACATCTAGGGTGTCCCAAGACGGCAATGAGCTTGATTCGGACACAAGAGGGCTGAAATTAGCAGCCAGGTTTCCGGTTCTGAAAAGGCCACCGTAGAAATCGTACATTTTCTAGGCATACTTGGCTCGTTGCTTCGTTTCGTTGCTCGTCTAAGTCATGAAAGGACTGCTCCCGCATGATCCTCATCAACTTAAGTTTGTTATCTGT
Source organism: Lepas anatifera (assembly GCA_034440635.1). Taxonomy (NCBI): domain Eukaryota; kingdom Metazoa; phylum Arthropoda; class Thecostraca; family Lepadidae; genus Lepas; species Lepas anatifera. Next base: position 14,542 of record JAOTON010000334.1, read on the forward strand.
CTGGCTTTAAGTCGATGTTTTTACTTCTTTCATGCATTCAGCTTATCGAACATTTCGGTTTGCCTGTCTGTCTGTCCAGCTCTCTGCTTGTGTATGTATTTGTTTGTTGCAGTAGCTACCGCATTTTCGTTGCTCGTTTTACTTTGATCCCTTATTGATACGGCACACTTTCCTCGGGACATGTGTGAGAGCGTGCCGATCAGTAAATCTGTGCTGCCGCCCCTTCCACGTTTTTGCACTACCTGCGGGTGGATAAAATGTCCGAAACAAATGTGCCGGTGTCAGTGTCTCCTCGATTCCGGCCATGAGTGTGAAAGGCAGCCTCGACTTTTTGGAAGGAGTTTCGTTGGACGAAATGTCGAGTGTACCAGTAATACGATTTGTAATGCAGTTGTCTATTTTTGTCTAAGAAACCCATACATGATCTGAATGATTTTGGTACAAACATAAGCTTAAGGCAAGCAATTTTTTCTGACATGTGATTTGTGGTTGCTGGAAGTGGTGCATTGGCAGAAGTGACGGTAATTAAACGTACTGCATTTGTCAGCGACTCAGATTTACCGTACTGCGTACCTGATGCTGCTGTAGACGGCTACATTCTTCCAAACGCTCCGCAAAAATGTCCAAATATATACAAAATATTTGTTTTCAAATAATACTGTTTGATACACTCCGATTTTTTTGTGAAAATAAGAGGGGGCCATTTTCTTTGCAAAAAAATATTAAGAAGAGTCATGCAGTCATTTACAGATGGAATCCTGCTGGAAGGCCCCTTTAGTCCTAGAGCACTCGAAGGAACGGCTGATTTTTCCAATGCATCAAGCTCGATAAGAAATTTCAGTTACTCCCGTTAAAGATTAGCTACTTATATTTCTAACAAATTGCATGTCTGATGATGTGTGGTTTGGTTCAGGTATATTTTCAAAGCTCAAAACGACCTGACCTACTCTGTCCGGACGCAGCAACAACGGTAATACGTTCTGTATCAGATGGAGACCGGCCAGCCTGGAATGGGGTCTGTAAAACTAGCACAGCTGAATCAGCGTCTGAACACGCCCCTGGCTTGCTGGCGGGGGGCGGGGGGCGGGGGCAGGGGGCAGTGCGGAATGTGACGTCTCGCTCCGCTTCCGCCGTCACCGCCGCAGCCGCAGAGACTCGCCTGTGTCATCTTACCGGGCAGCATTAGAGTGTCAAAGCGTCTAATACTGTCAGGTAACGATGTCACGACGCCTCTCCATCATCGCAGGCGACAGGGCGACGCGCGCGTCGTCGGCGCGAGCTGGCGCGAAGCGGCGCAGCGGCGCGGGGCGCTGGCACGGCGCGCGCTGTCCAAGCCAGGAACGAGATAAGGATAGAAGACACCAGCCAGTGGCCACCGTCTGTGGGTCTTCAGGTCCGCCGTCTGTTTCTCTTTGTTTTGATGTCCGAGAATTAATAAAGTGTCCTGTAAACTTCTTGCCGACTTAATCTGTCTATCCGTAAAAACAACGTCCTGCTTGGAACTGCAGCATTGGCTTTTATGTTTGGAGATAGCATCTCTTTGACAAAACCAAGATGAAAAAGGAAGCAAAAAAGGAGTGTAAAAATTGCAGTGCTTCTTATTATTGGTATTCCCCACCAGAAATGACCGAAAACGATGTTCCCCAAACTGTGTGTCATGACCCATCGCTTGAGGGAACAGAGCTATTCTGTGAGGGTCACGAATGTCTGTGAATTTGAGTCATGAATTTTTAGCTAAGACAGCTTCGATTCGGCCGAAAAATTTTAACTGATCAGCTGACGGCATTTTGCCCTCAAAATACTTTCCATGACCGTAAGTAATATATTTTAAATAATTAAGTAGTTCTCAATAAGACAGAATTCTTCAGTCAGACGATTCATGCCCAGGGTGAATTTTCTATAAAGAACTCTCAGTTTTCTCTATAATTTCTAATGTTTTCCTAAAATTTCAAGTCATTTCCCAGTCCCGGCAGTATATCTATGTAAACTTGGATTTTGAACCGCCCCGGCAGCTCAGTTGGTTGAGCAGTGGGCTCCTGCGCGCTGCTCAGAAAACCGTGCAGTGACAGCGCACCGATGACGGCTTATAAGCTGTCATCGGTCAACCGATTCTATAGAATCGGTTCCCCTGAGTCGCTCTGGCGCTCAATATTTACCCGTCGTAACTCGGCTGGCAGCTGACTGGTGAGAGAGTGACCTGAACGGAGCGGCCGTCCCTATGCTTCGTGAGTAGTTTCGTTGGTTCCAGATTAACATTATTAACATTATTCGTTGGTTCCAGATTGCCTCGCTGGGGCCCCTGGCATGATGCGCCCCGCGGGGGGCGTATTCCCCCCTCCGTATCTCATTTCCAAGGAAAGCCAAAGAAAAATTACGGACGGCATTCAAAAGCTCTTGACGAGACAAAGGGAAATTATAGGAATTATTTTTATGTCAGGTCAATATTTAGGTCAGTATAGGTTAAAAAAGGTTCCATTGGCTTATAACAGGACAGTGTACGTTTCCCCCTATAAATTTTTACTCATTGGAGCTAGAGTAAATATTCATACATCATTTGGTTCCTCTCATCGTGGCAAATCGAATTGAATATAAAATATGACTTTGCTATGTCAAATTGTGAAAATGACCTGACATCGATCTAGGTCAGAGGCACAGGGTGACCTGGTATAGTCATGTTGCATATTAATGGACTTCCTGTGATAATATAAGCACAGTGCAAGCAAAATAGGAGCTTTATCACAATTCAGTCACAAGTTATTGAAAAAATAATCACTGCATGCTCCTATGCCCTGGCATGACCTTTGAGGGGTCATATGGTCAAAAACTCAATTTTATGGTCAAGACGATGGTAAAAATACATGGTTTGGGGATTTTTAGCTTTATCTATCCAGTATTTACTGAAAACAAGCCTTTTCTATTTTTCACCATATACTTATAATGGGGTGACCAAAAAAATGATCCCACCTTAGGTCAGCAATATTAAAATTCCGAGATATCAGATTTGTAGACCCTAATGACCTCATCATATTCTGAAAGTTTCATACTGATCGGTCGGCTGATGTTCTTTAGGCGATGCTTCAACTCGTGATTTTAGGTTTTGAGGTCGGCTCACTTGACCTTAGATAGATCCTTGTCCTGACATGAACTGACCTCAAAATCGTGGTCAGATGCGTCAAATTGATCAGGAATAAGTTACTGTAAGTTTTGTTCTTTTGCGTCTTTTGGTTTTTGCGTTATCTAGGGAAAACCAGGAGGGGGGCAAATGTCGCCCCCCAGCAGGGTGGGTGCTAATCTGTCATTGCGGAAATTGCTCTATCAGATGGTGGGCTCTTAGTCTTCGGGATGAGCCTTTTGATGATTTTAGAGGGACCTTGATCCCAACCAAAATATACATAAATAAAACAGTATTGAGGAGCAATGAGCGCCTAGCCAAAAGATATTCTGTGAGCCTTGCTAGCTACGAGCCCAGAATTTAGAAATCACGGAAGAAAATGAACAATTGCATGTGTGCACTCTTTCTTTTTTCGCTGCGAAATGGAAAGTTTTAGAGAAAACTTGTAGAAGAACGGGTCCAATTAAGACATAGGGGGAATTATCCGGATATTTTTAATCAGCTTCTTATTACCAAGCGGGCCAGCAGCACCTGCGAGGTCTCTCGCTACATATGGACAGAATTTCGCGTAAGCGACACGGCCCGACCCAGCCCGACCGTTACGCTAACGAAAAGCTTAGATCTCTGAAAGGGTGCAGCATACCTTGACGGGGTCTTCATCGCGTTATAGCTTAATCAATTTCATCAGGGATGGGTGGAGTACTCGCGAAGCTCGTGGCACGTGGAAAAGCAGGGGCATGTGAAATCATCAAATTTCCGTTACTTATGACGTCTTAACTCGGCATTTCCTGACCTAGATAGGTCTAAACTGGATGTGCAATGAGTAGCAATACTGTGAGTTAAAAGGTGAAAGGCGATTTTACCCTAAGTCAAAACAGTCGCTCGCGCACAGGTACACGAGAAACGGATGATATGAGAAACGGATAGTACCAAACCCATCCCTAACGCCTTCAGTCAGTAATTGAATTTTTTAATTGAATTCAGCAATTGAACCCCGTCAAGGTATGTTGCACCCTTTCGCCTTAGGTAGGTATATGAGCACCATTGGTATATCTGTCACTTGATCTTTTTGCAGCTTCTGAAAGAATGTAAGGTTCAGGTTATAACAGGAGGGGTCGCCAAATGAGGTTAAGTGAAGTAGCCTCACTTCAACATTTGAGTTCTACCATACCTGCATTCTGAAACCGATTGACTGGAAACCTAGCGCACTTGGTAACCACTTCAGGGTCTGCAAAATATATATCTAGGAGCTTTTATTTCGTTGATGTGGGGTCAGTTCATGAGGTGATATACCCATTTGGAATAGCGTGGGCTATGCTGTAAGTCACGAAAACAAATGCAAAGGCTCAAGCAGTTCAGCAACACATTGCCTTTCACCCTTTCAAAGATTCCAGGGACAATTTTGTCTTTTAACGTATCTGAGGTCATTAGAGGTCTCCGGGAGTCACAAATCGCGACTGGACCATAATTGTGCTCTGCACAAATGATCCCGAAGGCCAAACTGCTGTGAATACCACTGGATGCCAAACTGTTGACCTGAGCACTTAATTGCTTCAAGTTAACTGATACCGAATTTGGATGAGCTTTCTTACGCACTATTATATTCGGAGTTAGAGAGGGGCATCGATAGCCCTCGTTAGGGCGAAGTTGGCGCCGCACCCCAGATGGGGTGCGGGTTAATGATGAAAAGATGAAAATTTCTGAACACTTCAAAGAAGTGCTACGACATTCCAAGCAGATGTTGCAGCGTGATTATTGCGCTGAACTGTTTTTACAAATGTTTGATATATGGTGAATACCAAACCGCATGAGAAGTGAACGCTTATTAGATTAGATCGCATTAGATTCGATTGGCTGTCCAGGCAATCTATCCTGTATCACACTAGGTGGTATTGATTTGAAATGGGTCAATGAGATTAAGCATTTGGAACAATCAGCTCGAACCTGGATGGCTCGCATGGCATACTACGGCTTAAAAGGATTATCTACTACCAGGGTGAGGTATTAAGAGCAGAATGTCCTCACCATGCTTTTTATGACTTCCTGTAGCCAGTTATATGGAATAGAATTATGTACACGCACAAAGAGTAAAGGGGTCTGGCGTGAGGTGAGGTTTGCATATTCTTGTTTAAAATGTCTTTTGAAAATTCCCATCTGGTATCATAACCACACAGTGTGCTTGTCTTATGGCGTATATACCTTTGACATACTTCTGGCTAAAAAAGATTGTGAAAATTTGTGATTGTGTAAATTGTGACCCCGATTCTTGTTACAGTAGTGGACTGAAAAGAGTATTTCAAAGGTATATACGCCTTGTGGCCGTAAGGCAAGTTATCTCATGGTGTGTGTGAAGTAAAGTGATTTCGGATATGTACTTCGCATGGTATGTACGAATACAGTATCATTATTATTATTATTATTGTTATCTTCATCATTATTTAGTAATAACAGAGACAGCTTCCCTAGAGAAGTGACAGTGGCGGATTCAAGGAAGGGGTTAGGGGCTCAAGCCTGCCCCCAAATGGCAGAATGCCTATAGTAAATGCATAGCAGCCGTAGGCTATTCCAAGGCAGTGGTGGGGGCGTCTCGAGTCCCCTAACTCCCCCCTCCGCAAAATGAAGTCCTGAATCCACAACTGAGTATGGGATATGATGCTAAGTTCTAGTTTTTCCCGTTGCCCGACAAATTTTGGTGGTAGGAACACGAAATTTCACCACATGGTGTAGGGTCAAAGGACGCACACTGTGTTTTGTTTTGTAATTTTGAAGATGTTTTTAACTGAATAGTTTTTTGCGACGAAAAAAACTATCAAACTTGCATCTTTTGAATTTAAACTGGGGTGCATATTTCCGAAATTGCTGATGCCAGATCATGGGCATCCGTGAGCCAAATATTTTCCCATGTTCCGTCTAGACGATGCTAATACAAGCAACGCTCTATGAGGCACGTGCCAGCCCTAAAGAACAGTGCAAGCAAGGTGCTGTAAGCTCTGCACCTTTTAGACTCTGAATCTTATATGACGGATGGGTAGAGGGCAACATAAAATGGAATTCCTACAGCCTTTGGGAGCCTTTCTTACTTTATACCAAGCCACTACGACCGACAACTTAGAAACATAAGCGGAAAGATTGCTGCACCGAAAATTTTTAATTTCAAAGTGTGTACTCGTGCATCAGTTTCAAACCGCAGAGTAAACTGTGCTCCATAAAAATACAGCATTCATAAAGCCCAAAAACGTTAACTACAGTGTTATAGTCTTATTTTCTCTGTGGATGAAATATTTTTCACATTATGAAAGCTCATAGCTCTATGTGCGGATTTAATTGGAAATTTGGCTTTTTAGACCTGCGAAACAGCTTCAGAATTCTCGATGCCTAGCATATGACTGAATTTAAATTAAAAAGATAGTAGAATTCACAGTAAAAAGTGTTAAAACACATTTAGAGGTACACTGGTTAAACAGCATTGCCGTGGCACCAGCGGTGAAGCCAGCAGACCATTTTTGGTGGTGGGGAGCGAGGGGCTCGAGCCTCCCTGCCATAGCCTCGGAGCACCTACCGGCTATGCATTTACTACAGGTGCTCTGAATTTTTTTTTTTTGGGGGAGGCTTGAGCCCCTAGTTCCCCTTGTATCCGCCTCTGCGTGACACCAATTGTTTCATGGCAATTAAGATTTTCACACCAATGAATTTTTCGCAGATATGATTGCAACTAGATTATTCGCTTTAATGTTGGTATTGGGTGGTATAACACAAGTCGTATGTCTTGACAAAGTCACGTAGTGGGCGCTATATGGCCTTTAGGGTTGGCGTGTTCTTAAGCCCAGATAATCAAATAAATAAATCAAAGTCACGTAGTTTGATGTTAATTTTTCCATGGAAATCCTTATTGGACCCGCTGAATATTACAATACTGTGGCAAGACTGTAAGTGGTATTTTTCAGATTTGGCTGACGGCTGTAATTTGCGGATAATAAGTAGAAGACCCTCCCGTTGGTCCCTGAGACGCTCCCCGTTGGTCCCTGAGACGCTCCCCGTTGGTCCCTGAGACGCTCCCCGTTGGTCCCTGACACGCTCCCCGTTGGTCCCCCTTTGCAGTGACAACTTCCTTGAAGAGGGACCAAAGAAGCTTTAATTTTCCATTGGATGATAAGACTCCACCTTATCTTATCTGAGGGTGTTGGTTGACTAGGCTACTCGGCTGGATGACCCGGCCCCTGTTATGGGAGACCAGAGGGAGACCCAGAGCGCGGCGCCAGTGTTAACTATTGCAGAGGAGCATTCTTGTCACGGGGTGGTCACACGGTTGGCGTGGGCAGCTCGTAATGACCCAGGTCGGGGCTGCCCAAAATTTGTGGTTTTCACAAGGCTCATTCAGCTTTGAATCACTCACACTGTCACACGAAGCACGCGGTGGCCGCACGAGTCTGGTGGCCAAACCATCCTGGATAAAAGCCCAGAAGGAGGAGCATCAGTGAACACAAAACCGGGTAAAATGTGTGTGTAAAGCGGCGCTTCGGTACCGGCCGACCATCCGTCACCAGCTAACTGAGCGCATGCACCTGAACCTGCTCCAGTTTCGCCGTCAGCTGAAGCCCACTGAAGCTGTGCGGCAGAAGCGGCAGACGTTCGGTCAGAAGCATCTGAAGAGGACAATTCACAGCCGAATGTGGGCATTGTTCAGCGTGAGAGTCTCGACTCCAGACTGATTACTCAATGGACCTGTCCAAACGCGGGTTTAGGCCCATAACAGTGTCGAGGGGCCCTCATTGAGGCCGTTACACCGTGACTGGGCCCACAGCAGTGACGAGGGGCTCTTATTGAGGCCGTTCCAAGTCTCAGTCCACAGCAGTGACGAGGGACCCTCATTGAGGCCGTTCCGTGTCTCAGCCCACAGCAGTGAGGAGGGGCTCTCATTGAGGCCGTTACACCGTGACTAGGCCCACAGCAGTGACGAGGGGCTCTCATTGAGGCCGCTCCAAGTCTCAGCCCACAGCAGTGACGAGGGACCCTCATTGAGGCCATTCCAAGGTTTAGCCCACAGCAGTGACGAGGGGCCCTCATTGAGGCCGTTCCGTGTCTCAGCCCACAGCATTGTCGGGGGCCCTCATTGAGACCGTTACACCGTGTATCAGACCACAGCAGTGACGAGGGGCCCTCATTGAGGCCGTTCCGTGTATCAGCCCACAGCATTGTCGGGGGCCCTCGTTGAGACCGTTACACCGTGTATCAGCCCACAGCAGTGACGAGGGACTCTCATTGAGGCCGTTACACCGTGACTGGGCCCACAGCAGTGACGAGGGGCTCTCATTGTGGCCGTTACACAGCAGAGGATGATTTTGCACGGTAAGTTTTTGTTCAGTATCTGTTGTGCTAGATAGTGCTATTTCAATAAGTTTAGCAGCAGACTTTTTTGAGTCGCGACTCAGAGTCAGAGTCGACTCTGAGTCGACCCAAGTTTTTCCTAAGTCAGAGTTGGTTCGACTCACTTCCGGATTTGGATTGAACCAGAGTCGACTAAACTGCCCGACCAGTTTAGTCGAGTCAGAATCGGAGTAAGCCTCCAAGCAGTGAGCCAGAGTTGGTTGACTCAACGCTCAACACGTGGCACATAGCTGGTACGTGGCACTATTTTCTCACATGGCCGGTATTTTAGAAGTTTTTAGAACTGATTGTTTTGAATGATTTCATATTGCTATTTGGTAATATTAGGTAGCTTATTATTTCCATATCCACACTAGTCCCATGTCGGGATCAGTCCTTAGACAAGCATGAACAGTGTAAAATATACATTTGCAAAAGTACAATGATTTCTTAGTTGTGTTTCATTTAATTTTAGCAATAACATGTAAAATCATACATCAAAATTTGAGATTAGGCCCAAAATCATACCTTCCGATTCTGGGGGTGCACACAATACAAAGTCTTAATATTACGATCATGCAATAATTAATTCTTAAAAACTGCAGTTAGTCTCTTTTTCATTCCTTTATTTGACTGAAAACAATAAAAAGCAATGCTATACAAGCACCAGAAAGAAGGCACCAAAAATATCATTTCAATGCATTATGTAAATGAGGAATAACAGCCTGATGCTCATATTATATAAAACTTGTTCGAAAGTTAACAGTCAATATATTTCGCCCATGGGGCATGATCACGACAGCGAATGGACAGGTGGCAGAATTATACAACATTTGAAAATTTATAATTATGATACACACGCGTGGTTGCCTAATACACTTTCAATTCTTACTATAACTTGTACATACATTTACATTCCGAGCTTATATATATATATATATATATATATATATATATATATATATATATATATATAAAGTAGCATTCAATTATTCTCACATTCTCCGTACATTCATTTCTAGATATAAACAGCTCACATACATTTAAACACATAGTTACAAATTTATACAACTTGCCTATTATGATGATGACTATTGGTATTGCATGGGCTTCAGGAGGGTCCAGGAGGATGACATTATGTTTAGCTGGGGTTTATTTTTCCGAATTTCAATAGATTCGCTTATTTTAACCTCTGCAACATCTTTGCAGAGCCTAAGAATTTTAATGTTTAGTTTAGTGTGGTCTATATTAGTAATTTGGGGATGCTCGTTTTTGAAATGTTCGCCGAAGGGTGTATTTTTAGTTTTGTTTTTTGCGTCCCTGAGATGTTCCATGTATCTTTCTCTGACCATACGCTTACTTTCACCAATGTAAATTTTGGAGCAGAGTTGACAAGTAATTTCATAAACGGAGTTCCGTTGGTGGCATCCACCTTCCAGTCCCGCCATGCAGCAGAAGCAGCGTCTGTTGCCGGCGGGACATGGAGGTGGGTCTAGGGCCGATCTAGTAATTTTGTTAGCTAACGTTTTCCCGCTTAACCATGTGATCTGGAAGGGTAGTTTTGAAGTTTTGACGGCATGGGATACTTTATGGGAAAGCTCATCGTCTATGAAGGGTAGCCTAATGTAAGTGCGTTCATCTGTTTTTGGACGGGTTAGCTTCGTAATGTTCTCTCGGAACAGTCTAGTTTTAGTTCGCTGGATCAAATTGTTAGGATACCCGTTCATTTTAAAGATATTTTCAATTTTGAGCAGACCACGTTTTTGAGCTTCTTTGTCTGATCCAACCCTTTTAGCTCGGAGTAGCTGGGAATACAGAATTGACTTTTTTGTTTGAATGGAATGAGCCGAATTGTAGGGGGAGGATTATTGGAGCTGCCATCGGCTTGATATATAACTCCGTACAATATTTGCCATTAGGATGAATAGTGAGCGTTGTGTCAAGGAATGCTAAGCTATTACTCTCCGATTGGTCCGTTCGTTCGATGGAAAATTTTAGGGATGGATGAAAGCTGTTAATGGACTGATAAAATGAATCTAGAAGCTTAGAGCCATGACACCAAATTCCAAGTATATCATCAATATATCTTATGTAGATAAGGGGTTGATGGTCGAGTGAGGCAAGGAAAAGAGATTCCACTGCGTCCATAAAAACAATGGCGATCGGTGGGGCTATTCTACTTCCCATTGCTATACCTGTCTTTTGTCGGTAGAACTGTTGGCCAAATCTGAGATAGTTGTTCTGTAAGCAATGATGCAGAAGTTTATCAATGTCATGTAGTTCTAGTCCAAAGAAGTTTATTTGGTTTTGGTGTTTTTTCATTAGGTTCATTGTTGCTGAGATCGCCTCTTGAATGGGTATGTTTCCGTAAAGATTAGTTACATCGACAGTGAAAGCAATAGTGCCTTTGGGCATTCCCTGTGGAAATTTGGCTTTAATTTTCGAAAGGTAGGTGTATGTGTTTTCTATGTGCGCCGGAACAAAAACTAGCAGTTGTGATATGATCTGTTCTAGGAGCCAACTCAATTTGTCCAGCGGATCTCCGCAGGCTGATACGATGGGTCGCAGTGGTATATCTTTTTGTGTGTCTTGGGTAAGCCATAAAGTTCAGCTGTGCGTGATCCTGAAGGTTTGATGGATCAAACCTTCAGGATCACGCACCTCCGAGCTAAAAGGGTTGGATCAGACAAAGAAGCTCAAAAACGTGGTCTGCTCAAAATTGAAAATATCTTTAAAATGAACGGGTATCCTAACAATTTGATCCAGCGAACTAAAACTAGACTGTTCCGAGAGAACATTACGAAGCTAACCCGTCCAAAAACAGATGAACGCACTTACATTAGGCTACCCTTCATAGACGATGAGCTTTCCCATAAAGTATCCCATGCCGTCAAAACTTCAAAACTACCCTTCCAGATCACATGGTTAAGCGGGAAAACGTTAGCTAACAAAATTACTAGATCGGCCCTAGACCCACCTCCATGTCCCGCCGGCAACAGACGCTGCTTCTGCTGCATGGCGGGACTGGAAGGTGGATGCCACCAACGGAACTCCGTTTATGAAATTACTTGTCAACTCTGCTCCAAAATTTACATTGGTGAAAGTAAGCGTATGGTCAGAGAAAGATACATGGAACATCTCAGGGACGCAAAAAACAAAACTAAAAATACACCCTTCGGCGAACATTTCAAAAACGAGCATCCCCAAATTACTAATATAGACCACACTAAACTAAACATTAAAATTCTTAGGCTCTGCAAAGATGTTGCAGAGGTTAAAATAAGCGAATCTATTGAAATTCGGAAAAATAAACCCCAGCTAAACATAATGTCATCCTCCTGGACCCTCCTGAAGCCCATGCAATACCAATAGTCATCATCATAATAGGCAAGTTGTATAAATTTGTAACTATGTGTTTAAATGTATGTGAGCTGTTTATATCTAGAAATGAATGTACGGAGAATGTGAGAATAATTGAATGCTACTTTATATATATATATATATATATATATATATATATATATATATATATATATATATATATAAGCTCGGAATGTAAATGTATGTACAAGTTATAGTAAGAATTGAAAGTGTATTAGGCAACCACGCGTGTGTATCATAATTATAAATTTTCAAATGTTGTATAATTCTGCCACCTGTCCATTCGCTGTCGTGATCATGCCCCATGGGCGAAATATATTGACTGTTAACTTTCGAACAAGTTTTATATAATATGAGCATCAGGCTGTTATTCCTCATTTACATATTTATCATCATGCTCAAAATAGCTCTCCAAGACATCATTTTCAATGCATTATCTTTCACGGTTTCAGGACATCCTCTGGTAGGTATAGATTCTGCCTGTACACGGAAGATAAAAATCACAAAAAAGAAACCCACAAACCAAACTGGCAAGGTTTGGTTTCGGTTAATTTTTTCATATGAGCGAACCCGTAGTACAAGCATTCCTCATTTGGGTTGGCCTTATCAAGGGACACAATCGCCGTGTAAGCCGCATGCTTGCTGGGCAAGACAAGCGAGGACGAACTACAGGGTGTCCCATAAAGAAGTACAACCGGGTTGTTCGCTGTAGAATGCAAAAACAGTGTCGTAGGGACAAGATTCAGGCATATTTCTAATCAGGATAGAATGGAAATTCACAAACCGTAATATTCCGTATTGTGAGCTGAGCTCCATGACCCCTCACATCATTTTCTCCAGCTGAGCCCCGCGGCGCTCTTTCACAATGGGCAGGCGAACTCTCTGCAGGTTTCTGATGGCGTCGTTAATCATCATTGACCGAAACCTGGCTCACTTGGTGTCGGGAGAGGGCGGAGCCCAGGGTACAATTTTTTTCCTTTGGACTTCTTCATGTGGGGCTTTAATGGCACCCACCCCGGTTGGCCTCCGAGCCACCTTCACCATGTTGAGGGGTGTTCAAACACCCCCCTCGAACTCGGCTCTTATACGGGATAGCGAAAAAAACGCGAATGCAAATTCACGAAGAAGCTTCATCTGTCACTTTTTGACTAAGGTCAATATTGAGGTCATGGCAGGTCAAAGAAACATGCTCAGAAACATGCAGTGTCAGTGCATATCCAGGCTGGGATCGGTGCCCCTGAGAATCCCTGGCGCTGAATAGTTTACCCGACGTACAGGTCGGCTGGCAACTGACTGGTGAGAGGGTGACCTGAGTGGTGCGGTCGTCCCTGTGCTTTGTGGGACGTTAAACTTTGGTTTCTAAATCAACCCCTCATTGTGGGAGTTGCTCATTCGGGTGGTGGGTCGGAGTCTCCGTAAAAAATCCCTTGATGACTTTAGTGAAACTCCGACTCCAACAGCCGTACTGAGAGAAACTTGGACAAAATTCATAAAAAAGGTGGCACGTTAGAGAAGAGTTTTCGGACTCTAGCGCCTGATTGAGTTGAGTTAGAATCATTTTTAGGCACCATTCATTTCCTCTCGTTACGACAAATCGAATGATGTATAATATGGCTATACTAGGTCAAAACGCAAAAACTGACCTGACCTGAGGTCAGGTCAAGGTCACTATCTGTGCTAGTAGTATCAATATGCATATCAATCGATTCATAATAACAATCTAAACGTAATGGTATCACAATAAAACTTCATTGATATATCCTGCAAAGTTATTGACCCAAGTCTGAAAATCTGCTTAAGTAGCCCAGATGACGTCTCAGAGGTCACAGGTCAAAAATTGCAACATCAACCTAGAAAGGGGCCCAGAATTCTACGATTTGAAGAATATGGAAGTATTTGCAGTTGTATCTACACAAATACAGCCAGTTTCCTGTTTTCCCCATGCATTTCCAAGGAGAGGTCATGATCCATACCTGACCTTAGATCATCTATATGAATAATTCCGGACTATTGTTGTAGAAATCGGTGATCCCATTATGTGGTATAAGTTTCCATTTGACATATTCACCGTCTTCTTATCTATGCCACCTTAAACATTTTTGGAGGTCAGGCCACTTGGCCTGCACTGGTGACCTGACCTGAGATGACGCAACCTTAAAATTTTATAGAAAGTTACAGAATTAATCAAGGATAAGGTGGGTCAAGTACAGTGACTCTTCGCGCCGTCTTTGTTTGTGCCGCCGGAAAAAAACCCAGGGGGTGTTCAAACACCCCCACCGGGATGAGGGTTAAGGACCGGGTGCATGCAGGAAAGCCGAGGACAACAGAGCAATTGAAGGCGGCCATAGTCCTGGAATAAGCCAGGTTTCGGCAGTGAAAATGAACGATGCCATCCAAAACCTGCAGAGTTCGCCTGCCCATTGTGAATGAGCGCCGCAGGGCTCATCTGGTGCATATGTTGTGAGGGGTTATGGAACGAGTGAAAACCAGTTTACAATAAGCAATAGTGATGTTTCGGAATTTTCAGTCTATTCTGATCGAAATATACTCGAAGCTTGTCCCTACGACAATTTTTGCATTTCATAGAGAAAATCCATGGTGTACTTCATTATGGGACACCCTGCCACATTGTGTCGGACTGTAAAGCTTTGCAAAGGGCTTTACACGATTGTGGTGTAAGATTGTCAAAAATTATTTTCTAAACTTTCGGAAACGGAACTGTAAAATAATTCGATATGAAGAAAAGGTGCCATTCATTGTCTTGCTGGAGGGGGAAAGAATTTCAGAATGTCGCATTCGACCTGAAATATATGAAGCTAAAAAGACGCGCTTCATTTTTGAAACATTTACGGTTAACAGTGACGGATGCAAGAGAGATAGGGGATCAAGCCCCCCGAAAATGTCAGAGCCCCTGTAGTAAATGCATAGCCGGAGGCTGTTCCGAGTCAATGGTGAGGGAGGCTCAAGCCCCATAGCCACCCCTCCCCCAAATGAAGTGCCGGATCCACTGCTGGCGGTTAAACAACTAAAACCAAGGGTAATGATGGAACGGACATTCATTTTGGCAATTTATTGAAACAAACAATTTGTTATTTCTTCAGAGTTCACCGACATGCAAAGCTGTTAAATTAAAAATCACAACAGGCATATGCACTGAAAAAGTATTTAAGGAGGCCCATGAAGACTGTCCTAGTTTTTAAGCCTTATCATGGGGCTTTCCAGGATAAAAGGAACGACCAAAGTCGAGTGCCCCTACCCTCGTAAAAATAGAATGGGGATCATCGTTTTGCCTTATCATAGTTGCCAATAGACCCTCTTCAGAATCGGAGGATAAGAGCACATGTGGTTAGCCTATCATGACCTATGGCTCCCAGAATTGAAGACCACTATGCTTTTCAAATCTAAAGAGGTCATCGTAGCTCACTAAACTGGCTCAGCCTACACATCTGAGTAGTCTCAGTGTTCTCCTGCTGTAAACCCATAGTATTCAACAGGTGCACACTCATAATATAAGCCAGTGATCATCTGAACACTCATCTTTGAAAAGAATGGTGAGCGTGCGATTGCATGAGCAGGTGCTGTAATGTCACGCGATAAATATGTTTGTTCTCTCTTAACACCCGCCCCGGTAGGCCTCCTAGCCACCTTCGCCATGGTGGGGGGAGGGTGTTCAAACACCTCCCTCGAACTCGGCACCTATGCAGGATAGCGAAAAAATTGAAAACTGTTGGATAGCTCATACAAATTCATAACGAAACTATATCTTCTAATTTTGGGCTCAGATCAGTATTGAGGTCATGACAAGTCAAAGGAGCTGACATGTTCGAGAAGAGTTCTGGGCTCTAAGTGTCGGATAGAGTTGAGTTAAAATCAATCTGTAGGCAATATTCGCTTCCTCTCGTCACAGCAAATTGAATGATGTATGACATGACTATACTAGGTCAAAACATAAAATGACCTGACCTGAGGGCAGATCGAGGTCACTATCTGATCTAGCATAGTCAATATGCATGCTATCGACCCCAATAATAGTCCAAACGTAACAGTACCAAAATAAAAGCTTTGTTGTCGTTTCCTGCAAAGTTATTGACCCAAGCCTGAAAACCTGCTTAGTAATCCCAGATGACCTCCCAGAGGTCACAGTTCAAAAATTGCAACATGAACCTGGAAAGGTGCCCAGGATACTACGATTTGGAGAGTATTGAGGTGTTCTCAGCTGTATTTACACGAATACTGCCCAATTTCTGTATTCCCCATGCATTTCCAACGAAGAGGTCTTGACTTGTATCTGACCCTAGGTCATCGATATAAAAAATAACGGAACATATTTTGTAGCGCTTGGTGGGCCCACTATGCGCTATGAGTTTCAGTTGGATAGATTAGCCGTGTTATTACTTATGCCACCTTAAACATTTTTGGATGTGACTTGGCTTGCACTGGTAACCTGACCTTACTATTTCGGGAAAAGCTGCAAAATGGATCAAGGATAAGGTGTACCAAGCACGGTACCGCTTCGCGTTGCCGTTTCCTGGAGCCACCGGAAAAAACCCGAGGGGGTGTTCAAACACCCGTCCCTCCCGTTGGGACGAGGGTAAAGCCTGTATTAATAGGCAATGATTTGGAAACAGTTACAAAATTAACGGAAACCAACCTTCATAAACT
Organism: Lepas anatifera; assembly: GCA_034440635.1. Classification (NCBI taxonomy): domain Eukaryota; kingdom Metazoa; phylum Arthropoda; class Thecostraca; family Lepadidae; genus Lepas; species Lepas anatifera. The sequence goes on from JAOTON010000334.1 coordinate 31,061, forward strand.
AATACCGGCATTTAATCAAATATCTGACTTCGATTATTATGAGCAAAATTACCTAGAATATTTAATGTACGATACGTGGGCTTAAGATTAAGATAATCCTACAAGATCGTCTGAGCACTCAATCCTTTAAGATCCACCAATGATAAAAATAATATTACCTGGTCTAACATGTATATGTTAGATGTGTGTGCATGATTAGTTCAGATAAGTTAATGCGTCGTTTGAAGACCTTGTGATTTGTGCTGTTAAAATTCAAAGTTTTAACTCCTCCTCTCTTATCATACCAACAACGATTTTTCTGACGAAGGCTTCGAAAGTAGACCGAAGGTGCTCCGAAACGAGCTTTTCACCGATTAAAGAAAGCCTTTCATTTTCACTGTACTCATACTCTACTTATCATGTCATTCCGATAATTTGGATATATGTCAGACTCTGTTTATATCGATACCAGGCATCTGCGGTGAAAGTTATTTCAAGCTTAAAAACATACTTGTTTAGGCATTTAAAGGTTTTTACCCAGTTAGAAATTTTCGTATTAATTGTGCTATCCATCAAAGACTCCACGTGATTTCCGCTTTATGGGCCTTGTTGCATAACTCAAAGATTTCGGATGTAATTAGAAATCAGCCGTGCGCCTTCATGCACCATAAAGAGATGAAGAGATGTATGGAGAGATGTCGCAAGCTCAGATGAAGCGAAACTGATGAACCATTTTCTTATCAAATGAGCAGCGACAGCTCAAACATCCAGTTATAAGGGTTTTGAAGAGGATAAGGCTCATACAGAAAGGCCAGAGAGAAGCTCTGATGTTTTTACTCGAATTATTTTTGGCATCCTTTTTAACTCCTGTTCAATTCAATAAGGCTGTCAGTTGTCGCTCATCGCACGTCTCGATTGAGACAGACCTCTTCGTTTGAGACACTCAAATGAGCATGGGGCTGTTTAAAAGGAAGATGGATACTTAAACCACAATCAATTAAGCTTCTCACTTTTTTGGGGGTAACAACGGTGGCCCACTAGTTAGCATGATGTTTTCAATAGGTAAGGGACGGCTTTAGTTTAAGATCAATGAATTGCTGCTACCGGATGGAGTGGGATTTCTTACTGGTTTGAATCAGGCCTTAGTGACCTTTATTTTGAACCTTAAATTGTGCGGAAAATGTAAAATAGAGTTTTTGGCGGAATGAAATATACCTATAGTGGTTTCTCGGCACTTTCTATGAAACTACTGTCTCAGTTAAAAATCCATCGTTAAAGTGTAATATTCAATTTAAAGGTTTTCCAATGGTTTCGATTTTTCTTGATGCTCAAAATACAATTCTATTAAACGTTTCTGGGATATAAAACTATTTCTTATAACTTTGGTGTAGTAAAAACTCCTCTCCCCTACTAATGGTAAAAAAGTTATATTAGCTATCTCCTGAGCATCATTGTGGAAATCTGAGCTGTGGGGGGTTGACTAAGAGCACAAAGCCGTTATTGGCAAAAAATGTCGAGAATAGTTAAATTAAACTAAATTTGGGTGCTGAGAATAACCATCTAATATAAATACTGGAATTCAAAGCTGTGTGGCAGATTCAATTGGATTTTAATTCTTTGAACAATTATTTGTAGTTATAACGCTTTTCTGAAAGGAAGGATGAGCTGTTGCCTAAGTCGGTGCAGCAGAACGAGGGAGGCGGGAAACGAGGCACCGTGCCCCGCTTAAAAGAAAAATGTTAGCACACCCATTCAGTGTTGACCCGCAAAATAGGCTGAATGGTTCATGATGCCCTCCCCCCACACTTCAATCCGGACCCTCCTAGTGGCGTAGCCAAGGGGGGTCCTTGGGGTCCGCGGACCCCCGAGCTCGGTCTCAGGGGGCTCCCGAGCTTTGTCTCAGGGACCCCCGAGCTTGGTCTCACGGGCCTTTCGATCGTGATCTCACGGGTCTTTCGCTTTTGGTCTCAGGGGCCCCCGAGCTTGGTCTCAGGGCCCCCAAGCTTGGTCTCAGGGGCCCCCGAGCTTGGTATCAAGGGACTCTCTAAGCTAGGTCTCAGGGAACCCCCAAGTTTGGTCTCAGGGGGCTCCCCGAGCTTGGTCTCAGGGGCTCCCCGAGCTTGGTCTCAGGGCCCCTCGAGCTTGGTCTCAGGGGCCCTCCGAGCTTGGTCTCACGGGCCTTCCGAGCTTGGTCTCAGGGACCCCGATAATCGGTATCGAGGGCTCAGGAGTACCGAACATGGATCTCGGGGCCCTAAGCTTGGTCTCAGGGTGTCCCCGAGCTTGGTCTCAGGGGCTCAAGGCCCTCTCGGGGTGCCCCCGACTTTTGATATCGAGGGACTCATGAGTGAGGCGTGAGCTCTGACCTCATGGGAACCAGAGTTTGGTCTCAGGGGCCCCAGGCTTGGGCTCAGGGCCCGTGATCATCGGCATCGAGGGGCTGCAGGGTACCGGACATTACTCTCGGGGGGGCTCCGAATATTGGTCTTGGGGCCCCTGAGCTCGGTCTTAGGGGTCCCAAGCTTGGTCTCAGGGGCCCCCGAACTTGGTCTCACGGGCCTTTTGATCTTGGTCTCACGGGCCTTTCGATTTTGGTCTCAGGGGCCCCGAGCTTGGTCTCAGGGTCCCCGAGCTTGGTATCAGCGGTCCCCAAGCTTGGTGTCAGGTGGCCCTCCGAGTTTGGTCTCAGGGCCCCGAGCTTGGTCTCAGGGGGCCCCGAGCTAGGTCTCACGGGCCTTCCGAGCTTGGTCTCAGGGGGCCCCCGATCATGGTCTCAGGGGCCCCCGATCATCGGTAACGAGGGTTCCGGAGTACTGAATATTGATTTTGGGGGCCCCCTGAGCTTGGTTTCAGGGGCCCCTGGCTTGGTCTCAGGGGACAAACGAGCTTGGTCTCAGGGGCGCCAAGCTTGGTCTCATGGGCCTTTCGATCTTGGTCTCACAGGCCTTCCGATCTTTGTTTCAAGGAGCCCCGAGCTTGGTCTCAGGGGCCCCCGAGCTTGGTCTCAAGGGACAACCGAGCTTGGTCTCAGGGTACTCCCCGAGCTTGGTCTCAGATGCCCCCCGAGCTTGGTGTCAGGGGCCCTCGAGCTGGGTCTCAGGAGGTATCCGAGCTTGGGCTCAGGGTTTCAGTTGTCTCAGTTGGTCTCAGTTGGTTTCAGGAGTTGGTTTCAGGAGTTAGTTTCAGGAGTTCGTTTCAGGTTCCCCGAGCTTGGTCCCAGGGGTCAGGGCCCCCTCGGGGTGCCCCCGACTATTGATACCGAGGGACTCATGAGTAAGGCGGCACGAGCATTGGCCTCATGAGACCCAGAGTTTTGTCTCAGGGGCCCTCAGGCTTGGACTCAGGGTCCCCGAGTATCGGCATCGAGGGGCTCCAGAGTTCCGAGCATTAGTCTTCGGGGGGGAGGCTCCGAATATTGATCTTGGGGACCCCGAGCATCGGTGTCGAGTTTCTCCTGAGAAAAGTGCGAGCATGGGCCTAAGGGTGTCCCTGAGCCTGATCTAAGTGGAACCCCGAGCTTGGTCTTAGAAGCCCCCCGGGCATCAGTATCAAGGGGCTCCGGAGTATTGGTCTCGGGGGGAGGCAAGCAATTATCTTAGGGGCCTCCAAATGCTGATCTCGACGGGCCCCCGAAGGTGTGGATACAGTGGTGCAGCCAAGAAGGCCCTAGGTGTCCGTGGACACCCCTTGGGCCAATCTGGGATTCTCTGATTACGGGGCCCCGAGAGTCAGTCTCAGGGGCCTCTAAAGGTTCGTCCTCAAGGCGTCCGGAGTCGGCCTCAGGACCCCTGCCTTGAGAGTCGGTCTCAAGACCCCCGAAAGTAGATTTCAGTGGCCCCCCGGAATGGGTCTCAGGGGGCTCCAAAAGTCGGTCTCAGGGGGAGGGCGAGCTAGTCCCAGGGGCCACCAGAGAGTGGGTTTTAGGGCCCGGCGAAAGTCTATTTCAGGGGGCCCCCTGAGAGTCAGTCTCAGAGAACCCCAAGAGCCGGTCAAGGGCACCCCGAGAGTCAGTCTTAGGGGACTCTCGAGATTGGGTCTCAGGGATCCCCCTGAGAGTCAGTCTCAGGGGGCCACCCGAGTGTCGGTCTGAGGGGGCCCTCATAATCTCACGGCCGTCTCTCTCAGGAGTCAAAATTTACTTTCAGGTGGCCCCGAGAGTTAATCTGGGGGTCCGAGAGTTGGTCTAATTTGATCCACAGAGTGCTGGTCTCAGGGGGCCCCCGAGGGGTAATCTTGAGAGCCCTCGAGATTTAGCCTCTGGCTGTGCCCCCTAAGTTTTGGTATAAGCGGCCCCGAGAGTCAATCTCAGGGAGCACCCAAAAGTTACTCTCAGACGGTTCTCGGGAGTCAGTCTCAGGGACACTGAGAGATAAAGGGAATGTGACACCTTTATAACGTGATTTTAACTGAGATAGCCAAGTTGTAAGGCATGCCGGAAAACCCCGTACCTTATATATCATTTGTCTTGAAACTCAAAATTTCCGTAGAGAAAAGCTAAAAACTACCTGAAATGTACCCCTCATGTACCCTTCTTAGCAGCAGGGCACAGACTGTCAGTTTTTGGTGTGACGACATATGTTGACGTCACGATGAGTATCAGCCAATCAAAGCCCTTGAAGCCTATTGAATATGGTAGAGGTTGCCTGATCATGACGTTATCCACAGGCAGGTATCTATTTCTTTCCCTAGAGGAGCGTTTTAAAAATGAAAATATTGAGCTTATTGTACATTTTTTAGAGAAATATTGGACGCTTCAATGATTTTCGGCTAAAAGTTCCCCTAATCACACTAATTTCCAGGATTCGACCAAGGTGCCACATTCCCTTTAATCTTGGGGTTCTGGGAGTAATTCCCAAAGGTGCTCCCGAGTTAGCCTTAGGCCCCTGAGAGCTAATCTGGGACCTACGAGAGTCAGTCTCAGGAACGCCAAAGACTCAGTCACGGAGGTGCTTCCACCCCCTCCCCCGTTGTTAGTCTCAGGGGCGCCCCAGAGTAAGTCTGCTGGTTTTGGGGGACGTAAAAACTGATTTTCGGGAAAATTGTTGTTTTCAGGGGTCCCCAGGTACTGGTTTCGGCACCATGTCAAGTGCTAGGCCCCTGAAGATCTCTTCTGGACCCAGGGGACAAGGGGTGGGCGATGGCTATTTGTTCTGGATGGCTTAACGCTGGCACTGCAATACAAGTCCTATACAAAGCCTATCAGAGACCCAAAGTCCAAGGGAAGTACTGGCCTCCCCAACCCCCCGGGATCTCCACCCAATGGCTAGGAAGGAGTAAGTGGGCGGTATCATCAGCAGAATTGTCCACGTAATATGTTTTATACAGGGGCCAAAAAAGTGTTCAGTGTGTCACCATTGAAAATGTCCAACCATAAATGTGTCACCAGCCCAGGCTGAAAAATGTGACACGTTTTGCATTAGTAGGATATCAATGGATGCTCTTGGATCATCCTAGTTGTTGAAAAATATTACGTGTTCAAATTATAGGAGCCAATTTCGGCGATTTGATCCTTTATAGGTCTGGAGGACACATGTCGGCTAATTTGTGTCACCTTGCCCACCTTGGGCTGTCACCATTTAGAATGCCAAAATGGTAGGTTTTTCGACCCCCTGGTTTTATATAGCATCTGGGGCACGATCCTATATCACTTTTAATGAGCGTCCTTTTTCTTTTCCATTTCTTTTGGATCTTAAAATAAAATCCAGAGATTTCGCTGAGATCCTGGGCTCAATTTTTTTCAAAAATCATATGCCTCGTACAAATGTATATACGCATATTGCGTACCAAATGAAGACAAATTGAAACATGTCAACCAGGCACTATTAACGAAGGAAAGGCAAAAATTAATCTAGTTTTATCAACCATAAGAGCAAATCGAACAGGGAATTTGGCACTTCAGCCGATTTTTAATATAACAGCTCAACACCAATAACAACATTCCTAATTATTCTGAAATAGACAACTTTCAAAAATTTTCGTAGGAAACCAGACAAACAAGGTTGATGATAGAAATTGATGAGCATAATCCCAAAAATAAAAATAGGTATGAAAGGTTGAAAATAACAAGAACAGAGTGAGCCAAGGCGACAGATATCTTGGGCGCCTATTGTCGTGGTAATTTTTCTCGTTTACAATATAGCTAGGGTAAGAAAGTAACTGTGGTGAATTCAACAGGGTCTATCCGCGGAATAGACGTTATATAACGCCCGGGACACACTACCATATCTCTTGCATTTTGATTCAATTTTTTCCGTTTCTTGGGAAATTCCCTGACTAAACAGTTCATGGATTCGACACTCGGAAATAATTGGTAATAATTTCCCGTAGATCATTTATTTGCACTCAAAACGACTGACTTTCAATAATTTTATGTCCGATTACTCGAGTGAATTGAGGTAGAGTCAGGTTTAACATCATGCATGCAGCAACATTGAACTTCCCGAAATATGCCACAAAGCTGTTATCATAGCCACGCTGCCATATAGGTATGGACCAGCCTTAATATTTGGTGACCTAAATTTACCAACACTTGGTGGGATCGAGAAAAATCAAGCTATAAACAAAATAAGAACAAACACTCAAAAAGGCACAGCAAAATTCATTTCGTGTCAATGTTATGATGTTAAAATACTATAAAAAATATAGGAAATGGGCCCCGGTTACTAAGGGGGTCCCCGGCCTAGGGGTCCCCGACGGTAGTCGGACCCCTCCTTGGCCAAATTCTGGCTACGCCACTGGACCCTCTACCTTTACTGACTTCAATGATATATTGACCGGATTAACAACAATGCACCAACGGTGCCCCTCGCTCACCCAAAGTGGGCACAGTCCCCCCCCTCCCCTGTCATGTCGCATTTGGACGATTGCCCCTGCATCACACTTGTATTATTCCTCATTCCTCAAAATAGTTCAATGGGACTGGGAACTGCTGGTATCAGCGATAGTGAACCTCTCTAACAATACCGGGACACATATTTCAACTGGTCAATGCTGTTCCAAAGAAATTTGTGGGAACTAGAAGTTCAAGTGTTCTGCTTCGCGCCCAACCACATCTGATATGTTTAAGTGCATAGACATCGAGGATGCCTAAGATATTGCTGCTATTGACGGAAAAGTATGTAATATGTATTCATAGTATCAAAAGATGGCGGCTCCTCCACGACGCATGCCACCCCAATCAAAGCACACAATGAAATCGCATGAACCAAGTGACAGATATGGTCCACACGAAGCGATTAAATTCCGAATTGACTGTACACACATTTGGCCCATGCGACGCTCCTTGTGACGGATAGCGTGCAACCCGGCGGTAATCGTCCTCAGGTGTGGCCCGCGCTCTTAGCTATCTCATTTGCCGGCCGGCGGTAGTTATCAGACAGCCGCCGCTCCGGACATCCCCCATTAAGTCGCCGTAATCGAGGCAGTGATGGGCCATCGGCCCGGCACGAGCCGCGTGTCACACCCCTCCCCCTCCCCCAGTCGTCACTGGCAGCGCTCACGCGGCCGGGCCAGCGGCGGAGGTGGCGAGGAGGGCGACTGTGCTGGCTCCGGTGAGCTCCAGCGGCGGGTTCAGAAGCCAGCCTGTTGACCTCGAGCGGCTGATGGACTGATTCCGAGATTTCAGGGAAATAACAATATTCGAAGATTCTAGATAAGCGAGATCACCAACCACATTCAAAACTGGAACCAACAGTCTCTTCGCATAAGCTCTCCTCATGACCACTTCAGAACTTCTCCATCCTTCTCTTGCTATTAGCAGTGACACTGCAGTGTTAGTACTAACATCCATGCGTACCCCGCTCTCCCCTGCGTGCCGTCTGCGCCAGTCAGCGGTACGCCTGTGACGCAGCCGCACGAGAAATGAACAATTGCTTCACGCTACAGGAGACAGGGAGGGGAGCTGACCAAGGCAGGACGACACAAACTACCCGCGGCCTAACAGAAAAGAAGAGAACAAGATGGTGGACGAGGGAGTGGCACACTCATTAGCACGGGAGTCACGAGATGCGGCGCCGCAGTCCGGTGGGTACGGTCACGACATCCCGGAGCTGCCAATTCCCACACCGTCACGAGATCGCTGTCGCTGCTGATGAGCTGTTGGTGACCAGCTCACGGAAGGTGGGGAGACGCCCTGGAGATAGTGAAGATGGTGAGGAGCCTAAACAAGCTCTGGTCAGGCCGGTCCGTGCCACCGGAAATGGCGTGAGCTGGTACTAATGTAGGTATGTATGCAGACGCTCACTCCGCAGCGGTCTTATTCATCTCGACGCGGGCGTTAACCTTTATATCACTGTTACTCATTCCAACCACTTCTCTTTAGCTGTATATCTAGCCAAAGACTGCATAAGCAAGTTGTCACCCGTAGGCATATGCATGGTCGTCGAACGCGGTGACAGGGTGACCCGGAAGAGTCCTGGCAGGCAAAGTTTCTTCCGCTGATCGAGTTGGAGTAAAAATAATATTATCATATTCGATATAGGTAGACTGCCTCGATACCCCTGTAGGAGGACTTTAAGGCTGCGTTCTTTGAATTATTCCGAGGTGGAATTCCAGGGGTTGTGACGTCGTGATATTCCCCGGATTCCAGCTGTGGAACGTTCTTGAACGAGGCTGGAATGCGGCGTAAGTGGCGATGTGCGACAGTCTCATTATTTATTTTGACTTGTGCACGCGCAAATCTTTCATTTACCTTCATTTAGGTGTTATTATTAGGTTCTGATTATCCTGCAAAAACATATAATGGACCTTTCGAGCAAATAAATATTTAAAGTCCACGAACTTACTGTTACGAAATTCATCCATGGGTGCCGCCATCTTGAGCGGGACTGTTTTTTCTATTCCCACCGTTCCGCGCGGAATGGCGGGAATATTCCACGTGGAATCCCGGGAAAAGTTTCAAAGAACGGCTGTGACGTCACTGTTCCTGGAATTCCAGGCTGGAATATTTCAAAGAATGCACCCTAAGTCGTTGACTTCGCACCTCCCCCTCGTCGTTTTTAGGTCGAGGCTGTCCCGTCCAGTAAAAAAAATGCATAAAAAATGCCCAGTAAAAAATCATACATGTATGATGCAGGTTCCCAGGGGCGTCGAATGTGGTGCACCAAATTCAGAATGGGAGGAGGATGGCTCAACAGTCCCTGGCTTTCACTTGTCAGCGCACGTTTTCCTTCTTCCTACTCAGATATGTGCCCTGAATGTGGCATGATCTGGTCCAACAAGCCGTACCAGCATGATACACGAGCTCCACACTCAATAAAACCCATCAACAATCCACTCTATCGATTCCACAATATCGTGTTTAACAGCTTTCGGAGTCATTCTGTGAATTGAAAGCTACAATTCCAAAAATGATTCAATTAGCAGAGTTTATATGTAATGTTCGGCCTTGCGATGTTAGCTCTTTTTTCTGGAAAGTGCTCTCATCTAAAATGCACGCCTTGGGCACTGAGAAGGCTGTGGACAGAGTGCAATCATCGCAACAGACGAGTCCTGCAATGGCCCGGTCTGCATGGCGGACACACGTGTCTGGAGTGAGTGTTGCAGATCTGGCAGGGACTGCAGGAGGCCGTCACCCAGCCAGATAGGCCTGTCGACGTGTATACCTACCGACGGCGCCGAGTCAGCCGCGCGTGCCCGCTAAGCCGGCCAGCCGACGGCGTTTGCACAGTTCACGTGCAGACAAGCAGTGGGATCCGCAGCGCCAGCTGACAAATCCCTGCGGCTCTGCAGCAAATCCTCCGGCCGGAGCCAGTCCCCACCAGCAAAAGCTTGATAAGGGAACTAGCCACTCTAGTGACTCGTTGTTTTAGCCGTAAGACAAAGTTACGGAGGAAGCACATACTCCAGTCCTGGCCGTTTGAGCTCGTTGTTCGATTCAACGTCCACCGTCCCAGGTGTGCTCACACCTCTCTGTCATGTCAAAGAAATTTGGTGGAGCATAGGCACTGGCGGACCCAGGGTGGAGGAAAAGGCCCGAATCCCCAATTTTAAAGGCCCAAATCCCCAACACAGGGAGTCAAAGCTAATTTCATGGGGTAGAGGGGGAGGAGGGATAAAAAATGCATCGTATTTCTTATGGACAACCCCTCTACAGAGGATTGCAGACGGATGGCAGAACGGCTTTTCAGCGATGAAAAAGATAGCTTAAGCTTTTTACCTTGACAGAAGCTAGAAAATGCATTGAACCATTATACTGGAAATTGTCATAAGGAATTGCCCCTTTTGGAAAGAATTCAAAGTTCGCGTTAGGTCTCCGTAATTAGGGTAATTTTCCCTTACTGAAAATCGTCTTAAAATTGTCGGAATGAGAAATACATTTTTTTCTTCAAATGAAATATATGTCAATCTGTGATCTCCTGGATCTTGTCCGCGATCCGTGAGCTTTGTTTTAAATGATACCTTTTATGGTTTTTTGTGTCAGGTGATTTCATATGGACGACCTGGTACTGGAAATTGTGTGGTTGCGCGTCTTAGCAACCATATGTTGTCACTAGTGCAGTTTACAAGGTAATCTAAAAAGGCGCGGCACGGCGAGGTAGAGCCAGGCACATGAGTCGGCGATGCCAGGAATGATGTTTTTTTGGTTCAAGTGGTACACTGAGAGAAAAATTGATTCCGTTTGGATAAAGTGAGTCGGTGCTGAAAGCGAGTTTGGATTCTGGTGTCAAACTCGGTTGGAATCAGGCAGAATCAGGCTCATTGCATTCCTGTCGCAGACTTAGTGTAATCTCTTGGACTAGATTTAATCTAGCACGTAGTGTTTTCTGAAGCTCATAGAATGATCACCGTAAGCTAGGGAATAAAATGTCTGATGACTGGTTTCAAACGATTCTTCACTCGGTATAGAAAAACTCCATGGCATCAACGTATTCCATCAGCAAAATCATCATGGAATTATTATATTCCAGCTCTCCACAAAACATGGATTAGAAAAATATGCCCCTCCACTCAACACGGCAACTGAATTCGATGCAAGCCTCAAACGAAACCGCCTCTTTTGAGTCTGCATTTGGTATAAAATTAGTACAGTAGCAAAACTGATGCTGGTATAATTGTAGTCTGTGTGGCATACTTTGAGTCGTGCCTGGACTTCGATTGGGTTCACTGAATGTTCCTCATCAGTCTTCGTGTTTTTTTCGTAACCCTTGCCCCGGTGGCGAAAATACTTAGGTCATTTTTCTCGTCAGGTCAATATCAAGGTCACCAGAGGTAAAAATAGGTCAAAATCGCTAATATGAGGTGAACTAAGAAAACCTCATATATCTCAGAAACTATGATAGCTAGAAACACTTTTTAACACCATTCGAAAGCTATTGAGTTGCTCTTTTATTACAGTTGCATTAATTTTCGTCTCAGGTCAAAGCCTACGGAGCTACAGGTCACTGAATATTGGGCATATTCTTGGGAATGTCCATAGCCACCCATGCATAATGGTGTTTCCTTTTTCGCTAATAACTTCCAAACCAAACAAGATACAGCCATAGTTGATGCACCATTCCAATCCTCTCGTCAATACAAATCGAAGGATATATGATATTTTTATGCCAGGTCAAACTTAAGAATTTGACCTGACACAGGTCAACGGTCTGACCCAACATGACCTGGTATAGTCATGATGTATAGCATTTGACTTGCAGTGACTATACAAATACTTCGGTGGCAAAATACAAGTTCTATCTTAGTTTATTCAAAATTTATAGAGTAAAACACCAAAAAATGATTAGTTGACCTAAGGTGACCTTTTAAAGTTCACAAGTCAAAACTTTTGGCATCAACTTCAGAAATGGGCTAAGAGCAAGACGTAACCGATGTTTGAAGTTCATTCCATCCACACTTACTGAGAAAAGCTCATTTCGTGATTTTCCCCATGTATTTACAACGGAGATGTCATGCTCTGCACATGACCTTAGGTCACCAATATCAAAAATCCCGGAACATATGTTGTAGTTCGTGGTGGGCCCAATATGTGGTATGAGTTTAAACTTGATCGATTAACCCTTCTTTAAGTTATGCGGCCCTAAGCATTTTTTGAGGTGAGGTCACTTCACCTGGCTTGGTGACCTGACCTGATATGACCTTGAACTAAAATTTTCAGGAAAGATGTAAAAATTATAGAGGAACATGTATACTAAGTTTGGCGGCGCTCCGCAACGCCGTTTTTTGTCACTTTGGAAAAACCCGAGGGGGTGGTCTAAAAAGACCCCCACCCGGGCGAAGGTTAAATTAAAGCTTTCTGTAAAGATGTCACTTATATTGTTGTTGTGGCCTTGCTATAACATTAAATTTTTTTAATGATAATGAGGGCAATCCACTTTGTTTAACGTAGTCTACTTCAGCCTCTAGAAAAGATAACATAATCATAACTTTGTATTAGGACACAAACATAAACAACAATAACGTTCACCGTTTTTCAGACTCACATGAAATGCCTTTGATGAACAGTATTCTCCCATATCACCCAGGAGCGGTCCAGGCTTACACTTCAAGCACATGCCGCTGTCATCAGAGATAGCAGCCCTCGTTTACTTTAGATATATAGAGATAATTGTAGACATGTTTGCTTCAAAGTATCCCGTCATGGCTGAGAAAATCTCATTCCGTACACGAATCTCATAAGCTCATTATATCTCATATCTCATAAACTCATAAGCATACGAATCGAAAATCTCATTGTACAGAATGAGACTCACCTCTGTCCAGAGATGGACGTGCGTTCAGAGGCTCCTGTGAACATCCTCCCAATCTTTGTTAAAGGGAATGTGGCACTTTGGTCGAATCCTGGAATTTAGTGTTATTAGGCAAACTTTTAGTAAAAAATAATGAAACCACTCACGATTTCTCTGAAAAATGTACAATAAGCTCAATATTTGGTTTTTAAAAATACTCCTCTAGAAAAAGAAATAAATATCAGCCTGTGGATGATGTCACGATCTGGCAACCACTACCATACTTCAAACGCTTCAAGGGCTTCGATTGGCTGATGCTCATCGTGACGTCCGCATATGTCGTCACACCAGTAGCTCACAACAATGGCCGCCGGCGACGGGGGGCTGAGGGGGCTGGTGTCAGATAGGTTTTAGTTTTTTTCTACGGAAATATCGAGTTCCAAGACAAATGAAATATGGAGTACCGGGTTTTCCGACCTGCTTTACAACTTGGCTATCTCAGGTAAAATCACGTTATGAAGGTGCCACATTCCCTTTAAGCGCTTCTAATCTGTGCTCAAAGTGAGCTGAAAACGATCTTTAGGACACGTGGGTGACTGTATCCAACAGTAACAGATGCAAGGGCGTAGCCAGGATTTCGCCCAGGGAGGGGCGGCGCCCCAAAAAGGGCCCCTGAGACAGCACCAAAAGGGCCCTGATGGGTAAAAAGGGCCCTGCTTGTTGCAGAATAGAGTGCTAAAGAGGGCTTAAGAGGGCCCTGTCTAGTATGGAATTTCAAATTTGGCCACAGAGCATAGTGCGGGCGTGCCGCGCTTGCTCGCGGCCCGTGTCCTCAAGGGGAGGCGGCTGTCCCTGCCACCCCCCCTTGGCTACGCCCCTGAACAGATGCTTCTCACTACTTCATCAACTTTGCATAGCAAAGGCTGTTCTGCACGGCCAAACTTGGGGCTTCAGTGCATGTTGTCGTCCTCTAACTGACACACATGGACTCCTGGTTTTGGCCACCAGTACAATGAATGCCTAAACCGTCGCAGCCCCAGTATGCTTTTTCACTTTCACTAGCTCTCAGTGGAGTCTGTCGGTCATCAGACTCAGCTTTAGCTTCTCCTTTTGATCCGTTATCACCGCTAGGTCTGTCGATGTGGCTTCTCCCGTAAACTATGCCAAATGCAGAGAGGCTTGTTCAGGCCCCTCAGGTCAAAACCTGAGTTGGATCGATGTAGAAGCACGTGCCAACGTAAAGTGAAAAGGGTCAGCTATTCCTCTCAAATCTCGCTCGGATCACGACGCCAGAGCTTTGTGACCAGCTCTGCCTGCAATGGCAGGAACACTGAAGATGGCACGAAACGGCGAGTAAGTTTCTCAATCGCGGGTCGGAGCACGCGCACGCAATCTCCGGATACGCTTTGACGTGGGATCAAAATCCACTGGGGATTCGAATGATTCTGCAGATAAAGCTCCCGTATTCCTGCTTATTTCTGGTGACAGAATATATTGATTCCTAGTATAAAATGAAACTTTGAAGAGGATATTAATAACTCTTTGAATTTGCGGCTAGAATAGGTCGAGCACCTATGGTAAAATGACGCTTTGTGGAATAAAAAATCCCACTTGCAACACCATATTGGTATCTTATTAACACGCGCATTGACGGGGGTCTGAGCCACCTTCGCATTGACGGGGGGCGGGTACCCGCCCCCTAAGATCTCGAGAACCACGGTAGGTAGCGAAAAACGGTAAACGGCGTTGGGCTGCCCATCCACTTTTCCATCGAAAACATTTGAACTATTTTTTTGTCAGGTCACATTTAAGGTCACGAAAGGTCAAAACATGCCCGTCATAGGGATAACATGTAAAATTCAGTTTTTCGGGCATTACATCTGAAAAAGTAAAGATAGAGCAAAACGACTTGAACTATATGAATCCTCTTAGCAAGCCGAATCGAATGATATATAATTTGACCTTGCTAGGTCAAATCAATGATTTGACCTGACCTGAGGTCAGGTCAGGGTCAAATTATATAAAATGCATATCATTAGAACTGCAAAGCCCAGGCGAGTCTAATGCAGCTAAAATAAATGCTCTATCACCATCCGTTACTGAGTTATTCCGTAAAAACCATTTTTCCCATGTATTTCCAATGGAGAGGTCATGCGTGGTACCTGACCTTAGGTCATCGATATCAAAAATACCGGAACATATCTTAGAGAACTCGGTAGGGCCATTATGTGATATGAGTTTCAATCGGATAAGTTCACCCTGCTCCGACTTATGCTATCTTAAACTTTTTTTGAGGTCGGGTCACTTGACCTGTACTGGTGACCTGACCTGAGATGACCTAACCTTAAAATTTTCACAGAAGTTGTAAAAATGATGAGGGAAAAGGTATACCAGGTACGGCGGCGCTACGCGCCGCCGTTTTTCTACTATCTCCGAAAAACCCGAGGGGGCGGGTACCCGCCCCCCGTCAATGCGCGTGTTAAGCTTCTTCCCACTATGTTTAGAAGCCCAGAATCATTTTAAGCTGTCAAGGCCTACAAAAACACTTCCTGTGCTGGAATTATGCTGGGAAGAGGATCTGATGAGAGCAATTAAGCTCAAATTTTACTTGAATAAGGTTTCATAGCATCATTTTATGCCCGAGCAGACCGTGATTCCGGATTAGACAGAGCACATAGGAATACAAATTTCTCTCGGTGTAAGATAGAGCTACAGCGTGAATAACTGTAACTTCTTTCTGGCATTTACCTGCATTCTTTAAGAAAACAGAGTTATCTCAATACACCCCTGCATTCCTCACTGAATGCGCACTTGGGTTGGTTCGGTTTGACGCGTCCAGGCCAGGCGCTATCCCAGCGATGAATCTAGAGGAGTATTGAAACAACAATGTTTTGTTTTTTCAAAGAACGCGCGTTGTTGTCAGCGAAAAGTTAGCGCTTTTCTTACTGTAGCTTTATCTTATCACTTAACCTCAACACATTATTTTGTTTCAGCCCCGTACCCCTGGTATCCCGGCACTTTTTCCCTGACACCCTGGCACAACAGAGCACAGAGAGACACCACAGGTGCCTGTCTGCCCTGCTGTGCCGTGCCTGTTAAATTTCCGTGTTTAACTGCACTGCTGCTGCTTAGCAGACGCAAATTGGTAGATACTCCCACCAAACTCTAATTAAGAGATACATTTTGTAACCCGTGCAATACTTGAGCGGCATTAAATTCACCAGACCACTGATCTCTACAGGAAGAAATACACCGTTGTCCAGCCGATGGGTGGTCACCCGGCGCTCAGGCCACTCTTGCCCCTTTGACCTCGGTGTCGGGAATATGGTGCAATCACGTGGTTCGGCTCCACCCAGCTGCGTTAGGCCGTCGGCCCTGCTGGCTGGACACGTGCCAGCCGGACTACCACCGCCAGCCGACCCGGACGGGACCGCGGCGGCCGGAGCTCTTCAACTCCGGCTCTGACGTCAACGCCGGCCTCAGGCTCCAGCCGTTTGTCGAGAGAGCGATTTGCTGGACTTGTTTTCAAACGCTGAACTCGAACCGTGTTCAGAATCGGGTGTTGCAGATACGAAAACCAGTTCCAAGTTTGGGATGTAAAATGAACGAGGAACTACAGGAACGTGGATTATTTTTTTGGGAAAATATATTAGTGTTTCGTACATAGTGATGTTTGTGTCATTCTATGGAGCAGGTCTACAATTCGTTGCTTGCTAGCTTCTTTTACTGCTTTTGTTGATGGGTGAAAAATATTTTAACTAGTTTGGCACATGATGTGGTTTCCGAGATCAAAATATTGAAGCTTTCACCTAAGCTAAATACGACATTATGGTTTAATTTGAGAAAAAAGAAATAGTGTGAAGTGTTGGCAAGGACACCAATCGCTTTTCCCAAAACTGTTTTAGTTCTGCCTCCGATTTTGCACTACGTGCTGCATGGTACTCACCAATACGTGAAAGGCAACTGGATGGGATGGCTGGGGACGGTTAAAGCCTGCTTCAAATGGGGCAAATGTTTTTTTTTAGGATACATGTTAAAATTATTATTTTTGATAAATTGTGTTCTGTTTTCATAATTTTTAACGGCCAAAGCAGAATTACTTCCAGAAGAATAAGCTTCATTTGATATAATGCTCGTTATATGTCTGTGTTTGCTCTAATCCTCGTCAGCTTATCCCAAATTCCTAGCAAATTATAAAGGCTGCTGCAACCAGACCTCATCAAAGCTTGCCTTACTTTGTAGACTAGACCTAATGTTAACAGTTTCATATGGTGCACGGACAGTGCGCGAAAAAAAACAGATTACTGCCGTGAAAAGTCTCGAGATTGACATGTGATTATTCTCGGAGACCGATGCAGGATGCCACGGTGTGCTGTTCATTCTCCACCTTGCCGCTATACGTCTCAGAGAAGAGCCCATGCATTGGCAAATGCTCTTCAAGATTGTTTTGTGTTCTCATGCACTTCCGGGGGACCTTTTGAGCATGGATTACGGTGAACGTATCAGCTTGCTTTCCCATAATCGTATGAACTTTTCCAAAGTTGGGAAACGTGGTTTTCTGCTTGTTTGGAACCAGTAGGCCTCCGAGCCACTTTCGCCCTGGTGGGGGGGGTGTTTGAACACCCCCCTCGAACTCGACCCGTAGCGGGATGGCAAAAAAACACGACTGCTGGTGAATAGCTCATAAAAATTCATGAAGAAACTATATGAGTCACTTTTTGCCTCAGTTCAATATTGGGGTCATGACTAGTCAAGGAAAGTGGGATTGTGAGTAAAGTTTTTGGGCTCTAGCGTCTGACATAGTTGATTTAGAACCATTTTGGGTACCATTCGGTTCCTCTCGTCACGGCGAATCGAATGATGTATAATATGACCATACTAGGTCAAAATACAAAAATGATCTGACCTCAGCTCAGGTCAAGGCCACTTTTTAACCTAGCATAGTCAATATGCATATCAATCGACTCGCAATAACAAATCAAACGCTAGCGGCACGAAAAACGGCGGCGCGAAACTCCGCCGTACTTGGCTAACCTTATCCTTGATCAACTCCGCAACTTCTCTACAAAAAGTTAAGATTAGGTCATCTCAGGCTAGGTCCACAGTGCAGGTCAAGTGACCTCACCTCCAGAATTATCTAAGGTGGTATAAATAAGAAAAGGGTGAATCTATAAAATTGAAACTCATTCCACATAATGGGCCCACTGAGTACTACAAAATATGATTCAAGATTCTGCATATGGATGACCTAGGGTCAGGTATTTATCACGCCTTCTCCATGGAAAATGCATGGGGAAAACGGAAATTGACCAAAAAAATACATTTCTATAGATATCACTTGGACTACCTTTGTATTCCCCAAATGATGGTATCCTAAGCCTCTTAATAAATTAATGTTACAAGTTTGGACCTGTGACTTCTGAGAGGTCATGTGCGACTACTTAGGCGGGTTTCCGACTTGGGTCAATAACTTCGCAGGAAATGATAATAAAGCTCTTATTTTGATACCATTACGTTTGTATTGATATTGAAAATCGATTGATATGTATATGGGCTATGCTTGGTTAGATGGTGAACATGACCTGACCTGAGGTCAGGCCATTTTTATGTTTTGATCTAGTATAGTCATATTATACATAATCGATTCACTGTAACGAGAGGAAGTGAATAGTGCCTAACAATGATTCCAACTCAACTCTGTCAGACCCTTAAGCCCTGAAACTCTTCTCTTACATGCTGCCTTCTTTGACCTGTCATGACCTCAATATTGACCTGAGTCAAAAAGTGATTGATGTAGTTCTTCATGAATTTGTTTGGACCATCCACCAGCGTCCGCATTTTTCGTTATCCTGCCTAGGAGTTGAGTTCGAAGGGTGTTTGAACCCCCCCCCCTCCCCCTACCAGGGCGAAGGTGGCTCGGAGAACGACCAAGAAAAGGCCATAAAAGAAGTAAGGAGCAAACAATGTTCCCCAGTGCAAAAGAAAACTTTTCCCCAAACAAAAATATTCCCCGATTACCACGTTAAGCTTCCTGCCACAGTCCTCAGATTGCGGCGGCGAGGTGGGGGGGTAGTCGGGTTTAAATAATTCTGTTGACAAAACGCTTGTCCTCGGGGGGCTTAAAAATTTCTGGAAATTTGTGAATTTTCACTGTCTGCAAATGTTGGTTGCAAAACTCTACAGTATTTTCCCTATTGGGCTGAAAGAGAAAAAGCTTACAAAAGGCAAAGGTCCCCATTTTCTTTGCCACCTCCTCTCCCCGTATTCTGTCCACAGGTGTGCAGCAAAAAAACTTCACAGAACATTGAGCTGGCTCAAAGACCACCTTCCATTCTTGTGTGAGAGCCACAAATTCTCAGCTGAGAACAAAAGCTTGTGGCTCTCGGCTGAGATTTCCGAGAGTATCTTTCATTCTCATGTCGTTCTCGTGGGAGAGTTTAGATAAGTCTTAGGTGAGAATGACAGTGTATCTTAGGAATCTCAACCGATTTTCCTAAGCTTTTGTTCTCAGTGAGGAATATGTGGCTCTCGGGCAAAAACAGAAGATGGTCTTTGAGCCAGATCAATATTCTTAAATATTTGTCCGTGAGTATATAGACTTGAATGTAGCGTCTGACGTTAATGCTTGCTGGTGATAACACCAGGGAAATGTAACATCAATTTAAGTTTCTAAGAAATAGGAAGGGAAAAGAAATATTTTGGGAGAACCGAACGGTATCGAAGGGGGCTACTTGTTCGGTAGATTGCCCGAGACGCCATGGGACGGGAAACATTTAATGAGACAGAATAGAACGGACGCTAACCTCCATCACCAGGCGTGCCCCAAACTAATACCACTCTCCTATGTTACTGAAGGCTGGAAGGGGATGGTTGACCTAGTAGATAGTATCTCTGTCTTCTAAGCCACTGGTCCAGAGTTCAAGTCCCGGCGGAGCCTTTGAATAAGTCGTTATGATGCCCCTAATCCCTCCCAACATGTTGGGAGGGATTATTTGTCACTCTGCAGAGTGACAATTGGCGACGCCGTATGACCTTGGCTGTTGGTGAGTCATTAGGCCCCAACAATTATTACTTAAGACTGGAACATGGCTTACCCAGCACTCTCTCTCTTTATGATTATAATGGTTAGGCTTAGATGAAACCACAAGTATGCAGGAGACATCATGCCATTTATCAAAATTCCAAAGTACCCTTGTACTTGAGAACCTCTCGGGAGAGGGAGCTTAATTAAACTACACAGAGGAAGGCCCCAGAAACCGGTTTTGTTACAGTTTTATTAGTAGTTTATGAGGAGGAAAATAGCCTTGATCTGCTGGAAAATCATGTTTTTGCTGAAAACGCATGCCTTTAAGCTACTCTTGAATCAAAGCATTGCATGATTTTGGAGGTAATTAGTCAGTTGCCGGTGCAATATTTCATCTTGTAGCCAGTACATCCACGTTGCGGTATATCATCATGACTCGCCAGCAGCGGTAGTGTTCATGGTTCATGGAACCATGAACAAAGTGTTCATGGAAAACTGCACTTTCACCTTGCAATTATACTGTTAATCCGATTTACAATAGGATTAGGTGCATTGAATGTGGATTCACCTATGTCTTGCAGAATTTTGAAGTGTCACAAACATATATTTTCCCCGTCTCGAATTTGTTAAGCTTCGTTACAAACTCGTTGAGTCGATGTACAAGACAAAACCATCACTAGAACGCTATATTCTAAAACATTCGAGTGGCAAGTACTGTATTTTTTAGAAGGGGTCCTCCAACAAAAAACCATATTACACCTGATTGTGGCTACCAGGTCATGTGAGCAGCCAGAAACACGCAACTTGCCAAAGGAACCAAAAAATGCTAACCTAATTTCGTGCCAATGGCAGCTGTAAGGTGAAGCTTACATGTGCCGGAGAGATTGACAGAAAATTCAACACAAAAATAACAAGAATACGATAAAGACGCGAAAGAAAACATAGACAAAAGAAGGATATAAAGAAAGAAAGTGCGTCGAAGATAATACATTATTTGGGAATTAAATTGAACATCATGGAATTGAAGGTGAAAGGAAGAAAATTGTTAAATCGAAGGCTAAAGGGATACAAACACGAAGAACGTTTATGGTATCCTTCGAGTTCTCACACCTCAAGTGTGTTTGCAATTGTATGCCCGCGGGTATAATCCCATTTTCCTTTATTCTCACCGATCATCATTCTAGTATCGTCTCCTTACCCCGCTTGGAGATGAAGACATCAGCATACAGCGACCATCTGTAGCTGTGCTCTGGCCTTTTGCGCTAAATTTAGGAACGGCGGGCACCACCAGATGGAGCTGGCGATAGATTTCGCCTGCATTCAAGCAGTCTATTTTTATCTGAGGCTTCGTTCCTTGTTATACAGTGCACCAGCAGTGCGAGGCACAGACCGTTCGAGCGGCGTGTGCGCGCCGGCACAGTATGTCGCCTGGGTGCCCGATATGTTCAGCGGCACAGTATGTCGCCTGGGTGCCCGATATGTTCAGCGGCACGGTATGTCGCCTGGGTGCCCGATATGTTCAGCGGCACAGTTTAGCCGCAGGTCAGGTCAGGCAGAATAGAGCCGCAACACGCGCAGTAACAGTTTGAAACAAGGTAGGAAAAACAAAGTCACGTGATCCAAATTCAAAATAGCTATTTCCATAGAGATCTACTATAGCTATGCTACTATACCTACTATGATATAGTAGCTCTCTATGGCTATTTCGATAACAAGAAGAGCTTATGGATGAAATTAATATTTTCATTGAACATTATTTTGGTTTTGATCTTGCATTTCTTCCCTGCAGCAATTCGTATCGATGCAATTTGTTGTTTCGCTGATTTGTTTTCAGTGTGCTTGATGGGATTCAAACATTTCACTTAAAGGGAATGTGGCACCTTGGTCGAATCCGGGAATTTAGTGCAATTAGGCGTACTTTTAGGCGTACTTGGCTGATGCTCATCGTGACGTCACCATATATCGTCACACCAGCAGCTCACAACAGTGGCCGCCCGGCGAAGGGCTGATGAGGGGGTTGGTGTCAGGTAGGTTTTAGCTTTTTTCTACGGAAATATCGAGTTCCAAGACAAATGATATATGGAGTACCGGGTTTTCCGATTTGCTTTACAACTTGGCTATCTCAGTTAAAATCACGTTATGAAGGTGCCATATTCCCTTTAAGTTTAATAATCAGACAAGCAATTTTACCCAGAATAATCCCACGGGACTTGCTTTTGTATTTCAATGTTTTATAAACAAATTTAGTTAAGATGGATGGATGGAAGAGATGGATGAGATGGTAGAGATGAATGCAGTTTGTGAAGACAAAAAACATTGCAATGCATTTGTTTTACAGAAAGAAAAACAATACGATGCTAAGACTCGAGGATGGGGGAAAACAACGAGAAACTCAAGGCAAAGTGCACAAGCTGAAGGAAGCTCTTGTCGATCTTGAAGGTTGGTATGGCCTAGATAATTGTTCAGTGAACTTTTTACCAAAATCTAGTATTAACTAGAGGACAATTTGCAACCCAAAAAAGTATCAAGAAGTTAATAGCTTTATGATGACGGGTAGAAGTGGATTTAGATTGAGCAAAAACAAATTTTTAGTGTACCTACCTGCTCCACCAAAAAATCGTTTCAATGAGTATTCCCATCCAGCAAGAACGCTTAAGAATAATACCCACAGACTGTAGATAATAATAATTTTTGGGGCTTATCGACGCACCAACTGCCAGGGTCATATGGCGTCGCCAACTCTTTCCCTGTTGGAAGGGTTTCTCGGGAGCCAGCTTGCTCCTTGTTCAGGGAAGCCGCCGGGCCTTGAACCCGGGTCGGCTGAATGGAAGCCAGCTACGCTGACCACTCCACTACCGCGCCCCCCACAGACTGTAGAAATTTGACCATGGGGACAACAGTCCATGATATTTGAAGTCCATAATGATGATTCCTCTGCGGAGCCAGCAAAATTAGCTATCGACGGCGAGCGACCTGAGCCATATTCCAGATATGTGAATACCCGCTCAGCTTTCTCTGCGAGCGTGGTGAGCCGGTGTGGCTGCGGCTGCAGTGCGGGACGACAGGCCTGCGGTCGCGGGGACACCCAAAAACCAGTCGGGCGGGTGCGCCACGTACCGATAACGCCGCAGCCGCGCCGCGCCGCCGCCGCCATCTTTCATCGTTCGCGCAAAAACTGGCCGGTGGGACGGCACGACCGGCTGCAGGCAGGCGCCGCGCGGCCGAACAGAGTCCTGGCGCCGAACCGACTGTCGGCGGCCAAGGTGCCAGCTGGGCATGGACGACGGGCAGCGATCGCTTACCATTTCTGGCGTAGGCAGGAGCTTTAAATGATAACTGATGTTGCCAAAGCACATATTTGCTCGTGATATGGCGCGGTAGGTTTTTCGGGCTCCTCAGAGGTGCAGAAACTGCTCAACTCGAATACTGGGGTATAGGGGGACTTTTGCCCTATTCCAAGGTGTATGGCTGTGACAACATAGATATTTTGGTTATATGGAGCAAACTCAAAACACCCATGTGTTTTAAAAATACAGAACTAAGCGGTCAACTATTATTTAGATGCAGTAGCTCATTCTTCGAATGCGCGGAATACCATTAGTGATTTGACATTGTATGTACGATGCTCAGTTCCTACTAAATTTATGACCCCCTCCTCCCTGCAGTACACCTGGATTTCGCTGGCATGACACAGTCACCAGATTTTCACATACGACCCATTGATGATGAATGGTGGCAGGTTAGCAGCACGAAACAAATGTGACAGGTAACTTGTTAACACAAAAATGACTTGTAGGCATACATAACAAGGGTGGAAGAGCCAATGGGGTTGGGGGTCAGGACCCTCCTAGATTTTGAGTCTCCCATAGACTTTGTATAGGGCTTGTATTGCCGTGCCAGCGTTAAGCCACCGACTTGACAAGTCCCTCCTTTTGCACGTGCCCTGATCTTCGCTAGTACCCCATCTACCCCTGATATGTTCAGTCACTAATTGAATTGATGCGGGTATAACATGGTAGACGCCGTCAAGGTATATCGCACCATTTCCGAGATATAGGCTCTTGGTTAGCGTGACGGTCGGGTCGACCGGGCCGTGTCGCTCTAAGTGAAATTTAATCCGTACGTAGGGAGGAACCTGGCAGACGTTACGCGCCCATTCGGTAGCAAGGGAAGCTGCACAACTCTGTATTCTATGTGAAGGAAATCGTCCAAGGAAAATAAATATACATTTATTATCCAACAGAAAAATTTTCACCATGTGAAATAGCAGACAAAAGTGTGAAACATTAACATATTTTCCTAATTTTATGTTTATCACGTCACCAGAGCTGCAAAAAGCCGGGCTCTCGGGTCATAAAGTGCCCGACAGATTCTAGGGCACGGTATGGTCCTGCGACAGATCTTACAATCTGTGAGAAAAAAAAATATTGAAAGGAAACAGAAAATATTTTTTGTTCTAAAAAATCTCAATATTAGAATTGTCACCTCTTTCACTCAACAAGTTTTTCATGAATTTGCACCTCTCCCATATCAAGCCAGTGTGCGGCAAGAACCGATGGAAAATCGAGGGACTTATGAATCGAGGGACCTTTGAATAGAGGGCCTTATGCACAGAGGGTCTTTCGAGGGACTTATGAATCGAGGGACCTTTAAATAGAGGGCCTTATGTACAGAGGGCCTTTTAAACATCACCCAGAAAATCCTCTGCTGGAAAAATTCCTTCACCGGCCTGTCGGGCCCGATTTGTATTCCATAGCACGCGACAGCTTGGCCCGACAGGCCGCCGTAAAGGCCTTTAGACAGGCAAAACAGTTTTTTTCCTTCGTTTCCTTCGTTTGGAAGTACACTCAACGCTGCCGCAAGGGCGCTGTTTGAACAGCGCCCTTGCGGCAAAGCCGGTGTAAAAGGTATCTTTGGTTTGAACAGCAGCCCTGCGGTTTGGTGTGTTGCTTTATGGATATGGCGGAGGCCAAGGCCCTAGAATCTCGTGGTGTGGTGGAGGGAATACGTTGCAAGGTTGCGTTTTTGATTATTTTTCTCTTGCATTACTTTGGTATACATCTTGAGTAAACTGGTTGAGCCTGGATTTCATCGTCCATAGTTGAAGGGCTGATAAATGGCTCCGATTAAGCTGAAGCCCCTTCCACCGTCCCGTGTCAAGCTTAAATGTGGATTTGAGGGATGTGGGTATTTTGGCGAAAAACGTTTTTTAGGAGCATCAGCGAATCAAGCATTCTGGGCTGTCCTGCAAGTTCAGGAACAGTGGTTTTGGCCAAGGAGGTCGTTTTGAAGCATGGGTCAAACAGCGGGCAGATCAGAACAGTGGGGAGAAAACAAACAAGTAAGTGATGTGGTGTTTGTTGTAATTTCGGCAGCTTACATTTATTTCCACACAGTATGTTATGCTCACTGTTGATCAATAATTTTAAATGATATTAATAAGGGAAAAATGAATTTTACCAGCAAACTGGTCAAATTAGACTAAAACATTTGATTTTCCGTTCCGTCTTCTTTTAAATCCAATGCCTGTTTGTCCAGAATTAACCACAAAAGTTGCATACCTTCATCAGTGGATTTGTAGATGCCAAAGAAACAAAACTCTTCACCTTTCCACATTAATTTGAGTTTGAGTACCAAACTATTTCTCCCATTTCATTTTATTCACTTACCTAAATATGCCTATGATCTATGTCAAGGGGACAAAGATAAAACAAAAACACAGCCTAGTGCCACCTTTACTCATTCCTTTTACTCATAACTTCCTTGGAAACATGATATTTATTTGACATTTACTATCTAACTGACTTAAGGTTATTTATTAGCCTCATGAATTTCAGATCCTAAACTACGTACTCTCATGGAAATGAGCACGGCAATGCATAAAAACTTTGAAATAGCCAACAGCTTCAAAATTTAGGATTTTTCATGTAAACATGTATTTATAAGTCATGGAAAGCTAATATTACATGTTTGTATTCAACTACAAGTAGCCATGATCCTTAAAAAACACTTTCAAATATCAAAAAAGTACCCCTCCAATCTTGTTTGTCTGGCCATCAGAGCAAAATCCATATATAAATTTTGGGGGTTCCTTCCAAATTACCCCCTCCCACCTCCAAAAAACTGAAATCATGAAAATCTGCAGAAGCTGGCATAAGTAACAGCATGGTATGGGAACCAGGTCAGCTTTCTTCCATGGCAAACTATATTTTTAAGTATTCTGGGCTGGACTATGTAACCTAATAACAAAATATCACTTATTCTCATTCTAGTGCAGCATTTTTTGTCAATGGCAGCTGCAGAGGACTGAAAAAGGGGGGCTGCTTTTCATGTTATTGTATATTTCCACCTGTGACCTAAATAATCTGAATTCAAGACTGAGTCTTATTCAAGACCCAGTCGAGCTGACTTTGACACACACTATTTGTATGCTGTACGTCCACAAATCTCAAATTACATCCAATAATAAATTTCCTTTACCAATGGTGACTCCAGAAAATGAGAATTGGTGGTTCAGTATTCAATTTGTTATAGGTTTCTGCCGATAACCTTAATTTCCTGAGCGCGTCTGATAATTGAAAACCCGAAGAACAGTCTCAGTTCTAGAGTTTTGAAAATTAATAGACTTGTGTCATTCCACTTAGATTTGCCATAGGCGGCTTCAGAGCACGAAAAATAAGGATATCACACATATAAGGATCAGAGCACAAAAATAAGGATAATGATATCCATTGGTGCCAAACCAGAAGTTTTTTATGCTAAATTTTGTATTTTCTATTAAGAATGTGAAAATGAGTAGGAACATTTTACCAATTGAATGGGTTTTAGACAATTTTAATAGTCCTATCCTAACCACCCGACAGATTTGGAGGTTTTTTCGAAAGTGCCCGACAGATTTGAGATTTTTTTGCAGTTATGCACGTCACTATGATGTCATCAAATGTTTTATGTAAAAAAACATTACTCCTCCATCTTAAGCATTCTTTTCTCATAGGTCTTGAAAATTTCACTGCTCCAAATCAACATTTAACAAAGTTATCGTCAAATTTTGTTGGAGGGGTGAAAGGGTTCCAGCACGTGCATCCTAGTGTTTGAGGGGTTTTAACCCCTCTATGGCATAAAAGAAAAGTATAAGTTTCTGTCTCTAAAAATCTGATATTTTATGTCAGAAAAATTTCTGTCTCTAAAAATCACTATAAAAATTTCCTCTTTGTGGTACTGGCTTCCCGAAATTATATGTCTGGCTTAAGTACGATTTGATATACGGTGGTGTATGTACCTAGTTCTGATAAATTTTGGGATTTTATGCTCTGATTTAATCGTGATATCTTGCGGAGAGAATCCGATGCTACTGCGTATTTGAGCCATGTCTACGATCAAAAGAAACTGGTAAAACACATTCAGTATATATTTTTCACGAGCAATTATCCCACCACGAAGTTAGGACCTAAAGTTTTTCCGCCCAGAAGACCTAGTATAAACTTCGTCTCAAAGTACATACATGCATCATCGTGCTCCTGACGTCTTTAGCCCCTTGGACCTAACGTAAACCAGTAAATTTTGACAATTTTCGACTGCTTAGGGGAAAACAAAGTTTTTCGCGAGCATGTTGGTGTGGGAGGGAGAGGAAAAACGCGTTTTTTTGGCCTGTTGAATCAGACACTGCCCATGACCGTAATATGCTGCTTGGGAATGCCATCCAAGCATACTAATAGAGTACACTTCCAAACTCAATGTGACAGAGCAGGCATACTTCTCATTGAGTTTGTGACAGCCAGTATACTTTCTGCACCTCTGGGCTCCTTTTTGTCCAAACCATGGTTCTCTACCTTTCCGTTGTGCTACTTGAATACTAGTAAACAGGGTGCAAATCATGGACTCACATCATGCTACAAAGTTGGTCCTCTTCTCAATGCCAAGGTTTGTGCCTTCACTCGAGTGTAGCACTACCTTCGATTGATATTGGACACGCTTGGGAAAATTTGGTTAAAAAGCAGTGCCTTGTGACTAGAGGTGGGACTTTCTAGGCCCGGGGGCCCGGGGCAAAAGCCTGGCCCAGGCCCGCGGGCTTGGACCGGGCCTGAAGGCCTGATTTAGGCCAATGTCGGGCTGATAACGGGCTTCACCCAGGCTCATTCCGGGCTTCAACTGAACTGGGAATTCAAAGTCGAGAGAGAAGTCGAGAGAATTCAAAGTTCAAAGAGTTTTGTTCTTTCGTGCAAAGAGTGGGTCGAGTGCACTGCCTGCGAAGGCTGGGGCTGTGTGCCTTGACAAGAAGTCTAAGGTGGCTGTGCGCCATAAATGATAGACTGGGAGCCTGTGATGGTTGGTGGGAGGAAGCTTCGAGTCACCAATAGTCATTTTTACCGTCTGAAGTGGATGTTTTTGTACTTAACAACTTCTGGCCCATATTTCTTTTAAAATGGGAAATCGAAACAAAGGGAACACAGAAAAGACAAGGTAGGGGATTTAGGGAGGTTCTCAGAATCCTCGTACCAGTTTACCTACTTCGTTTCGTACTTTGTTGTGTGTGTGTGTGTGTGTGTGTGTGTGTGTGTGTGTGTGTGTGTGTGTGTGTGTGTGTGTGTGTGTGTGTGTGTGTGTGTGTGTGTGTGTGTGTGTGTGTGTGTGTGTGTGTGTGTGTGTGTGTGTGTGTGAGAGTGAGTGAGTGAGTGAGTGAGTGAGTGAGTGAGTGAGTAAGTGAGTGAGTGAGTGAGTGAGTGAGTGAGTGAGTGAGTGAGTGAGTGAGTGAATGAGTGTGTGTGTGTGTGTGTGTGTGTGTGTGTGTGTGTGTGTGTGTGTGTGTGTGTGTGTGTGTGTGTGTGTGTGTGTGTGTGTGTGTGTGTGTGTGTGTGTGTGTGTGTGTGTGTGTGTGTGTGTGTGTGTGTGTGTGTGTGTGTGTGTGATTTTATATTACTTTTATGGTAAGCATTCATCCTTGGTTTTTATCGTTAGTTTTACGTAACTTTGTTTTATCATTTGACATGGAAACGTGAAAAACCACCTACACGTTTTATCAATGTGTATGGACGCTTCTAAATACATTCTGACTTCTGAATAATGCTTACATGATTGCCAATGAAGCTAAGAACTACGAAATAGCTACTTCATCAACGATAGAACAAAATGAGGTAAGATGCCCAGGGATGGGCGTCTTACCAAGCCCCAGGGGCGTTTTACCCACCCGATGGGGTAAGACGCCCCTTTGCAAGCCTCTAGTAAAATCATAATAGTTAGAAAATATGATAATTATCAGCAATTTCATTGACTCTATAAGAAAGGTAAATGATCATGCTACGACTTGGCATCTAAAGCAGGGCTGTTGATTCCGCGGTTATTCTATAATCCGGATTTCCCTAAACCCTGGGCATCTTACCCCACTCTCCCTATCTGGAGAGAACAGAGAGGACTAGAGCAGACCAAAGTGATGAATTAACTTGTGTCCCTGGGAATCTTTCCTTGGTATCTGTAATTACGTGTGGCAGGGGCTGATCCAAGGGAGGGGGCAATGGGGCGATCGCCCGCCCCCTTGGACCAACCTTAACCTACGCCCGGGTGGGGGGTCTTTTTAGACCCTCCCTCGGGTTTTTCCGAAGTGACCAAAAACGGCGGCGCGCAGCGCCGCCAAACTTAGTCTCGCTGTTTCTTCATCATTTTTACATCTTTCCTGAAAATTTTGGCTCAAGGTCATGTCAGGTCAGGTCACCAGGCCAGGTGAAGTGACCTCACCTCCAAAAATACTTAGGACCGCATAACTAAAAGAAGGGTTAATCGAACAAGTTGAAACTCATACCACATATTGGGCCCACCAGGAGCTACAAAACTCTTTCCGGGATTTTTTATATTGGTGACCTAAGGTCATGTGCAGAGCATGGCCTCCCCATTGTCAATACATGGGGAAAATCACGAAATGAGCTTTTCTCAGTAAGTATGGATGGAATCAACTTCAAACATCGGTTGCGACTTGCTCTCAGCCCATTTCTGAAGCTGATGCCAAAATTTTTGACTTGTGGCCTTTAAAAGGTCACCTTAGGTCAAATAAGCATGTTTTGGTGTTTTTATCTATAAATTTTGAATAAACTAAGATAGAGCTTTTATTTTGTCACTGAAGTGTTTGTATAGTCACTGCAAGTCAAATGATATACATCGTGACTATACCAGGTCAAGTTGGCTCAGACCGTTGACCTGGGTCAGGTCAAATTCTTAAATTTGACCTGGCATAGCAATATCATATATCATTCGATTTGTATTGACGAGAAGATTGCAATGGTGCATAAACTATGGCTGTATCTTATTTGGTTTGGAAGCTATTAGTGAAAAAGTAAACTCCCTTATGCATGGGTGGCTATGGACATTCCCAAGAATATGCCAAATATTTAGTGACCTGTAGCTCCCTAGGCTTTGACCTGACACGAAAATGAATGCCACTATAATGAAAGCGCATTTCAAGAGCTTTCGAATGGTGTTAAAAAAATGTTTCTAGCTATCATAGTTTCTGAGATAGATGAGGTTTTCTTAGTACACCTCATATTAGCGATTTTGACCTATTTTGACCTCTGGTGCCCTTTATATTGACCTGACAAGAAAAATGACTACATATTTTCGATATCATTTTCGAAGAGCTTTCGATTGCCGTTTTGGACTTTTTCTAGCTCTCTTAGTTTTTGAGATCGTGGGGGTCTTTAATTAGCCCCCACCAGGGCGAAGGTGGCTCGTACCCGCCACCGAGGCAAGGGTTAAGCATTGGAAAGAAACGCCTGCTGCTGCGGCCCCCGTAGGGGGCCGTCGGCTACGGCAGTAGCCGGGCCCCGTAAGTTACCTTCCAAATGTCACCCGAATGTGTGTCCAGGAGCCCCTTATAATGTATCTAAGGGCCCCTGAAATTGATTTCAAGGGTCCTGAAGAGTTGTCTTCTGGGATTCAGAAGGTTGCGATCATGTCCCCTCCCCAATGTCGGTTTCTGGGCCTCCAGCTTTTAGTCTCAGAGGACCTAGGGTTAGCCTTAAGTCCCCTAAATAGGTGTTCTCGAAATCCTCAAGAATGTGGCTGCATTGGCCCCCAGAGCTGTTCTCGGGTCCCGGCCTCGGAGGTCCTACGAGCCCGAAGACCGAGGCTGCAGCAATTGTCTCGGGGGCCCACTGCTGCCCAAGCCACGCTTCTATTCTCAGCAGTTGTAGGTCCCCATTATTCCATCCTAGCCCCCTTTGGCTGCAGCCGGGCCCCCCTGCGGCTCACCCAGGCCTCCTGTGGCTATCCGGGCCCCCTGAACTGCTTCCGGGCCCCTAAATTGCTTCTGGGTAACCTTTGCTCCACTTGGAACCTCTCTGTCCTCGACTGGGTCTATCAGATACCGGGCCCATCGCTGCCGCAGGCGGGCTCGTATTCGCAGCAATTGTAGGTATCCTGTATTCCAACCGGGCCCTCTATGGCTGCAGCCGGACCCCCTGCGGTTCAACCGGGCCCTTCTAACTATCTGGGCCCCCTGAAATACCTTCCGGCCTCTTTTGGTCCACTTTGGCCCGAGCCAGGCTCTCTACGGTTCACCCGGGCTTCCTATGCCTATCCGGTCCCCTGGAATGCTTTCGGGGCCCCTGAGGTCTCCTTGTAGCCTTTGTATCCGCGACCGGGTCCCTCACAATAATGCCAGACATATTGTAGCAACAGTCAGTCTCTACTAGGAACAAATGTCACACCATGCCTAATGTTCGAACCTGCCCCACTGCAAAGACTCGGGATAGGGGAAAGATTCTTCAACCGCGGAACATGTGCTTTGTCGGTCAAATAAGATTCCCTGTATGTTTCAGGACACAATAAAGACAACACATGTAAGGCTTGGCATTAAAACACCAGTTCATGGCTTTTTGAGACGCCTCAGATCAAAGTAAAAAAACAGCATGTGAAATCGTAAAAACGAGAGTTTGATATCTACACTAGACTTGAAATCAGTAACGGTAGAACGCCCGACTTAAGGAAAGAGGGAGATGGCACCATGAGCTTTTGAGTCCATTTATTGCCAGTCAACGCCATAAATGGTACTAAAATCTCTTATTGCAGGGGGTCACCGTGCTGCGTTCCCATCCCCCTTCCAGTTCCACCACCAGTACTTGAAATCAAGCCCGAAAGCAGTCTGGGGATAACTGATTGCCATCATGACAAATATTTCCAAAAATAGCAAGCACAAAGTATATTCGATGGTCTTGGAAAAGCTTGGCGGCCCGAGCCATCATGCCTTCCGGCCATAATCACCCTTACCTAAGTTTTTGTCTCAGGTAAATATTCCATAAGACTTACAGCCTGAAAACATAGAGCTGTAAACTAAAATAAATATATTTACACGTCGTGGGACGTGGATGTCTATTTTGCTTAATTTACCACAATTTACAGCTCAATAGAAAACCATTCGCATAATATCGTTGAGTTGCACTACATTCTAATATTTTATCGCTTGGAAAATAATTTGTTCCACGAGTAAATCGTCAACCTGCCTGATACTATAAACCGATACTGTGAACGTTGCACGAGTTCTCACGAATACTTCTGCTTCGCGCTGCCATTTGAGCGGCAACCATATGTGTTCTTAAGAAAATTAGGAAACTTTATATGGTTTATCTTCATGACACGGTGCCAGCGCTAAGTCTATAAGACTCTTATACGAGTTGATGGGTATTAGCCATCCGTTGACCGTATTCATGATTTAATGAAAACGAAATGAAACGAGTCCCATACCCACTCTTCCGAGCTGCCATAACGTAGATCACCATCACCCCCACACACCTCTTGACGGACGTTTTCTAATCCTCTTGGTTTCTGGCATCTCACGGGGGACTTTAGGACCCCCTCCAATGCTCCACTCTACGTTGACACCAGACCCCTCTCACCGGCGCCTGTGAAAGCGAAAAGCTGTTAAAAATGCTGCGTTTTCAGCATTATGCCACTTTTCACCTCCATTGCACAATTTGTTAATAATCATATAACTGTAGCAGTATTTTATCCACCAAAGGTTGAGTGTCATCTCATAACCATTGGCCTGGCAGCTGGAACATTGTGCTTATTATTAACTATTTCTTTCTTCAGCTATATGCGATTCTGTTCATCATAATTTTTCTTTATGGGTTTACACACACCGCTTATGAAAGGTTGAAATAAAACCGAAATATTGTTGCATTATGTATCGTTATATCCGAAGCTTTAACCTTGGCCCCTTTTGATATGGTGGCTCTCAGTCTCAGCATTATCAAATTGGGCAGCTCTAATTCTTTTGGAGAATCATGAGCTCTGTATCTGAAATCGACATATGTTGTGAGTGCAACTGGGTGTGTTATGCGGGTTGTGAAACTGATATGTTCTTTTTTCCAATCAAAGTGCTGGTGTTTCTGTATCTTATTTTAACCCTTGCCCCGGTGGCGGGTACGAGCCACCTTCGCCCTGGCGGGGGGGCTAAAAAAGACCCCCCCACGATCTCAAAAACTAAGAGAGCTAGAAAAAAGCGCAAAACGGCAATCGAAAGCTCTTCGAAAATGATATCGAAAATACTTCGGTCATTTTTCTTGTCAGGTCAATATCAAGGTCACCAGAGGTCAAAATAGGTCAAAATCGCTAATATGAGGTGTACTAAGAAAACCTCCTATATCTCAGAAACTATGATAGCTAGAAACATTTTTCTAACACCATTCGAAAGCTCTTGAGATGCGCTTTCATTACAGTAGCATTCATTTTCGTGTCAGGTCAAAGCCTAGGGAGCTACAGGTCACTAAATATTGGGCATATTCTTGGGAATGTCCATAGCCACCCATGCATAAGGGCGTTTACTTTTTCGCTAATAGCTTCCAAACCAAACAAGATACAGCCATAGTTTATGCACCATTGCAATCCTCTCGTCAATACAAATCGAATGATATATGATATTGCTATGCCAGGTCAAATTTAAGAATTTGACCTGACCCAGGTCAACGGTCTGACCCAACTTGACCTGGTATAGTCATGATGTATATCATTTGACTTCCAGTGACTATACAAACACTTCGGTGACAAAATAAAAGCTCTATCTTAGTTTATTCAAAATTTATAGAGGAAAACACCAAAAAATGCTTATTTGACCTAAGGTGACCTTTTAAAGGTCACAAGTCAAAAATTTTGGTATCAGCTTCCGAAATGGGCTAAGAGCAAGTCGCAACCGATGTTTGAAGTTGATTCCATCCATACTTACTGAGAAAAGCTCATTTCGTGATTTTCTCCATGCATTGTCAATAGGGAGGTCATGCTCTGCACATGACCTTAGGTCACCAATATCAAAAATCCCGGAACAAATCTTGTAGCTCCTGGTGGGCCCAAGATGTGGTATGAGTTTCAACTTGATCGATTAACCCTTCTTTTAGTTATGCCGTCCTAAGTATTTTTTTAGGTGAGGTCACTTCACCTGACCTGGTGACCTGACCTGATATGACCTTGAGCCAAAATTTTCAGGAAAGATGTAAAAATGATGAAGGAACAGCTAGACCAAGTTTGGCGGCGCTGCGCGCCGCCGTTTTTTGGTCACTTCGGAAAAACCCGAGGGGGGTCTAAAAAGACCCCCCACCCGGGCGAAGGTTAAGCGATATTAAAAAAACCAGGCTGAAATAAGCTGTTAGCACACATAATGGGTTGTTTCGTTGAAGATGCTTGGATTGTCCACGGGTCAATCGCTCCTTGTCCAGTAGAACCCGGGGTAAGTAGAAGTAACACAAAAGTCAACAGTCAAATGAAAGCAGTAGCCACAGTCGTTAAAATCATGTTAATCATGAAAAAAATCATCGTTAAAGTCATATTAAAATAACAGCACTCATTGATAAGCCGAACTCTGCGAGACATATTTATACGAGTTAATTGGGACAGTGCCGTGCATCCTTTTCACCTCCATCGGTATGGACAGCGCAGGCGCAGGCCTCGTGGCGCGAACTGTTTGTGCCGCCTCTCTGCACGGCTCCAGTGTTGCCGCAGGTCAAGCGGAGTTGTCAATGGCAGCATTCAGATTGTATCGTGGGCAAACCGTAGTATGGCAGTGGTCACGTGACCGTGCTCGGCGCAGAGGAGGGTCGTATTTCAGAGGCGTTGCCAAGTTCAGTGAGGCCTGCATCTTCATTATGAAGTTACCAAGCGAGCATGGGTACCTGATACCAATAGATACCTGTGGCTAAAACGCACACTCCGGTGGTTGAATCACGCCCAAGTAAGCCTTAGTTCGCTAGCAATTAGCTGAAAACTGGCCGAGCCTAGTGTGTACAGATTCAATTGCAGGGAGGTGTACATCACATGATACCTACTCACTGTCTATGTTTCTTAAGTTCCATCTGATGCATGTTTTATTCTGGTCCACCATAAGCTGAGCTTAATCCGCGGCCCACCGGGGTATCGACGGTCCCATCTAAATCCGAAAATACGGGGGTTAACGCAAATGTTCAAAGTGCATTAGAAAGCTCGTGTGAATTCAGCAAGATTTTGGTTTGTATGTTTATAAGCACTCAGGTCAATGATTTGACCTCCAGAGGTC
This sequence comes from Lepas anatifera, assembly GCA_034440635.1. Lineage (NCBI taxonomy): Eukaryota > Metazoa > Arthropoda > Thecostraca > Lepadidae > Lepas > Lepas anatifera. Next base: position 66,255 of record JAOTON010000334.1, read on the forward strand.
ATGTTAGGTAACGATAGTCTATTTCCACCAAAATGTGCAATGTGCTTAGGAAATCTGGGCAGGGCCAGTAGCTATTAGATCTGACCATTAGAGCTATTAAGATCTGGTAAAAATCTTTTGATAGGAAAATGCCAGGGCTTTCCCGCTATGCGGAATATGATGACCTCCGACCAGTGATTTCACCTCCAGAGGTCACCTCTTGACCTAATTGACCTGAGGTCACAAAAGGTCAGATTGACCTTGCCGTATATCAAATGAAATCCAGTGACTAGACATACACGATAACGTTTAATGCGGCGCCTTAGCTTGGTTACGTCAATAGTTATTGTCAAAATAATGTTTTACCCCCTGGTGAACTGTGATGACCCCAGATAAGTGAAAGGGCAAACATCGCCCCTGGGACCCGTGAAAGGGTGTTCAAGAACGAATTTCTGAGCAATCTGAGCATTGTCAACCATTTTTGTGGCTTTTATATCATAAGATAGCATTTCGCATGCTTTTTCTATGGGAGAGGTCACCTTGTGACCTGACCTCAGGACACCAAATCGAAAAATCCTTCATATATATTTTTTAGACCCTGAAAGGGTCATGAAGTGTAGAAAGTTTCAAATCGATCGGCTTAGAAATGCAGCTATGATAAATCTCAAAATTTGAAGTGAGGTGACCTTGGTTGACCTCGCCTGGTGACCTGACCTAGTGTGACCTGTAGTAAAAAAATTCAGGGATGATGAGAAAATAATGGGGTGAGAGGTAGACCTGTCAACTTCGGCGCTGCGCCTCGTCATTTTTTTTGTTATTTTGAAAACCTCAGGGGGCCATCGGTGCCCCTCGGTGGGGCAAGAGTAAAGAATGCTCACGTATGCCAGCCTTCCCCAACGTGTGCGATGAAAACCCCGCGAATGCACCGAATAATCACAAAGCTGGATGCAATCTGCATCCAACAAATATGCTTGTCTCATCCAACCGAATGTCTAAAAAACCTTCACGTCACTTGTCAACCTGGGAGCCCGCCTATCATGCCTGAGGCGGGGTTGGGTGACGGCAGTGTGAATTTTTATTCAAAATGTTTTTTATTGGTGGCTAAAAGTTATATTTTCTATATTTCTGTGAAGAACAAAGAATATTATATGTTCAGATGGATGGAGGCTCGTTCTTTTTTCCGACAAGGTGGGTAATTATTTTAAGGTTTTTGTTGTTTTTTTAATAACAATTTAATCTGGACAGGAGTATAGCTGCAATGAAATGAAACATGAGGGTTATTTTATAGAAGTATCAAAGGCGTCCCAAAAATTGCTCCTGTGACGACGGACTCCCTGTGGGGGCTTTGGGGAGGGGAAAGCATGGAAAAGCACCCCGTATAAACCGAATTTTGTACAGTTTCACGAAACTGGTATTGCTTTTCAGTGCAAAATGTTTCTTAGCCATGCTGCCGCTGCCTCCATTTACATATTGGTGCATTGCGTTACATACAGTGTATATGGGGTGGATAAAGCTTATCAAGAACAAAAACGAACAGTTTTAACGTGAAAATAAATTCGAACTTCCCTTGCATCCGTCACGCACCGATTGCACCGCGCAACTTTTTTATTTTTTTGCTTCTTGACTGCCTGTCTCCCAACAGAAGCTTAGTTTCAGCATTCCTGCCTTTGCATCGGGTAGGGTTGGTTGAGTTGTATGAAATCCCACCTAGTGAAAATTTCTTAGAAGAGGCACTGAGGCTGACGTCCAAAAAAAGCACCAGGGCAGAACTAAGTGCTAACATTGAACAGTTTTCCCCGTCGTCCCCTATAGCAGACACTACCAAGGGAAAACAACAAACACATGCATGTATTTATTGCGTTACGTACTGCAATTCACCAATAATCCAAACACTGACATGCAATCACAAAACGACTCATCCGTATCTCGATATAACCTTGGATTCTACTGAAAAAATACACGTATTTGGCCCAACTGGTTCGGTGATATGTCTCGAAATGAAGGGTGATACAGTGGCGCCACATCACTGGCACACGGCGTGGCTGTACATAGGCGCAAGAGCGTCCAGAACATCAGGCGCACCTTTACAGAATTCTGTTCCAGTTACGAGTATTGGGTGTGTCATGACTCAGACCACCCCCCGTTCCAACTCCTGTGCAGTCGTGCTACGACCCCCGCCCTGCTGTCCGTCCTCGCCTCACGGCCGTGACTCACGAGCGGCAGGTACGGCGTCTCGGCGGAACCTGGCCGTACTGACAGCGACACCGCGCACCTCCGCCTCATTGTCAGGCCGGCAGCGTACCGGGCGCCGGCTATTGTTTACAAATGGGCCAGCCACAGACGCCGGCGCCGCTGAAACCACCGGCCGCCGTCCGCCGCCCAGAAATGTCGCCCATCGCGGCCCAGAAATGTCACCAATTACCTATACAGCTGTGTCCCCACCGGAAAACAGCGTGGGAAGACTGGCACGTTGAGCGAAATGGGGGTTGTTTCATGTTTTCACGAGAAGCATGAATTGCCCAGGAAGCTCTCTGGTATCAACGACTGTTAGTTTCTGTTCCGGTGGAAGGACCACAGGGGTGTGGGTTTTCGGAAAACATCGGGGGTGCCCGTATTAAAAACTGCAATTATGTCAGCGTTAATAGGATGACCTATTCTAAAAAATAGAGATTTTCAAAACACCACAACCCTCTTAAAAAACATGAAGCCAGCCTGCGGTGCCAATATGAAAATAAATGAATTAATGGGAGGTTGGGCACCCTCATCCATATATTGAAGCATTGATATTGTCCATTATATTCCATTCTATCTATTCTAGTCCTGTATGGTTTTTAAGCAGTGTCAGTGGTGCTGCATCAAACTAGGTGTTTAGTACCACATCAAGACTGAATCTGCGTGCAATATAAAAATGAATGATAAAAGTTTTCATAAGTGAGAATTGAAGAATGATAGACCTCATTGACCGATCCAGGTGGCATAGGGGCCACTTTCCCTAAAGTGATCACGGCGCTCCCTGAAAGGTCGATGACGCCCCTGAAATGAAATGTCTGTCTTGTCTACCATGCCCGTCTTACCATGCTCTGCCCTACCTTTCTAATTGTCTCCAATGCCTCAGAATTTCCCTCGCAAGTTAAACATAAAACTGTAGGTCAAATCCAGAATACCACTATAACATTGTAAAAAATGCATTTGTTTATACTTCCCTTCCCTCAAGTACCTACTTTGCTTTATATTTACTTTACATTTTGGTTGAGAGTGCCCAACACACCATCGGGACCACTAAGCAAATCATTGGGGATGTCCAGGCGTCCTCAGAGACAGAAACCAAACCCCTGAAGGACGAGCCTGTGGGAGACCCCTCCTTGTTTGAATGTAGTCATAGGTTTATTCCTAAGCTGACTCCGCTTGCCTGGTCCTCAGAATCTACGCTCAGCCTGACACCTGGTATCAATGTTAATAAGCTCTAGTATTAAGCATCACCACTGGTAAAGGCACGGAGCACTGTGATCCCGATGGTTGAGCTCTACCCGCCATCTATGACTATTGTACATTAGGTCAGCCTGCCACAAGCTACCACTATCACTGGTCTAGCTTCTGTCACGCGACACCAGGTAGCGCCACCTGCTGCAGTCCGACGCTGGCGCCATCTGCCACGTCCGTGATGTTACCTGGCCAGCACTGCCAGGCGCGAGACGAGAAAAAGTCCAGATATATGTTCTCCTGTCGAGAAAAATGAAAGAGTTGTAGCTCCGCTGTATGATAAGCAATTAGAAAAAAATAAGGACAGATTATGTGAGCATGCCAGACATGGGCGTGGCCAAGGGGGGCAGGGACAGCCGCCTCCCCTGAGGGCCCGAAGGGCCCCCTGAGGACACTGGCCGCGCGAAGCTCGGCTCGCCCGCACTATGCTCTGTGGCCAAATTTGAAATCGATTTACAGACCGGGCCCTCTTAAGCCCTCTTCAGCACTCTATTCTGTAATAAGCAGGGCCCTTTTTATCCATCAGGGCCCTTTTGGCACTGTCGCAGGGGCCTTTTTCGCCCCCACCCCTGAGCGAAATCCTGTCTACGCCCCCTGATGCCAGAGACATCGAGCATACATTTTGCGAATGTGTCGGGCAACAAATATAGGTACCCATATGCTGTCAAGCTTTTTATGTATTGCCAGATCCGGCAGCAAACTCAACCTGAAGCTGTGAGCTGGCGAAATTAACTGTTTTTAAACGGAGAGTAGAAAAACAGTCGATTGAAGCATGAATCCCATAAAAATAACGTTACCTCCACCTTACAGAAAAACGAAATATTTCTGGCCTTTCAAGCAAGGCACCAGGAGACTCCCGCTGCAAAAGTGAGAGCTTACATAGAGCTGTGGACAATTCTGCCGCGCGTAGTACTCGGCGGTGTAGAAGCTCATATCGATACCGACCCCCAGCGAGAGGGTCATCCAGAGCAGAACGTTACCGGCCGGGCTCCTGGTGTTCACGAAATGTAGCAGCACTGATGGCAGAGACAAACACTTATTACCACCAAATGTAGCAACACTGAAGGCAGAGACAAACACTTATTACCACCCAATGTAGCAGCACTGAAGACAGAGACAAACACTTATTACCACCAAATGTATCAGCACTGAAGGCAGAGAAAGGCACTTATTTCCACGAAATGCAGCAGCACTAATGCAGAGACAAACACTTATTACCACCAAATGTAGCAGCACTGAAGGCAGAGACAAACACTTATTGCCACAAAAAGCAGCAGCTTGATGGCAGAGACTAACACTTATGCACCGAATTCAGCAGGACTCGTGGCAGAGACAAACACTTATCATCCACGGAATTCAGCTGTACTCGTGGCAGAGACAAACACTTAACAGCAGCTACAGCTCACTAGTGACCACAGATTTCAAAGACCAGTTTTCCTGTTCTGCTAACCCATATCTTTCCCCGCTGCTCTATGTGGATTGTGGCATGACTCTCCGCCTGAAATGCATGACACATTGGGTGGCGTGCATAAACACGCACCCTTACTGGGGTTGACGCCGCCCATGCCAGTACGGTGGGTAAGTACACCTTTAAACTTTTTAAGTGTCTTTATTCAGATCACTTTTTAAGGTGATTGGATAACAATGCATGTTATAGGCATAGAGCTCAAACGGCTTTATAAAGTATTTTTAGGAATAGAATGTAATGTTACGCTTTTTGTCATAACGGCTGACCGAGTAGAGCTATAAGAAATATACAAGCTTCATTAAAACCCCTCGTCAAGCCCAATCGAATGAAGAATCGTATTATATTGCCAGGTCAAATCGTACAATTGATATTCAGATCAAGGTTGGTATAGGTCCAATGCATATAATTCTAACCGTGGTGACAGGCCGAACACGATGACGTCGAAACAAACGCTCTATCCCCATTTTCTGCGAGGTCATGAAACTTAAAGGGAATGTGGCACCTTTATAACGTGACTTTAACTGAGATAGCCAAGTTGTAGAGCAAGTCGGAAAACCCGGTACTCTATCTATCATTTGTCTTGGAACTCGATATTTCCGTAGAAAAAATAAAAACCTATCCGAAATGTACCTCTCGTGAACCTCTCGCCAGGCGGCCATTTTTGTGAGCTGCTGGTGTGACGACATATGCTGACATCACGATGAGCATCAGCCAATCGAAGCCCTTGAAGCGTTTCGAGTATGGTAGTGGTTGCCAGATCATGACATCATCCACAGGCAAATATTTATTTCTTTTCCTAGAGGAGTATTTTAAAAATAAAAATATTGATCTTATTGTACATTGTTCAGGGAAACCATGAGTGGTTTCATTAATTTCGGCTAAAAGTGCGCCTAATTTCACTAAATTCCAGGATTCGACCAAGGTTCTACATTCCCTTTAACCCATGTAACTCTTTATTTCTAATTGAGGGATCATGACCCTGACCTGACCCAAGGTCATCGACAGAAGAAATGCTGTTATCATGGATTGTTGTACTCGGCAACCCTATTATGTGACGCAACTCTCAAATCGATAATTTAAGCTTGCCCGTACTGCTGCGCCTCTGTCGATTTTCTAGGTTCGGTCACCTCTAGCTCTCTAAGTCACCTCTAGATCTCGTACTCACCTCCGAAAACACCGAACTGGATGAACAGCATGGGGAAGAAGAAGCTGAAGACGAGCATGAGGACGTACTCGTGCACTATGGACGAGGTGATGAAGACGCAGAGTGTCGCCATCAGCTTCCCTGGCTCCGGACCACGTCCTGCGCGAGTGGCCCAGCTATGTCAGAACAGTGTGAATATGCCCCAAGACGTCATATTTACTCGTGAAGTATTTTCACATTTCTTTCGTCCCTTCATACCACATCAGACTATCAAACCTAGACCCGGCACCGTTCGGTACGCAAACACTCATCGAAAGCAGCTCAGCCGGGGCCTGTGCAGAGGCACGAGTTGTCGGTGGAAGCATTAGCACCACAAGCTTTGGCTTTTGTGGCCTCATGGATGCCCATCAATCTAGCTTTTGCATGCGTTCCAGGGTGTTTTCCTAAATTGGGAAGCACGTGTCTACTATAAGTATGGTCCGTAACTCTCGAATGGGGTACAGTTTGATACCGTTCGGGCCACCCATATTTCACAGGTAATATCAGCTCTGCATGTACGAATCGTCCGCAAAAACAGCACTTACCATGTAAATGTATTCATATAGCCAGTCGTGAACGACGATATTCCAGGTGCGGAAAAAGCTGGCGTAGTTTGTCACGTTCCACCAGTCCTGAAATCCAACACTTCAAATTACATGCTTACATTCAACTTGGGTTCAATCATACAGGCAGCCTAAAAGCATACCGTCTGGGAACCGCGCCCACGTTTGAACCCTTCCATAGCGCGAACACTAAACGACGTGGATGTTTTTGATAAAACGATGGTAATGATCCGTAACGGGCCAAAGTCGTATACATATTTTGTTAAATTTACAGGTTTATGTGACGAAACGGTTTGATCACAAGCTTATCCTCGGGCAATGTTCAGATATTCCCACCTAAACTATCCTCGAACTCTAACAATAATATGGTGATCGAAACACATTTACATTTTAACTTGGGACTTCGACCACGAAAAACGCATGTCTGGCATCTTGTAATAAAATTCAGATCACTTTATTGTTCTAAGTTACGCTTGGAAAATGTCCCTGCGTCACACCGTAAACATCGGAACGACCTTCCAAGCGGAAGACGTTAGCCCGTAAGTCAGCAAGAATGTTCATTGTTAGGAAGTACTGCGCATCCGATTGGCTGGCGGTGCGGACCATTCGCGGGAACGAGGTCACTGAGGGTAGCAAAACCGGCACTGTGACGCGGAACGCTCTCCACAGCTTTGTGTTATTGCGGCAGCGTCTCTCAGTTTGTGATTGTTCTGCTATTCGAAACAGTTTAACGTTATTTTATTTCAAAATAAAGTTGAAGGTTGGCTCTGAGCAAGGAAACCGGCACTAAGATTTACCATATTCAATACTGGGACTATGACTTAAAACCAGGGCACAAAATACGGCCTCAATGTGGGTATAATTAGCCGATCGTAAAGATAAGCAGTTAGGCCACACGATATTCATCGGTGACCCACTCATCGTTGCTTGACCCAGTTAAGGATAGGCATGCCCAAACTTTATGAATTTGACTCATTCTTTCACTCTTTCGGCTTCTGAAAGCAAACGTAGCCTTGCTTGCCCAAGAGGACTATGGCTGCTGACAGATCGAGGTTGGCTCCATCGCACTTTCTCCGCTAGAGGGTCGATAATTTCCGTCACCAGTCAGCTCCTCACCTGGTAGAAGAGACGATCGGCAAAGCGGGTCATCTCGGCGAAGGCGTTCATCCAGGCGTGCAACAGCGCGAAGAAGGCACTGAGGTAGCACAGCATGCCGGGCATGACGCTGCCGAACACGTGGGCCACCAGGTGGCGCAGCGTCAGCGGCTGCTGCCCGTACCTGCGGCGGAGGTCACGGCTCAAGGTCAGGGACGGAGGTCGCAGGGGCATTCAGAGGCGTGGTGCACAGGGGCAGGTCAGGGGCGACGGCAGAGGCGGAAAACTCCCTCAACTCTTCAACCAGAGTTCATGATTTGTAACTTGCTTAATAGCTATAAGGTAGAACAATACTTTTCACTTTGTTCCATCGTCATTCAATTTGTTTGAACATGAACAGGTTTAGTCATCCCGTTCATGGTTAGCAAGTGGCTTCAGCTTATTTCTGCTCTGAGCAAGGCTCACAGCGAATTTCATAAGAACTACCAAACTTAGGATAATCTTGTTTTGTAATTTATGGCTAAACTAACATTGATATAATTAATACAACTCTCCTCAGCTCTGATTTTTGGCAAGATTATGTTCTGAGACGATGTGCTCCACATTCAAGTGTTCTTTCCTGGTCCTTACTTCTGCAGCGGCGGCAGGAAGAACCTCTCGAGCAGGAAGGAGGAGTAGAGCGTGGCTCCCAGCAGCTGGCCTAGGTGCATCACCACCAACCCCCAGCGCACCTGACCCGGCGTCCTGGCAAGGACAAGCACGGTGCACATGTCAACCGACACATCAATGTATCGAAATTTTAGATGTTCAGGAACCACTGAACCTGGACTGTTTATACCTCAATGTGACAAGGCGGTAGCAGCAAAGTGACATCGGTACAATTTGACTGGAAGATGTCCCATGTTTAGGTGAATCAAATCGGAGCGACGATTTCCTACAATTTCTATGAAATTGGGCTCTGGACATTAAAATCAAAACTGTGCTTGCCCGAAAAATGATAACAATTTGGTTGCCATGCCATGATTGACACACAAGTATTGTTTTTATTCATAACAGCCAGGATTCCATGAATAAGAAGGCCTGGACAAAACTATTACTGAAGTGATCATACATCGGCAGATTTCGTTGTTTCCACACATTGTTCAACACAGTTCAAAGAATGTTCCCACGGCACGGAGTGAGAGTGAGAGTGAGAGAGTGAGAAAGAGAAAGAGTGAGAGAGAAAGAGAAAGAGTGAGAGAGAAAGAGAAAGAATGAGAGAAAGAAAAAGCGAAAGAGTGAGAGAGAAAGAGAAAGAGAAAGAGTGAGAAAGAGAAAGAGTGAGAGAGAAAGAGTGAGAGAGAAAGAGTGAGAGAGAAAGAGTGAGAGAAAGAGAAAGAGTGAGAGAAAGAGTGAGGAATGAGAAAGAGCGAGAGCGAGAGCGAGAGAGAGAGAGAGAAAGAGAAAGAGAAAGACAAAGAGGGAGAGAGAGAGAGAGAGAAAGTGATGGCAAAGGTAGAGTGAGAGTGAGAGTGAGAGAGAGAGAGAGAGCGAGTTCGGCTTCCACGCTGCTAAGCCGGGATTAAACCTCGGGTGCATAAGCGTCGGAAAGGGGGGGGCAGGGGGCCTGCTCCCCCACTTTTTGGCCAAAAATGTCTTGATCTCATTAAAAATGGGAGAAAACCTGACATTCTTGTAACCAGCCGCTGCGGAAGGCAACAAGGCGCCCAAATTCGAACAGTTTTTGGTCCTAACGTGGAAAGTTTTTGTCAGCATCAGTTTGAAGTTTGGCTGCCCCCCCCACTTTTTGCCGGTGGCGACGCTTATGCCCGGGTGGGTGTTCTGCAAAGTCTTTCCGATCCCCGTAATGCCCTCCCAACAGGATGAGAGTTTGTGACGCCAAAGGACTTCAGCAGTCGCTGCGTCGTAAAGACCAAAACATCAGATAAAGCTACAGGTCATTTTATGAACACCATGCAGTTTTGAACACTTCGTTCTACCCACCGTGGGTAAGCGTCCCTGTAGACCAGCGTTGGGACGAAGAGGAAGAATAAGAACTTGCTGAAGTTCGGACACCGCTCGTCGGTGGGCGTGTCTTCGGAGAGGGCACGGTCCACGTTAGACCGTATAAACGCGTAAACTTTCATGAACAGGCGGATCTGCGGGAAAGGTGAAAGTGGTACGAGGGAATGTCACGCAAATTTATCTACATTGATATCTTTAGTTTTCATAGAATTAGAATCCAATTGTTTAAGAAAGATGAGCTAATACGATGTTCATCTCTTCGTTACTGCAATCTTGCGTCATGTAGTTTATCTTTGTACCAGAAATAGAAGGAACATGTACTAGTGTTATGTACATTATGCCATGCAGTTGGTATTACAAGATTTACGTAGACATGTGTACCCTACGTATTTTACACGCAGGACATATGTAAGATGTGTTACATATGTTATGCATGGCAGACGTGGAAGACCATTGATACAAGACACGCCATCGTCCGGGTGGGGTCATTTCTGTTCACCGATCGGGTTGTCAAACAAATCACCGCTTTACTCTGTTACGCTTTCACAAACTGTCACAAGGTCAGCGCTTTTCTAAGGCAGCCCAAACATTCCGTACGGCCAGATTACTGAGTTATGGCGTCATTTCTGAACCGATGTTAATCGAGGTTTCGTGTTTAGGTGTTACATCTATATCGGCTACTACGAAAGCTCGAACAAAATATCTAACCCCAATCAGAAGCTCTTGGAAAACCAAACCACAAAGGTCATTGAATTTCATTTTTCGATGCATCGTTTTCATTTATATCTTTAGACCGAGTAAAGTTAATGGAAAATTTCTGTTTTCATTATGACCGATCAGTTTTCATAGGTCGATCGATACAAGAAGTGACCCTAGAAATTCAATATTTGAATTTCTCGTAACCTTAGGTCAAATCCAGGTCAGAACTTACCTGGAAGGACCATATCATACGCTATTTGACTCAGCAAAGATCTAACGCCCTAATTTGACGTTTAGATGACTAGGGCCAACACAGGTCAACAGAAACTACTGTCGTGAGACTTCCCTATCCAACTCGATAAACTCATTCTATGAAGTTAGAATTTGTTCGACACGTGCTCTGATTCCCGAGTGACAGCCCTTCCCTCCCCCGCATTTCCCGAGGTTTGTAGATGTCGAAACATCCCAGACAGTGGCAGTTAATAATGTCATAAATGTAATGGTTAGCTGATATAAGAGAATCAGTTTTCCATGCGGAAAAAAATTGAAGCGTCACCACAACAATCATCTGGCACCCGTTTACTCCGTCACCTGTTCTAGAAGAACTATGAAGGAGGAGGCAGGCGGTAGCCGATGCCTGAGGACCACCTGTGCTGGCAGGTAGAGAAGCACTCCGTTGTAGGTGACGTACATGGCGCTGAACAGCACGTCGAATAGGACTGAAGCACAAGATACAGATCCGCAGTCAGACACCAGAAAATAGGCCGCATTACCAGCATCGCAGAGTTCGCGTTGAACAACGCAACGTTTACAAGGCATGCACGACACGAGGTCACCCATCTGCTCAGTAGAGTACACATGCATCGCACATGTGCTGTGTTTCATATTGTGTGTGAAACATTCTGCACCTGAGATTACTCACTGGGCCAGGATTTTCTGTGAGTTGCCCAGAAGTTGAAGAGCGGGTAGACCAGAAAGAGGACGGAGGCGAACATGAGTAGCCAGGTCTCCGCCGTTTCACGCACGTTACCGAAGGCATAGGCCACCAGCTGCAGGTTCAGGTGCACCCTGCAGGTTAGGTGGACGTGAGGTCAACGCAGGCCAAAGCTGAGCACGAGCAGTGTGAATAGACCCAGTCTCAAATCTCGGACAGGCGTACTGACAAAAGGATTTCCTGGTCACCCATATATTCTTCCAAGTAAGAGTTCGCGACGTCAAGTGGTCTCAGCAGTTGGTGTGTCGTAAAGTTGTAAGGCTTCTTATTTGACATGGGTTTTGTCCGCACCAGCCCAAACTGCTCCACTATATTCAAGAATTGAACCAACCAGTTGTGCATTGTAAATAACGTTCTGGAATCGAACTTGGTCCCTCGCAGTCCTGCTTGAGACGATCGGCTCAGTGACTTTAGTGGTTTGTTGGCCGGGCAAATAACGAGGTGCGCGTATGGTAGACAATTTGATATTGAACTTATAACCATGTATATGGACATTGGGAATTTACACCAGTTTCTTATTCTAACTTCAGCACGACATTTTTGACATGGTAGGTGGTCTGGGCCTGTGCGCGCCTCAAGATCAATGAGATCGTCTTACATTTGGAGGGATTGGGTTTTAATCACATCTGACAGACCACCCTGCAGGCAGCTCGCAGAGGGGGAGTGACGGCTGCCCATAAACTGCTCGTTTGATTCCAAATTTTTGCATGTTCGGCATCGAGCAGACAGCCAGATACGGTTTCGTGTGGAATGTTACTAACGAGAGGAGCGGAAGCGGAGGGTGGTGCTGCCTCGTCCCTGAGGGCGGTTGGAGAGATAGAAAACGAGTCATTCCGGGATCGTATCTGTCAGGTGACATTTTCTACTTTTGGATCAGAAGTCTGTGGTTGACACTTAAAAAAAAAAACACACACACACACACACAACGGGATGTTAGTGTCATTCACCAAAGGGAGCACTCGGACACACCCTGTCAGCCCAATATTGTCAGGACATGCAGCCTTACAGGCAATATTAATTAATTAATAACAGGCAGCCTAACAAGGCTGCCTGTTATTAATACAGCAAGAAATCGCATCTGTACATCTTGCCTTCGGAAGACCACTCCTTATCCTTAGCAGATCCCTGTCCGTAGGTATTAAATTCACTATCCGACACAGGGTGGGATACAGGCCGATGGTTTACAGTGGGGGGGGGCAACGGGGCTCTAAATCACGAAAAAGAAAATAGGCAAAATTCGGGGAGTTTGTGGAACGATTGTCCCGCATGCCCCCTCCCCTGGATCCGCCAGTGTCAGGACACACCGTCCTGAGGGCGTTGTCGCCGCTGACGACACAGATGAACTCACGTGCCGCTCTCTGCGATATCGCACAGCACAGCGTGCAGCAGCAGCAGCGCCAGCATCGCCACGAAGATGTGGTAGATGGTGCGGATGTGGCTGATCTCGAACAGCTCCGTGAGCACTGACTCCCGCGCAAAGAACTGTTTCCCGTGAGTCCTGTGAGCCGACGCAGTGCGCAAAGGTCAAACACTACCTAATTCGTCATTGATGATTACCCGTGAGCCATATGTTCGTACACGGCTGGCACAGTTTCTAAAAAATATTGAATTAGAGCTCAGAATTAGACACTCACTTTCTGGTATGCAGTTCAGTAGAACCGAACTCTACAAAGTTTTAATGTAGGAGTGCAAAACACCTACAGGTAGCGTAGTCTTGTCGTCACCTTTTCTTTCCGTTAGCATGTCCGTTGGCCAGCTGGGGCTCAGAGGCTTCTCGTACCGCAGTCACATGCTGCTCCATGATGGAGGAAAGGTGAGTCGTGAACTCAGCCGTGACTCCATCCTGCAGCTCCTGTCGGCGATGTCAGAACAAGTCAGGGTTAGGTCTCTGGGACTTGTGCTGCCGGTCACCCTCCGCAGACTCTGAGTCACTCAGACTCAGACTCACTCCCACCGCAGACTCTGAGTCTGAACAGACTTCTGAACAGCAGTGGCTCCGACGCTGGTTCCCGGCCTATTTATCTGTCGGCTATGTTTTAACAATAAAATGTAACTATCAAGGGTGTGGATTTATATCGCTTTCTGGGTGCCCAGCCACCGCCAATGAAACGTCGGTTTAGCGTTTAGATGTCCAATAAATTTTAATATTTTTTATTCTAGAATTTCAAACATTTCTAATGGTTCAACGGAGCCGTGAAAAACCAAAGCACACTTTATGTATCAGCCTTTTTATGGTGGTTATTGACATCATTTCTCATTCGGGAACCCACAATCGCTTTAGAATGATTCACATTCCCTGGTAACGATATGTATTTATCTCCGGAGGACCTAGCGAGAATGGATTTCTGGTAAGAGCACCACCGCCGGCCAACCCCTACCCTTGGGCCCTCAAGCTCTTAAGCCCCAGTCATCTTCCATGATGACTGGATGGCCCCCGAATTCGATGGGCAGTTTAATACATGAAAAGTCGTTATATAAATAAATGGAAGCAATCAGCTTAATAGCAAAATAACCTTCCTTTCGTCGCTATCATCTGTTCTTAATTCTATGCAAGTGAAACAAACTGATTGAAAACAGGATAAAACGGACAAAGATTTTCACCACTGGTACAAATTTGTTCATCACTGGGTCATCGCTGGATCAAAGGTGTTCATCGCTGCTGCGTAATGCGCAGGATAATTGTGAATGGGTCGCTGCTGTCCTCTCCAGCCCTGCTATCGTTTTGTAATAATAATGCCAGCTATAATTGATAAAATAACTGATCTTATTGATAACGGATGAGATACCCATCGGTGTTATCAGTAAAATTAGCTACAATTAAGACGTACCTGGACTCGAGATCGAAGTTTCTCCACGTGCAGCTGTTTTGCCATCCTCGTTAGATGTAGGTGGTTCTGCAACACAGACGCCCGTAAAAGAGGGTGCGGAGAGCCGACTCGCAAGCAAATGACGGCCTAAGCCTAAAGCGCTGTACGCAGGTTCACAATGAGCAGATTCGCGTATTTCCAGAACGCTGGACACCCGCTGCGGCCGCCCAATCACAGCACTCCGAGCTCCCTAATTATTTATCCAGCCGCGACAATGTCAGATATCAGCTAACAGAAAGATGTTCCAGAGACCTGTCGATCCGCCGGCGATATTTGAACTGCTCTGGGCTCTCATGTTCCTGGTCACTGGCCCGGTAACCCCACCCCCTTCGTTACGTCACGGACACTCGTACAGAGCGTTCTGGTTAACGTCCTTGCGTCAGTGCGCATGTACCCACTTTCCAGTACGTATGTACCGACTTCAGCAGCTACGCAACCGAAGCGCGTAAATGCGGAAGAGCCGCAACCCTGATTCCAGCAACCCGGATGGTGACGTCATGTTGTGACGCCACATCCTCAGCGGAGCCTTGCAATGACAAAGAGCCGCCGAGCGGACCTGGGCGGGTGTCCGCCATCGAAACGGCTCTGTGGTCGAATTCGGACACAGGCTGTTTCGAACCTATGCACAGTGTGTTCTAGACTACTGCCCGGATGTTTGGAGGAATTCCCTCAAATCACCGCATGCATCGAAGTCGGTCACAGGCTGTTTCGAACCTATGCACAGTGTATTCTAGACTACGACCCGGATGTTTGGAGGAATTCCCTCAAATCACCGCATGCATCGAAGTCGGACACAGGCTGTTTCGAACCTATGCACAGTGTATTCTAGACTACGGCCCGGATGTTTGGAGGAATTCCTTCAAATCACCGCGAGCATTATGATTAATAAGACCTTAAACTGTCTTTGTTAGGCCTATATTTGCACCAATGACAATTTTCTGAGAAACAAGTGATCATATCATTTCATTACCATAGATTGCCACGTATCTGTATTTCATCAAAGGTTGCCCCCACTAATCCAATATTGATGTATGTTATTCCGTGATCTGCGAAGCACTTCCAGCCAGTGTGCACCGAGGAGAAGCAGTGTTATGATCTTGTGTCCATGCAAACATTCACCACTACGGAATGGAGTGAAGGTCATTGCAGCAGGCTCAACGCTGCGGTTCAAGCTATTTGATGTGTAATGCTGATTTTACTTCCAGTTAGAAGGTGACGTCACCCCGCCATTTCAAGAACGCAGAACAATATCCCACGGGAATTTTAGCCACTCGTTCGTAAGAGGCCGGTTTGATACGGAGGTCCTAGAAAAGACAGCGCATGCTGTCATAATACCTCTTTTTTAGCTCCGTTTCTTGTTTGTTGCATCACACATATATTGCGCGGTAAAACCATAGCGTCAGCACTAGGGACAGCTTCGCTTACTGCCGCTGGACACTCGCCTCGCTGCCGGAGCCCCGGAATGCTCACGTGTTTTTGCGGCTCAGCGCGAGGGCAGATGTCTGCCAATATTATGAACGATGGGAGGCGGTCCACCGTGCGAAGTGCGAGGCAGGCCATTCGGCACGGGGTCAGTGTGTCTCTGCTATCTGCCTGCTGACGGGAGTCAGGGTCTCAAGTACAAAGGGTGTGTGAAAAGATAGCAAGAGTTCAATGTTCAACATTTAAGTTCATATGCATGTGTAAGCTGTATCTTTCGATTGGTTTCAGGTGGAAGGATATAAGTACCAGCCGGGGTGTGGGTTTATATCTCCTGGGGTTGCCCGGACACCCCCAAATTTGTTTCGGAATGGGTTCAAGATCATTCAGACCCTGTATTTGTTAACACGTGGTGTGGAGAAGATAGGTATGGCGTCAACGCGCAATGGAGGGGAGTCATAAAGTGCCCCCTCCCTGAGATCTCGGAAACCAATGGAGTTAGAAAAACACGCGTTGAGAGCTGTATGGGGGCTGGGGTGATTTACACTATCACTGCTTTTCATTGACCTAGGTCATCATCTGCAAGGTCAGGCGAGGTCGTAAATGCCAAACCTGGGCCGTGCTGGACACACTCTTTAGGAAATGCCGTGATTAGGTGGAAAGAAGCCGGCTTTCCCGTCGCTCCAAGGTCCCTCAAATGACCTTTCTCTGTGCGAAGCTGTCATGACATAACCGAACCTTACCTAACCTTGTCCCTATGCAGCTAGCCGGCCTGCGGCGCACCTAACCTGCGGTTTGGTGCCTCCTAACCTGCGGTGCAACACTATGGCTTCGTCGGCGGTGCTACGGGTGTTCCACTTTAATGCACGCATAAATTCGTGCATGAAATAGGAAAATTACACTCATTTCATTCATGCCATTTTCCAAAATGGTAGCCTCACTTCGTTCGGCTACCATTTTTGTAGCAAATAATTCCCTCACTTCGTTCGGGCATTATTTCAAACACCCGAAGGAAAACATACCGAATACCATCCGGTGTACCGAGTAGACAGTCCGGTTATATTTATTATGCCCAATTTTGGACGTTCTCTGACCCGAACTGTGGAAAGGGGGTTTTCTTTGGGGGGGCGTGAAAAGAAAAGGGGCTTGGCAGATTTTTGGGGAAAGGAATGTTAAAGAGAAAATCTGATTGGAAGCTGGATCATTTAGGCCATATATAGAGGTCGTATAATACTATTAATATAATCTTACCAACTTTTTTGATAGGTGATATATTATTTATCAGTTTAATTTTCTATGAGTTTTCCAACGGGTTTTGGGTCAATATATAAAATGCATAAAAATGCGATTCCTCCAATGCCGACAGTTGGCTATTTTTCCTTCAACACATCTTTTTCTCCGGTCACGTTGAAACAGATGATAGCCATGCCCCAAAGATATATTTCGAACATTGTGTTTAACTCAATGTTAGCATCATATAAAAATGCATTTTGTGACATGACCAATCAATGCATCATCCAAACTGCACGATCTCGTGGAAAGTGCAGTTGTGGAAGTGGATATCTTCTTTTTGTCAGGGGTTTTCTCCGACAAGTACCGTTGAAGCCAGGCTCGGAGAACTTGAAGAGAGCTTGGCGTGAATTTCGGACCGTTGATGGTATGAACCTCCGCATAGAACTGAAATAGTGCCTTGTCCAGTGCCGGTAGGTCGTTTTCATACTCTCCTACATTGCGTTTGATGTGTTCGGAATGACGTCTCCAGGTAGCCCGCGGTAGGTTTCTACGGTCCATACCGTAGTTTTTCTTGTGTTGTCAGGAATGCATTGCCTGGCCTTCTCTTGTAATTCCTGTCAGTCTAGGTTGCTTCCATCATTTGACGACTCGTCATCTGTGTTTAGTGCTTTGAAAAATTGATAAGAACTAGGATTTAAAATGAAAATAAGACAGCCAAAACTCAGCCTTGGAAAGTATTTTGTACAAGTCCACGTAGCTTGAGATGTATCTCATTGGGACTGGTTTGAAAATTTCTCTGAGTGCCTTGACGCGTGAAATTGAGCATGACCCATGCGTTGCGAAGAACACAGGGCAATAACAAAATTAACCCCGGGATTAATTTATTAATCGACTTCTTGCTTAAAAACTGAATTCACTTTGTACAAGGAGGCCGGTATGTGGAAAATCATTTTTAGGTACGCATTTTTATTACAATATTTTCAACATAGGAGAACGGCAAAAATTGATGATAACTAACTTTAATCCTCGCCCTGGTGGGGTTGTTAGGCATCCCCCTCAGGTTTTTCCGATCGCACCAAAGAGCGACGGCGCAAAGCGTCGTCGTACTTGGCGAACTTTATCCTTGATTTATTCTGCAACTTGTCCCAAAGTGTTAAGGTCGCTTCGTCTCAGATCAAGGTCACCAGTGCAGGTTGAGTGAACTCACCTCCAAAAAGTTTGAGGCCGCATAAGCAAAAAGAGGGTGGATCCGTCCAATTGAAATTTTTAACACATAATAATAATAGGCCTACCAATTAAATACTACAAATATATTTATTCCCAGATTTTTCATATCGATGACCTGGGGTCAGATACCTACGGACTACGACCTCTCCATTGGAAATGAATGAGGAAAACGGGAATTGAGCAAAAATAGCTCTGTTTCCGTAAAGGCAGCTAAGAATACCTTCCTATTCCCCAAATGATATTATTCTAGGCCTCTTTCCAGGTTCATGCTGTAATTTTGAACCTGTGACCTCTGAAAGGTCATCTGGGGCTGCTTAGACATTTTTTCAGAGCTGGTTCAATAACTTTGTAGGAAATGATGAACATGCTTTTATTTTGAGATAATTACGTTTGGATTGCTATTGCAAGTCGATTGATATGCATATTAACTATGCTAGGTTCTATGGTGACGTTGATCGGACCTTAGGTCAGGTCATTTGACTTGAGCTGTCATTGGGTCCCATATACCTACCTGTTGCCCATAAGCCCTCAATAAACAAATACAATTTTACATTTTTACCTAGCGTGGTCATATTATACATCATTTGATTCACCATAACGAGAAAAAGCGAATGGTGCCTAAAAATTTATTCTTACTCAAATCTGTCAGCGGCTAGAGCCATAAACCCTTTTCTAACCTGTCACCTTCTTTGACCTGTCATGACCTCAATATTGACCTAACCCAAACAGTGACTGATGTAGTTTCTTCATCCATTTGTATGAGCTATCCACTAGCATTTGCGTTTTTTGCTATCCCGCATAGGAGCCGAGTTCGAGGGGTGGGTGGTTGAACCCTCCCCCCCACAAGAGCGAAGGTGGCTCGGAGGTCCACCGAGGTGGGTGTTAATGGGAGCTGTAACACCCTACACGACAAGCGAAATGTGAAAATTTGGCATCCACTTTTATTCTCCAAAATGACAGACATGTACCCACCTGCCTATTTTCCACCATGTTCCAAGGCCCATCAAAACCTGAGAGAACTCCGGAAGCCCATTCCAAACGCTGCATCTTTATGACCCTGGCTAAATCTTTTAACGAAATAGATCCCTAACTGAGAATATAAGTCTGCGGATCGACTATTAAACGCTCGCTGTCTCCTCAGTCCTGCATGGCCGCCTGGTGTATGAACTGTGATCGGACCGACCGCCAGGTTATCCACCTGCACCACGGGAGAAAGGCCTGCCGCCGGGATTTACCGTACATGGGCGGGTCCAGGGAAATTTGGCAGGTGCTCCCTACTCCTGAACTGACCCACCTGAATTGCTCCTTGGCACCTGAAACATAATCATACTCCCCCATTCAAGTATGAGCACCCTCTGATATATCATCATATAGATCAGATCTCTGATAGATTAATAGTTGTCGCTCCCTTCACGTTCAAATGGTCCCCCCCTCCAGACCGAAATGGCGCCTCCTGACCAAAGAGCCACCTCCAATAAGAAATCCTGAATCTGCCCATGGCCGGAAAATTTCTGCAGTGGCGAGTTCTGAACTTTCCAGTGCGCCTATAACAGCGTCCTTCTGTAAGCTGACTGTTCCAAAACCGGCGATTTCTTTCTGTCAGTAAATTGAAAGCAAGCTTTTTGGTTGCGCCTCGAGACATCTTCCAGTAACAGGCTTGCGTGGAAATTTCAGAAAGTTTCAGATCAGCGTGCGTAAGGGGTGCTGGGGAATGCCAAAGTTGGGGCAAAGTCGAAAATCAGCGCTGTGCTCTGAGAACGTATCGGCGGCATTACCTGTTTTCATCTTTCGGAAGCTTTGGTTCCCATTGTTTGCTTACATTTTTATCAATCCGACAGCTTCATCGATTGAGCGACAGTTGCAGTGGTGCGCCTTCCAAGGTATGTTGAAATGAATTTAGTGCTTACTTCGACCCTTTTCCTGCTGGCAATTCATGCAGCTAAGCAGCCAACTATCTTATGTCCAGTGTCCACTGGGGCAAGGCCAAACCGGCGCCAATATTTTTCGGCATCTTTTTTATTTTGCGTATTAGTGTGATATGAGCATCAGGGTCATCCCCCAATAAAAGCTCAAGTCAGGAATCATAAAACATGAGCACAAGAAATACGTCCCTTACAACCCCACGTAAAAACGAGGATTCAACAAGCTTGCCATATAAAGTTACAGCACGGTTTTTGCCACAATGTCGAAAAAAAATTACTTGATGGATTCGTTGACTTCACGGTGTATCCAGATCGGCGGTCCAATTCGGATCGCCTCATTGTGCATGCAAACTGGGTCAGTACGATTTTGGTAATAAAAATTGATTTTCATGAATAGCATTGTTTTTCGGCCATCCCAGTTTTCCCTATGCATTTGCAATGGAGAGGTCATGACCCTTACCTGACCCTTTCATCGATATTAAAAATCTCGTTTCATCGATTGTTGGTGTTTGTTGGGCCTTTATGTGATATAAATCTCAAATCAATAGATAAAGTTCATCAATAGATCAAATCGATAGATCGCATTGGTGCCAGGTGAAACCCTTTCCAGAGGCGAGATCACTTCACTTAGCCTGACGATCCGACCTGCGATGACTGAAACCTAAAGTTTCCGTAAAAGTGGCACCTGGTGATCAAGGACAAGGTGTGACAAGTACGACACGTTGCGTTCTGCCGTGTTCTGCCATCCCTAGAAAAGCTCGAGGGGGTATACCAGCACTCCTCCATTAACGAGGTTTAAAAACAACAAAATTAAGGGCTTTTTAGTGTATACCAACAATGCCAATCAATTTAAGAGCGAATAATGATTTCCTACGAAATGGAGCGCAGAGATCCGACAAAAGCAGAATCCGATTCCAGGTCGTGGCTGCTGCATTGTCCCGTTTGTTACTTTTTATATTGGATTTAAATAGCATTTCCCAAAATTTTAGTTTGCGCTTCAAACACATAAAAACTCAGACTTAGCTATTATTGTCCTTGCATTTCTACCGAGCCTTGAGACGTTTTTTTATTAACTTCCATAACATTTGGTGCTGTGAATTGGAAACAATTATTGACATCTTGCAAGGAGGCGATATTATATTTAGCGTGCATTTCTCCACTTACCCTTGGAAGAGAGCCCATCTTATCTTGTTATATAAAACGTGACCTGAGAGCTTCAGCACCAGATTGAGGCGTTCTTTTGAATTCGACAGTGTGAAAGCATCCCGCTCTTTTCCACACTCACACACTGGAATTCGAACCCAAACACTGGCCACAACCACTGGCGGCAGCTTGGTAGACCCCAAGCAGGGGAGACAACAGCACGTGCATTGTCGGACCCGCCCACCGCTGGCCCTGCGACGCGCAGCCAATAAAATCACCCACAGGAACAGGGGCGGACACCGCTGATTAGGCACCTGTCTCTTTCTTCTTGATTTTACACTCATGTCGTTAAAATTTGATATCTTGTGAGAAAAGACTAGCTCGCAATTCTCTGTCATGTAATTGCGAGTAGACCTGCCGTTAATTCCTCCAGGATCACGCCCCTGCCACCGAGACCGAACACGCGGTTAGAAGCCATACCGCAACCCCGCGGCCCTACCTCCAAATCCCGGGCAAGCTCAGCTGTGACCTTTGACCTACACACACGTTATGATACGCGGATGCACGTTTTCAAAGTGTCTGTGCAATAGTTCGGTGGGCATCCCTCTCGCCCCAATAGTTTTTGGTAGGTATGACACGACCGCATGCAAACGCCGTTGGTTTTTTTGCTCTAGGAAATTCAATAGCCAACTTATAGATGTATATTTTCATTAACACACGCATTGGAGAGAGTGACAAAAGCCCTTCACCCCAATAAATCGCTGTTTGGCAACATTTGAGAGGATTTATGAGGGCGTCTACTACTGAGGGAATCACGAAAATCCCGTGACACCCGCCCCGGTGGGCCTCCAAGCCACCTTCGCCCTGGTAAGGGGGCTGGGATTTCAAACACCCCCTTCGAACTCAGCTCCCATGCAGAATAGCGAAAAAGCAAAAGCTGGGGGATAACCCATAAAGAAATTCATGAAAAAACTACATCGGTCATTTTTTGGCTGAGGTCAAATTGAGCTCATGGCAGGCCAAGAAGGCTGCATGTTAAAGTAGAGCTTTTGGTCTCTAGCGTCTGACAGAGTTGAGCTAGAATTATTCTTTAGGCACCACCCACTTTCTCTCGTCACGGCAAATCGAATAATGTATAATATGACTATACTAGGTTAAAACACAAAAATGGCCCGGCGCCAGGCCAGGTCAAGGTCACTTTCTTATCTAGAATTGTTAATAAGCATATCAATCGACTGCAATAATAATCCAAACGTAATGAAATCAAATAAAAACTTAATCGTAATTGCCTGAGAAGTTTTTACCCAAGTCTGAAAACTTCCTTAAGTACACCCAGATGACCTCTCAGAGGTCACAGGCCCAAACATGAAGCATGAGCCCGAAAAAGGGCCTATCCCACGCCCTGGTGGGGGGTGTTTGAACACCCTGTCTCAGGATTTTCCGGAAGCCGAAAAACGGCTCTGCGAAGCGCCGCAGTACTTGACACACCTTATTCTTGATCTATTTCGCAGCTTCCTCAAAAACTTTATGGTTGGGTCATCTCAGGTCATGTTGCCAGTCCAGGTCAATTGTTCTCACCTCCAAAAAATGCTTAAGGTGGCATAAGTAAGAAAAAGATGAAGATATCGAATTGAAACTGGTATCAAATAATAGGCCCGCCGAATACTACAAAATGTATTCCGGGATTTTTCATATTAACACGCGCATTGACGGGGGCGGGTACCCGCCCCCCTTGGGTTTTTCGGAGACAGCAGAAAAACGGCGGCGCGCAGCGCCGCCGTACTTGGTATACCTTTTCCCTCATCATTTTTGCAACTTCTGTGAAAATTTTAAGGATAGGTCATCTCAGGTCAGGTCACCAGTACAGGTCAAGTGAACCGACCTCCAAAAAAGTTTAAGATAGCATAAATCGGAGCAGGGTGAACTTATCCAATTGAAACTTATATCACATAATGGGCTCACCGAGTTCTCTAAAATATGTTCCGGTATTTTTATATTGATTGCCTAAGGTCAGGTACGAAGCATGACCTCTCCATTGGAAATACATGGGAAAATGGTTTTTACGGAATAACTCAGTAACGGATGGTGATAGAGCATTTATTTTAGCTTTATTAGACTCGCCTTGGCTTTGTGGTTCTAATGATATGCATTTTATATAATTTGACCCTGACCTGACCTCAGGTCAGGTCAAATCTTTGAGTTGACCTAGCAAGGTCAAGTCATATATCATTCGATTCGGCTTGCTGCGAGGATTCATAGCGTTTAAGTCGTTTTGCTCTATCTTTACTTGTTCAGATGTAATGGCCGAAAAACTTAATTTACATGTTATCCCTATGACGGCATGTGACGGCATGTTTTTGACCTCTGGTGACCTTAAATGTGACCTGACAAAAAAATGGTTCAAATATTTTCGATGGAGAAGCGGATGGGCTACCCAAAGCTGTTTACCGTTTTTTGCTACCTACCGTGGTTCTCGAGATCTTAGGGGCGGGTACCCGCCCCCTCGTCAATCCGAAGGTGGCTCAGACCCCCGTCAATGCGCGTGTTAATGCCCTAGGGTCAGGTAGGCACGGGTCCTGACCTCACCATTGAAAATGCAAGGGGAATACGGAAATTGACGAAAAAAGTGCTCTAGTACTGTAGAGTGTAGATACAGCTTAGAATAGCTTCGTATTCTCCAAATCGTAGTATCCTAGGTCCCTTTCCAGGTTCATGTTGCAATTTTGGACTTGTGGCCTCTGAGAGATCATCTGAGGCTACTTTAGTAGGAGTTCGTACTTAGGTCAATAACTTTTTAGGAAATGATGATAAATTTTTATGTTGATACCATTACGCTTGGAGTACTATTTCGAGTCGCTTGATATGCATATTGATAGGTTAGATGGCGACCTTGACCTGACCTTAGGTCAGGTCATTTTTGTATTTTGATATCATATCATGATTCGATTTGCTGTAGAGAAAGAGGAGGTGAATGGTGTCTAAAAATTGATTCTAACATAAGACGCACCCCGGTGGGTCTCCGAGCCACCTTCGCCCTGGTGGGGGTATTTGAACACCCCTCTCGAACTCGGCCCCTATGCGGGAGGCCAGCGAATGGCTCAGCCCACTGGTAGTGTCCGAAAAGAAAGACGGCCAATTGAGGTTGTGTGTCGCGGTTACGTCAACCCTTATGCCTTTGTTGTCGTTCAGTTATGACTCAGAACAACGATTGTGCTATTTTCGGCAGCGTGGACGCTTCACATTTATGTGTGGGGAGATGTAGTGTCTGGCTCACATTTCCTGTTTCAGATAGTATCTCTACGGTTTCCCATTTCTCTATGGCTTAAATAAAACGTGGAAACACTACAGGCACCATTCGCTTTCTCTCGTCACGGCGAATCGGATGATGTATATATGACCATAATAGGTCAAAACACAAAAAGGGCATGACCTCAGGTCAGGTCAAGGTCAGTTCTTAACCTGGTATAGTCAATATGCATATCAACTGACCTGCAATAGTAATCCAAACGCAATGATATCCAAATAAAAGCTATATCATCATGACACCGGAAAAACCCGAAGGGGTGTTCAAACACCCCACTGGGGTGAGGGTTAAGTAATTGCTTCTGACACAATACAGACCAACGGAATCCTCACAGCAAGCCGAATCGAATGATATATAGTATGAGCTTGCTTGGTCAAATAAGGTCAAATCTAGGATTTGACCTAGCGTGAGGTCAGGTCAATGCCAAATTCGGTAAAAACCCTCATTATCAAAACTGCAAGGATGAGGCGAATCTAATACTTTTAAAATAAATGCTCTCCCGACATCCATAACTAAGTAATTCCGTTAACCCTTGCCCCGGTGGCGGGTACGGGCCACCTTCGCCCTGGTGGGGGCTAAAAAGACCCCCACGATCTCAAAAACTAAGAGAGCTAGAAAAAAGCGCAAAACGGCAATCGAAAGGTCTTCGAAAATGATATCGAAAATACTTCAGTCATTTTTCTTGTCAGGTCAATATCAAGGTCACCAAAGGTTAAAATAGGTCAAAATCGCTAATATGAGGTGTACTAAGAAAACCTCATATATGTCAGAAAACTATGATAGCTAGAAACATTTTTCTAACACCATTCGAAAGCATTTGAGATGCGCTTTCATTACAGTGGCATCCATTTTCGTGTCAGGTCAAAGCCTAGGGAGCTACAGGTCACTAAATATTGGGAATATTCTTGGGAATGTCCATAGCCACCCATGCATAAGGGCGTTTACTTTTTCGCTAATAGCTTCCAAACCAAACAAGATACAGCCATAGTTTATGCACCATTGCAATTCTCTTGTCAATACGAATCGAATGATATATGATATTGCTATGCCAGGTCAAATTTAATAATTTGACCTGACCCAGGCCAACGGTCTGACCCAACTTGACCCGGTATAGTCATGCTGTATATCATTTGACTTCCAGTGACTATACAAACACTTTGGTGATAAAATAAAAGCTCTATCTTATTTTATTCAAAATTTATAGAGAAAACACCAAAAAATGCTTATTTGACCTAAGGTGACCTTTTAAAGGCGACAAGTCAAAAATGTTGGCATCAGCTTCAGAAATGGGCTAAGAGCAAGTCGCAACCGATGTTTGAAGTTGATTCCATCCATACTTACTGAGAAAACCTTATTTCGTTATTTTCTCCATGTATTGACAATGGGGAGGTCATGCTCTGCACATGACCTTAGGTCACCAATATCAAAAATCCCCGAATAAACGTTGTAGCTTTTGGTGGACCCAATATGTGGTATGAGTTTCAACTTGATCGATTAACCCTTCTTTTAGTTATGCGGTCCTAAATATTTTTGAGGTGAGGTCACTTCACCTGGCCTGGTGACCTGACCTGATATGACCTTGAGCCAAAATTTTCAGGAAAAATGTAAAAATGATGAAGGAACAGCTAGACCAAGTTTGGCGGCGCTGCGCGCCGCCGTTTTTTGGTCACTTCGGAAAAACACGGGGGGTCTAAAAAGACCCCCATCCGGGCGAAGGTTAAAACCATCTTTCCCCCATAAGTTTCCAATGGATAGGTCGTGGCTAGTACCTGACCTTAGATCATTGACATAATAACTACCGGAATATAGTTTGCAGTACTCAGGGGCCTATCATGTGACATGGATTTCAATCCGATAGGTTCACTTTGTTCTCAATTTTGCTATCCTAAACTTTTTCGAGGTGAGTTCACTTGACCCGCTCTGGTGACCTGTCCTGAGATGGCCCAACCTTAAAATTTATCCCTGAGTTGCAAAAATGATAAGAGAAAAGATAGGTATACCAAGTACGGTGGCGCTGCGCACAGCCGTTTTTCTTCTATCTTTAAAAAACCGAGGGGCGGGAATCTGTTCCCCGTCAATGCGCGTGTTCACTCTGTCAGGCTCAGGAGCCCAAAAACTTGTCTCCAATGTCACCTTTTTTATTGTTATGACCTCGATATTGATCGATTTGAGCCGAAATATGACCGATGTGGTTTCGTCATGATTTTTTTAGCCGTCAACCAGCTTTTGTGTTTTTTCTTTTGCTTTTCTGCATATAGGATCCAAATTTCCAAAATCAAGAGGGCGTGTTTGAACACCCTTCACCAGGGCGAAGTTCCTCAGAGGCCCACGGGGGCGGGTATTGAGAGCTGGCTCAAGTTTCGGGTGGGATGTCCCAGTGGAGTGATAATTGTTAACGCTGACCAAATCAGGCCAAGCTATTTGAATTTTACCGGATTGGTATAGTAAATTTGAAGGACGGTGGGCCGATGGTGCTTCCCCTAGATGAATAAATAGGAGAGACGTTCCCTCAGTTTTGGGCCTCTGACTTTGAATTTTGTCCTTTTACTTTTTAACATGGACTTGATTTGATTGTTCCCATATACACCGCACCGTTGGAAAAAGTCCACTCCTGGAGTCCGGACTCTGGACTCCCGGGAAGGTTTTGAAACTCCGTTTTGGTTCACGTTGGATGGGGGGTGGGGGCGGAGCTGGGGCAACGATTTGTGCCCGAATTCCAAAAAAAATGTTTACAAAACCTGGGTATAAATGGGCAGGAAGATATCTACACCCGATTCATTTGTACCCGTAAGCTAGAAATATATGGACACGCTCCCAGGGGTTCACAAAGCCGCCGGAGATGGATGGAATTCATAAAAGCCTGTCTCGTCGAACAACGGACATTTTTGAAGGTATTCTGAAGGTATACTGAGCTAGCCTACTGACAGGCGGAAAATCCTACTTTGGTCTAATCTGGCATGCTTATTTCCCCAAAAAAGCTGAATTCAGAAAGCAGAGGACGGTGGTGGGAGTCGGAGGGTGTGACTTTTCTGCGGATTAGAACTGCGGAGAAAAATGCTTTTCGCAACCAGGCCAACTAGAGGCTTGCGGTTTTCATTAAAAGAATGGCCATTGTCTGTTTAGTGAAATTCCAAAATTTCATCCCTCTACGTCCAGTAACAGCAACGTTATAACGTAAAACATTAAATAACTCGTGAATTTGCTGCGGAGAGAAGCTGCGGAAAAAATGCTCTCGGTAACCAGAGCACCTAGCGACTCGCGGTTTTCTTTGTAATACTCCTTGCCACCAGAATTGCAAGATTCCAGAATCTCATGAACCTAGATCCCTTAGGAACAAAGTTATACCTATAACGTACAACGTCTTGCGGAGAGAAACGTTCTCGGAAACCAGACCAGATATCGACTTGCGGTTTTCACCAGCGTCATCGGCATCATCACAAACGTAAGATTCCAGATTTTAGTGGTGCTAAACCAAGTAGCTGCAACGTTATAGGGTCAAACGTAACACATTGGCGTATTTTGGCGGGACTCCGCCAAACGACGCTGCGGAGAGAAATGCTCTCCGCAACCAGAGCACCTAGCGACTTGCGGTTTTCACTAAAATAATCCTTGGCATTGAAAATGAAGGATTCCAGAATTCCATGATCGTAGTCCCGTTACGTGCAACGTTATAACGTAAAACGTCTTGCGGAGAGAAACGTCCTCGGAAACCAGACCAGATATCGACTTTTGGTTTTCACCAGCGTCATCGGCGTCATCACAAACGTAAGATTCCAGACTTTCGTGATGGTCAACCCTGTAGCAGCAACGTTATAGGGTCAAACGTAAAAAACGTCTTTTCTGCGGAGAAAAATGCTCTCCGCAACCAGAGCACCTAGCGACTTGCGGTTTTCACTAAAATAATCCTTGGCATTGAAAATGAAGGATTCCAGAATTCAAAGATCGTAGTCCCGTTACGTGCAACGTTATAACGTAAAACGTCTTGCGGAGAGAAACGTTCTCGGAAGCCAGACCAGATATCGACTTTTGGTTTTCACCAGCGTCATCGGCGTCATCACAAACGTAAGATTCCAGACTTTCGTGATGCTCAACTTGGTAGCAGCAACGTTATAGGGTCAAACGTAAAAAACGTCTTTTCTGCGGAGAAAAATGCTCTCCGCAACCAGAGCACCTAGCGACTTGCGGTTTTCACTAAAATAATCCTTGGCATTGAAAATGAAAGATTCCAGAAATCCATGATCGAAGTCCCGTTACGTGCAACGTTATAACGTAAAACGTCTTGCGGAGAGAAACGTCCTCGGAAACCAGACCAGATATCGACTTGCGGTTTTCACCAGCGTCATCGGCGTCATCACAAACGTAAGATTCCAGACTTTCGTGATGCTCAACCCTGTAGCAACAACGTTATAGGGTCAAACGTAAAAAACGTCTTTTCTGCGGAGAAAAATGTTCTCCGCAACCAGAGCACCTAGCGACTTGCAGTTTTCACTAAAATAATCCTTGGCATTGAAAATGAAGGATTCCAGAATTCCATGATCGTAGTCCCGTTACGTGCAACGTTATAACGTAAAACGTCTTGCGGAGAGAAACGTTCTCGGAAGGCAGACCAGATATCGACTTTTGGTTTTCACCAGCGTCATCGGCGTCATCACAAACGTAAGATTCCAGACTTTCGTGATGGTCAACCCTGTAGCAGCAACGTTATAGGGTCAAACGTAAAAAACGTCTTTTCTGCGGAGAAAAAGGCTCTCCGCAACCAGAGCACCTAGCGACTTGCGGTTTTCACTAAAATAATCCTTGGCATTGAAAATGAAGGATTCCAGAATTCCATGATCGTAGTCCCGTTACGTGCAACGTTATAACGTAAAACGTCTTGCGGAGAGAAACGTCCTCGGAAACCAGACCAGATATCGACTTTTGGTTTTCACCAGCGTCATTGGCGTCATCACAAACGTAAGATTCCAGACTTTCGTGATGGTCAACCCTGTAGCAGCAACGTTATAGGGTCAAACGTAAAAAACGTCTTTTCTGCGGGAGAAAAATGCTCTCCGCAACCAGAGCACCTAGCGACTTGCAGTTTTCACTAAAATAATCCTTGGCATTGAAAATGAAGGATTCCAGAATTCCAAGATCGTAGTCCCGTTACGTGCAACGTTATAACGTTAAACGTCTTGCGGAGAGAAACGTTCTCGGAAGCCAGACCAGATATAGACTTTTGGTTTTCACCAGCGTCATTGGCGTCATCACAAACGTAAGATTCCAGACTTTCGTGATGCTCAACTTGGTAGCAGCAACGTTATAGGGTCAAACGTAAAAAACGTCTTTTCTGCGGAGAAAAATGCTCTCCGCAACCAGAGCACCTAGCGACTTGCGGTTTTCACTAAAATAATCCTTGGCATTGAAAATGAAAGATTCCAGAAATCCATGATCGTAGTCCCGTTACGTGCAACGTTATAACGTAAAACGTCTTGCGGAGAGAAACGTCCTCGGAAACCAGACCAGATATCGACTTTTGGTTTTCACCAGCGTCATCGGCGTCATCACAAACGTAAGATTCCAGACTTTCGTGATGCTCAACCCTGTAGCAACAACGTTATAGGGTCAAACGTAAAAAACGTCTTTTCTGCGGAGAAAAATGCTCTCCGCAACCAGAGCACCTAGCGACTTGCGGTTTTCACTAAAATAATCCTTGGCATGGAAAATGAAGGATTCCAGAATTTCAGGATCGTAGTCTACTTAGGTGCAGCGTTATAACGTTAAACGTCTTGCGGAGAGAAACGTTCTCGTGGGGAGGGAATCGCCTTCACAGATAGCGTCACCGGTCTCATTTTAGGTGGCGCCACCTGCCACCACACTCAGCGTCTACATCCCTGGCAGTGTTCACGGTGGTAATCGCGGACGAGGAGAGCGACGAATATCAGTGGCGGCTGATAAAGGGGGCAAGGGGGCTGTTGCCCCCCCAATTATCAGAGATGGCTTCTGGAAAATACGCAATTTTAGCTTGTTTCTTTTCTGAAAGTTCATGAACGACCTGATTGAGCCCTCAACAGCTTCTCGTCGGTTTGGACAGTGTCCGAGCTTTATCTCAGGGGCCCCGAGCTTTGTCTAAGGGCCCCTGAGCTTGGGCTCGGGGGCATTCGAGCTTGATCTCTAGGAGCCCCCCAAGCTTGGTCTCAGGGGGCCCCTGAATTTGGTCTAAGGGGCTCCTGAGATTGGTCTTAGAGAGCCTTGAGCTTGGTTTCAGGGGCATCCAAACTTTGTTTCAGAGGCCCCCAAACTTGGTCTCAGGGGCCCCGAGCCTGGTCTCAGGGGCCCAGAGCTTGGTCTCGGGGGCCTTCGAGCTTGATCTCTAGGAGCCTCCAAGCTCCGTCTCAAGGAGCACCGAGCTGTGTATCAGGGCCCCGAGCTTGGTCTTGTATGTGCTCAAGTCAGTATGCCTGTCATTTGCGTTTTTTTTCTGTGCCGATATAGACGACAGCATCAAAGCGCCCACAGTTCTCATTTTGCAGGAGACGGAATGTTCCAAAAAAAATACTCATGATAATAAAATAATTCGTGTTACCTACCATGTTTTATTATGTAGATGCATACGAACAAACAGCGTTCACTTTTTAAAAGAAGAACTATTTGTCTCGGAAGGCCGTTTTTGTACCGTTATTATAATTTTGCTAAACTCCTAACGGGATGCTAGAGCTTAAAGATTTGACGTTCAATGTCCGAGGCTTACGTGAACCTATAAAACGCAGATCCATATTTCGACATCTACATGCTAAATACGCTGCTCATTTTGCTGTACTACAGGAAACATATTTCAGCTTGGAATCTGAGATCGTGTGGAAAATCGAATGGGAAGGCAAAACCATTGTTTTACACGGGCCAACTAATCAACAAGGAGGAATAACTATTTTTGTACGGGGCCAAAGGCGACTTTTACCATTTGCGACGCTTATGCAGGAGCGGAACCAGTATTCTGCTAGGGGAGTGGCTGAGCTTTGAAAAATGGCGAAAAAAGGGAATAGGGCGCAAAATGGCGAAAATGGGGCAAAGGGGGAGGCTGAAACCCCCTCAGCTCCCCTGGATCCGCATCTGCACTGATGCCTCTGACCTCAGGCAGCAAGTCCTACTGATATTTATGTTACATAATCAAGACACCGTTTTCTGATCCATTCACCTTGCCAGTTCAATGACATTTTACAACACTGGGTACCGGTCAAGGGGTACTATGAATAGGTGATACTGCCTATTTCCCTTTACAATCATCGTATAGGATCAGAACAAAAGGAATTGGGGGCCTAACATTTCTCACGCCCCATCCATCTCTCCCCGAATGTTCCAGGAGGCATGGGACCGGTCGCACGTTACCCGGGAAAACCACAGGGGGCCCGCAAGCATGGCAGGGGGCCGGTTTCGGCAACAGGGAGCACGGATACACCACCTGGGGCACGAAACGGCTAACAAATAAGGAACCCCCTGCAAATAAGCGACTAACACAACAGCTTCAGTTTCTGTACGATATTCTTAGACCACAAGGGGCCCAGACAGACCACAGAGGGCCTGAGCACACCAAAGGGGCCGGGCAGACCACAGGAACCCAGAAAACCATATGAGCCCGGTGAGCCCACAAGGGGCCCGAGCAGACCACACACAGCCAGCAATTTGGCTGGGCTCTGCCCGATATGTGCTGGGCTTTGACTGGGCAGAGCCCGAGTACATGGGCTCAGCCCGGGTCCGGCTCCGCTCCGCCTGGGCACAGCCCATGGTCAAGCAAGACCGGGCTCTACCGTTCGGGTAAGTTGTCATCCCCCGACCTAATGTCGGGCTCAGCCCGAGTCTATGTGGCTCAGCTATGAGTCTTATGGCTCGGGCAGAGCCCGGCCCAGCCCGCTCTGGGCCCGGTCGGAATGGCTGGCTGGGCAGCGGGCCCGGGTAGGCCACACGGGGCCTGGACAGGTGAAAGGACCTGGGCAGACCACAGGGACCCGAGCAGAACACTGGGGCCGGGCCAACCACAGAGGGGCCCCAGTCTGCAAAGTATGGCAGCAGACCCGACGAGTCCGCACCAGCCTTGTTTTTTTTTGCACCACCAGCAACCTAAAATTCACACCAAACACTGTTGGGAAATTTCACTGACCCAGAAATTTCGATGTTTTTACCAGTTTCTTCCTTCTCAGAACTCTGTGGGTGTTTGTTTTGAGCTCCCTCGCACCAGACGGCAAAATTGGGGATTTGTTGCTCCAAAGTTTGCACCACCTGAAGGGTGTCCGCACCACGAGATCTCGTCAAAAGTGCCATACTTTGCAGACTGGGAGGGGCCCGGGCAAACCACAGAGGGCCTGCGCAGATAAAAGGGACCCCGGACAGACAAAACGGGGTCCGCAGAGGCCACACGGAGGCCCGGACAGACCAAAAGGGTTCCGGCAAAACCACAGGAGGCTCGGGCAGACCACAAGGGGCCTGATCAGACCAAAATGGGCACTAGCAGACAAGGGGTCCGTGCAGACCAAATGGGACCGACCGGGCAGACCACAGGGGCCTGGATAGACCACAGGGGCCTGGGCAGACCACAGGGGTCCGGGCAGACCACAGGGGCCTGGGCAGACCACAAGGGGACCAAGCGGAGCACAAGGGGCCCGGGAAGGCCACAGAGGCCTGGGCTGACCGCAGGGGCCCGGGCAGACCACAAGGGGACAGAGCGGAGCACAAGGGGCCCGGACAGGTCACAGGGGCCTGGGCAGACCACAGGGGTCCGGACAGGCCACAGGGAGCCCGGTCAGACCAATAGGGACCCGGGATACCACAGGGGCCCGCATGGCAAGCATGACAGAGGCTGGTTGCAGTTACACGAACTGCATCCATGGCAGGCCCGTCTGCATCCACAGGGTATTAACTACTGGGAGTAGGGACCCGGCTGCGGCCACCAGGGGGGAGGGGCGAATGGGGTGACCACCAGGGGGAGAGCGAATGGAGCAGCCACCCCTTAAGTCCAAGAGCCTCTGAGGACGAAATTTCGCACCCAAACCCTCCTCTCACCCAGGATGCGACGATTGATCGCCCTTTGGGTGAAAAGTGCGCCCTTCGGGTGGCTAAATGTCACCCTGCCCCCTGAGGCTTTGGCCCTCCCCTCCCCTTTCCCAAATTTTAGATACGTCACTGGCGGCCATATGGGGCACAAGATTCTCCAAGTCTTGGTATTTAGTCATCAGGGGTGCCGGACAAGGGGATCATCACTCATTAGGGATTTAGCCCGACAACAGCAAATAGCAAACAATCACTTCACTTGCCATTCAACACCGCGCATCGGAGCACGATTCGGATTGACACGAAAAGCCCAAACGTAAAACCCAAATCAGAGCCTAACGAAACTTTTCCAGAGTAGGCACAATCCGATTGAATCATAAGCATGCCAATTTTACTGTTAAAAGCAAACTTTGTGCAAATCATTCGCCTCGGCGAATACGACAAGAGAGCCAGGAGCATGCCTTAGCTTCCTTCGCGCTGCACTGACAAGCCCGGGAAATTAAGAGGCTACCATTCGCCAGCGGACGCTCATTATATGACCCAGATTTGACGACAAGATATGACAACTTTTTGACAGACAAATTTAAGAAGAGGGCCCAGGATGGATCACATGGGGCCCCTGGTGGATCACAGGGGGGCCCAGGTGGATTACAAGGGGCCCGATTGCAGCCACAGGGGGCCCGGGTGGATCAAAGGGGGCCTGGTTGCAGTCACAGGGGGCCCGGGTGAATCATAGGGGGCCCGGTTGTAATTACAGGGGGCCCGGTTGCAGTCACAGAGTGCCTGGTTGCAGTCACAGGGCCCCCCGGGTGGATAACAGATGGCCTGGTTACAGTCACAGGGGGCCCGGGTGTATCACAGGGGGCCCGGCTGCAGTCACAGGGGGCCCGGTTGGAGTCACAGGGCCCCCAGGTGGATGACAGGGGGCCCGGTTTCAGTCACAGGGGGCCCGGGTGGATCGTAGATGGCCCGGTTGCAGTCACAGGGGGCCCGGTTGAAGTTACAGGGGGACCGGGTGGATCATAGGGGGCCGGGTGGATAACAGAGGGCCCGGTTGCAGTCACAGGGGACCAGGTGGATCACAGGGGGCCTGGCTGGATCACAGGGGCCCGGTTGCAGTCACAGGGGGCCGGATAGATCGCAGGGGACCCGGCTGCAGTCACAGGGGGCCCGAGTGGATTACATGGGGCCCGGTTGCAGTCACAGGGGGCCCGGGTGGATCATAGTGGGCCCGGTTGCAGTCACAGGGGGCCCGGCTGGATCACAGGGGCCCGGTTGCAGTCACAGGGGGCCGGATAGATCACAGGGGACCCGGCTGCAGTCACAGGGGGCCCGAGTGGATTACATGGCGCCCGGTTGCAGTCACAGGGGGCCCGGGTGGATCGTAGTGGGCCCGGTTGCAGTCACAGGGGGCCCGGGTGGATCATAGTGGGCCCGGGTGGATCACAAAGGGCCCGGTTGCAGTCACAGGGGGCCCGGGTGGATCGCAGAGGGCCCGAGACTGCCGGAATTAGGGGCCCGGTTGCAGTCAAAGTGGGCCTGAAAATATCGTTAGGGGCCCGGTTGCGGACACCGAGGTTAAGGGTGGCCCACAGGGGACCTGCAAGCATGCCAGGGAGCCTGGCCTCAGCCAAAGCTAGCCCAAAAAGACCACTGGGGCCTGCAATCGTGGCAGGGGCCCGGCCGTGTCCGCAGGGGCCCGCAACTTGGGATTGGGGGGGCTCGTCGGGTCATTGGGGGGCTTCTCCGAGCATTCGGGGCTCGAGCCCTCCCAAATATATGGAAACTTGCGCCCCTGTGTTCCAGGCAGAATTTATCACTATAGTATGTAACACTCTGCAAAGTATGGCAACAGGCTACCGGCTGCACAAACACAAAACATAGGTACCATTTTCATAAACATTCCCA
The DNA here is from genome assembly GCA_034440635.1 of Lepas anatifera. Classification (NCBI taxonomy): domain Eukaryota; kingdom Metazoa; phylum Arthropoda; class Thecostraca; family Lepadidae; genus Lepas; species Lepas anatifera. Next base: position 101,761 of record JAOTON010000334.1, read on the forward strand.
CATTCTGCGGCCATGAGCTGTTTGTCTTATCTCCCATGGCGTTGTTCGTCATCACTGCATCCGCATTCTTCTCTAATTGGAGCTTCTAACTTCCCTGCGAACAAAATATTTTGCTTATATGTGCGCCATATCAACTGCCATCGGCTCTGCGTCTCCCGTTTCAGCGACGCAGAAGGTCGCGGGCTTTCGGTCTTTGATCGCAAGGGACAACGTCATCAGAATAAGACCGTTTCAGAAGTTCCGCCCACATACTCGCATCTGATTGGTTCGACGCAGAAAAACGCCACGTCCTAAATAGTCGCAAGCTACCGTGAACACTGCCAGGGATGTACACGCTTTGTGTGTTGGCAGCTAGCGCCACCTAGGGTGGGACCGATGACGCCACCTGTGAAAGCACTTCCCTCCCCACCAGAACGTTTCTCTCAGCAAGACGTTATACCTTATAACATTGCACCTAAGGGGACTATGAGCATGGAATTCTTGAACCCTATGTTTTCAATTCCAAGGATTATTTTAGTGAAAACCGCAAGTCGCTAGGTGCTCTGGTTGCGGAGAGCATTTTTCTCCCGCAGAAAAGACGTTTGATACCATACACGTATATACGTATATTCACACTACGGGGCGATACATGATCCATACAGTGATTTTAAAAAACAAGAAAACAAGCCCTGGCCGTGGTGGGCAAAGATAAAGTACACACGGAGGCGCTGGGCCCCGAACCCGTGACCGCCGACGGCGCGAGCGCTCTAAATTACGCCCAGACGGGCACGGGCTCGGAGCCCAGCAGACGCCCACCGGCCGGGTGAGTGGACAAATACATCAGAATGATAATGATAATGAGCGGTACAAGATCGGTACAAGCAACACACAGCTAAGGCGTGAGCGACACCAATAAAATACGGAGGCGGTCTCACACCGCGCAGACACCGCCCAGCATCAGCAACGTAGACCCGGCGAATCCACCACACCGCCCCGGCGAAACGCACAACGCTCTGTCCACCCGGGCAGCAACAACCGGACTCTGAAGCCGGGCCCCTCGACTCGCAGCCGACCCCCGCCGGGGACGGGACCCGGCTGATCGGCCGCAGGACAACTCAACGGCTCGGCAGCCCACGAACTTCCCCGACTCCGCTGTGGGAAGTCCCGCGGCGGCGGGGCCCTCCGAAGAATCCTCGCCACCGGCCCCACCGCCCAGGAGACATACCGTCAGACTCGAGGGGGCGGACTCCCTGATCTCCCCTCTCCGGAACCCGCGGAGCCGCCCGTCCAGGAGGCGCCGCCACCTCGATGTCCAGCCGGAGGCGCAGAACCAGTCCCGCGTCGACAGACGAAGACCGCCGTATCCGAGGAAGTTTGACGCCGCACCCCCACCGCAGAAGAAACCTTATCCTCCGCAGATCGGCGACGCCGGGGCGCTGCCCGCGCCGCCAGCGCACAACGTCGGGGCCAAGAGGGCCACCGGTAGAGGCGATCGCTGAGATCGGCGGCGGCAGAGACGACGATACACCGCCAAACTTGAGAAGTCGGACTCTATGATCCCCTTCTTCTCCGGACACCGCGCAGAGACAGGCACCTCATGAGCAGGCATCCAGAGGCAGACACCGCAGGAGTCGCCCGGCCAGAAGGCGCCGCCAGCCAGCGGTGCACGACGATCCCGCGCCGACAGATAAAGGCCTGCCCCGGCTAAAAACGTTTTACGCCGAGCCTCCACCACAGGAGAAACTCCAGTCCGCGCAGATGTGTGATGTCGGGACAACCCGACATCACACGACATTTTTTACGTTTGACCCTATAACGTTGCTGCTACAGGGTTGAGCATCACGAAAGTCTGGAATCTTACGTTTGTGATGACGCCGATGACGCTGGTGAAAACCAAAAGTCGATATCTGGTCTGGTTTCCGAGGACGTTTCTCTCCGCAAGACGTTTTACGTTATAACGTTGCACGTAACGGGACTACGATCATGGAATTCTGGAATCCTTCATTTTCAATGCCAAGGATTATTTTAGTGAAAACCGCAAGTCGCTAGGTGCTCTGGTTGCGGAGAGCATTTTTCTCCGCAGAAAAGACGTTTTTTTACGTTTGACCCTATAACGTTGCTGCTACAGGGTTGAGCATCACGAAAGTCTGGAATCTTACGTTTGTGATGACGCCGATGACGCTGGTGAAAACCAAAAGTCGATATCTGGTCTGGCTTCCGAGGACGTTTCTCTCCGCAAGACGTTTTACGTTATAACGTTGCACGTAACGGGACTACGATCATGGAATTCTGGAATCCTTCATTTTCAATGCCAAGGATTATTTTAGTGAAAACCGCAAGTCGCTAGGTGCTCTGGTTGCGGAGAGCATTTTTCTCCGCAGAAAAGACGTTTTTTTACGTTTGACCCTATAACGTTGCTGCTACAGGGTTGAGCATCACGAAAGTCTGGAATCTTACGTTTGTGATGACGCCGATGACGCTGGTGAAAACCAAAAGTCGATATCTGGTCTGGCTTCCGAGAACGTTTCTCTCCGCAAGACGTTTTACGTTATAACGTTGCACGTAACGGGACTACGATCATGGAATTCTGGAATCCTTCATTTTCAATGCCAAGGATTATTTTAGTGAAAACCGCAAGTCGCTAGGTGCTCTGGTTGCGGAGAGCATTTTTCTCCGCAGAAAAGACGTTTTTTTACGTTTGACCCTATAACGTTGCTGCTACAGGGTTGAGCATCACGAAAGTCTGGAATCTTACGTTTGTGATGACGCCGATGACGCTGGTGAAAACCAAAAGTCGATATCTGGTCTGGCTTCCGAGGACGTTTCTCTCCGCAAGACGTTTTACGTTATAACGTTGCACGTAACGGGACTACGATCATGGAATTCTGGAATCCTTCATTTTCAATGCCAAGGATTATTTTAGTGAAAACCGCAAGTCGCTAGGTGCTCTGGTTGCGGAGAGCATTTTTCTCCGCAGAAAAGACGTTTTTTACGTTTGACCCTATAACGTTGCTGCTACAGGGTTGAGCATCACGAAAGTCTGGAATCTTACGTTTGTGATGACGCCGATGACGCTGGTGAAAACCAAAAGTCGATATCTGGTCTAGCTTCCGAGAACGTTTCTCTCCGCAAGACGTTTTACGTTATAACGTTGCACGTAACGGGACTACGATCATGGAATTCTGGAATCCTTCATTTTCGATGCCAAGGATTATTTTAGTGAAAACCGCAAGTCGCTAGGTGCTCTGGTTGCGGAGAGCATTTTTCTCCGCAAAAAGACGTTTTTACGTTTGACCCTATAACGTTGCTGCTACAGGGTTGAGCATCACGAAAGTCTGGAATCTTACGTTTGTGATGACGCCGATGACGCTGGTGAAAACCAAAGTCGATATCTGGTCTGGTTTCCGAGGACGTTTCTCTCCGCAAGACGTTTTACGTTATAACGTTGCACGTAACGAGACTACGATGATGGAATTCTGGAATCCTTCATTTTCAATGCCAAGGATTATTTTAGTGAAAACCGCATGTCGCTAGGTGCTCTGGTTGCGGAGAGCATTTCTCTCCGCAGCGTCGTTGGGCGGAGTCCCGCCAAAATACGCCAATGTGTTACGTTTGACCCTATAACGTTGCTGCTACAGGGTTGAGCATCACGAAAGTCTGGAATCTTAAGTTTGTGATGACGCCGATGACGCTGGTGCAAACCAAAAGTCGATATCTGGTCTAGTTTCCGAGGACGTTTCTCTCCGCAAGACGTTTTACGTTATAACGTTGCACGTAACGGGACTACGATCATGGAATTCTGGAATCCTTCATTTTTAATGCCAAGGATTATTTTAGTGAAAACCGCAAGTCGCTAGGTGCTCTGGTTGCGGAGAGCATTTTTCTCCGCAGAAAAGACGTTTTTTTACGTTTGACCCTATAACGTTGCTGCTACAGGGTTGAGCATCACGAAAGTCTGGAATCTTACGTTTGTGATGACGCCGATGACGCTGGTGAAAACCAAAAGTCGATATCTGGTCTAGCTTCCGAGAACGTTTCTCTCCGCAAGACGTTTTACGTTATAACGTTGCACGTAACGGGACTACGATCATGGAATTCTGGAATCCTTCATTTTCGATGCCAAGGATTATTTTAGTGAAAACTGCAAGTCGCTAGGTGCTCTGGTTGCGGAGAGCATTTTTCTCCGCAGAAAAGACGTTTTTTACGTTTGACCCTATAACGTTGCTGCTACAGGGTTGAGCATCACGAAAGTCTGGAATCTTACGTTTGTGATGACGCCGATGACGCTGGTGAAAACCAAAAGTCGATATCTGGTCTGGCTTCCGAGAACGTTTCTCTCCGCAAGACGTTTTACGGTATAACGTTGCACGTAACGGGACTACGATGATGGAATTCTGGAATCCTTCATTTTCAATGCCAAGGATTATTTGAGTGAAAACCGCAAGTCGCTAGGTGCTCTGGTTGCGGAGAGCATTTTTCTCCGCAGAAAAGACGTTTTTTTACGTTTGACCCTATAACGTTGCTGCTACAGGGTTGAGCATCACGAAAGTCTGGAATCTTACGTTTGTGATGACGCCGATGACGCTGGTGAAAACCAAAAGTCGATATCTGGTCTGGCTTCCGAGAACGTTTCTCTCCGCAAGACGTTTTACGTTATAACGTTGCACGTAACGGGACTACGATCATGGAATTCTGGAATCCTTCATTTTCAATGCCAAGGATTATTTTAGTGAAAACCGCATGTCGCTAGGTGCTCTGGTTGCGGAGAGCATTTCTCTCCGCAGCGTCGTTGGGCGGAGTCCCGCCAAAATACGCCAATGTGTTACGTTTGACCCTATAACGTTGCAGCTACTTGGTTTAGCACCACTAAAATCTGGAATCTTACGTTTGTGATGATGCCGATGACGCTGGTGAAAACTGCAAGTCGATATCTGGTCTGGTTTCCGAGAACGTTTCTCTCCGCAAGACGTTGTACGTTATAGGTATAACTTTGTTCCTAAGGGATCTAGGTTCATGAGATTCTGGAATCTTGCAATTCTGGTGGCAAGGAGTATTATAAAGAAAACCGCGAGTCGCTAGGTGCTCTGGTTACCGAGAGCATTTTTCTCCGCAGCTTCTCTCCGCAGCAAATTCACGGGTTATTTAACGTTTTACGTTATAACGTTGCTGTTACTGGACGTAGAGGGATGAAATTTTGGAATTTCACTAAACAGACAATGGCCATTCTTTTAGTGAAAACTGCAAGCCTCTAGGTGGCCTGGTTGCGAAAAGCATTTTTCTCCGCAGTTCTAATCCGCAGAAAAGTCACACCCTTCCCATGCGGCCATTTTGAAAACTGAATGTGCATGACGACTGCGCCGTGCGTCTTCTTATATCTTGGAATAGCTCGGGTGTGTAATGCATTATTGGTAGATCTCGGGTTTTTTTCTGAACAACCGACAACTTGTGTTGCTAGCTCTGCAATACTTATCGAGTTCATTGAGCTGCTAGATCAGATGAGATCCTTGTGTGAGATCGTCTATGTCACTACTCTGTCACTAGGTAAATCTGGTAGCTAAGTGCGCTCACTTCATCGTGTTTTTCTTTGAGCGACTGATCAAGTGTACTCTCTCCGCAGGAATTTATTGTAAATTTTGTTGCTCTTTTGGCAAACGGCTGGCTCCCCTTAAGGTTGAGCATCGCCCACCCTATCGCTCCCTGTTAGTTGCTTAAGAGTCAAGCCCTCAGCTTCATTTGTTTTGGATATAATTACTTGGCCAGATATCTCTTCATATTCACATTTCTGACGCACAGACAATTAAAGTAAAAATACCTTTCCTCAGGGATTCTCATTCTTCTGAATCTACGGGATATACATCCACACATCAGCGAGGCATACTCCATCCACCTGGACGTGACACCCACCGTGAACTCACGTGCCAGTTCCTGAACAAACAAACACCTGAGAAGACACAGGAGGCTGCTGCACAGCATTGATACTCTTTCAACCCTGTTCTTCAGCTCCACGATAACCTCTTTCGTGTAAGTTTATTGGAAATTGATCAGAAACTCAGGAATCTTGTATCATTATACCTCACATAAGCCAGTTATGCAGCTCTGATATTGTTGAGATTGAAAGTTTTTTCTGGTTACAAATCATCATAGTTTGTGGGTGACTGTTAAAGGCCAGTTTATTCATCTTGTTCTAAGTAAACTTCTGGCTTCTAGTTTTTATTGTTTTCCAACATAAATTTACTCTATGCCTGTAAATTGAGCAGACCTGTAGTCAGCAGTCTAGAACTACCAGACTATCTTTGACATTCATCATCCCCCACAGAAACAGAAACACCTGACGCAGCACTGTCCTGCTTCAGAGAACCACCCACATCACCTCATTGTGGGTCACCAGTTGGATCCAAGCTGGGTGAAGCTGCAGACCACAGATCTGTGAACCATATTTATTGGGACACCACATCAGCATCAACTGACGCCTGAACAATCAGAGTAAGTTTTTTTCACTTACCTTCCAATGCTCTTCTTTGCTTGAGCGGCACATGATGTGGGGCTTGCTGGACAACTTTGGAAGGAGGTAACTTTTTTCAATTGTTGATATCTTGCATCACTCATGTATAGTTACTTCTAAATCACTGAGTAGGCCTGCCATATTCTAATTACTGAGTCAATTCTAAGAATCCTAGCCAATCAGCAGTAACATCAAATTCTCCTGAGGTCAAACATGAAGCCCAACATTAAGTTTATTGACACAGCAATTGAAGGGCTTAGGGAGCAACTGCAATCCCTTAAGGATGAAATAGGTGCTGTCAGGGAGGAAATCAAGGGGGGTCGCTCCGACCTTGGAGTATGTGAGCTCAAGGTATCAGAAAATGCTGAGCATGGTGAGTCTCTGAAGTCAAGCCTGGATAGGCTAGAGCAGAGTTGCTCTTCAGCATTAACAATGCATGCTCAGCTGTCTGATAATCAAAATCAGCTTATCGATGCTCTCGAAGAGCAATGCCAATACACTCGCAAATTCACACTCCTCTTATCGGGTCGGGTGGTCCCCCCTCCAGAGAGGGACGAGAACACCAGGAGAGTGGCAATTTCACTCATGAGTGAATACCTGGGGGTTGCAGTCCGAAGCGACGAAATCACCGCCTGTCACAGGCTTCAAAGCAAACGTGTGATACTGGTGCGATTTGCCTATTTGGACCAACGCATGTTTGTGTATAGCCGCAGGGTGCGACCCGAACGTCATGGGCTCCTAGTTCACGAAAGTCTTACCCCTCAAAGACTCTCTGTGGTGAAAATCCTGCAGAGGCTCCACAACCCGAGGGGAAAATCCCCGTTTGTATCGTACTACACTAACAGTGGACGAATTTTTATAAGGCTACGGAACTCAAACAAGGCTACTGAGATCCCTGTCACTGCAACCAAGGAGGACATCCTGGCAATATGCCACTCTCACAGCCGAGGCGCGGGCGTGGCGGAGACAGTACCCAAGAGGCTGATGTCGCCGATGCCTCCGCCGGGTCCGCGTCCGCGGGGGCGCTTCCGCCTGTGCCCTCGAGCATATGTCCTCTGCCTGGCTCCCCTGGCGCTGGCGCTGACGCTCCGCTGGACGTTCGTGCCGCGGTTGTCTCTGGTGGGGGGCTGCCCGGGGCTCCGGCTGGGGGACTGTCCCTGCTCCGGCCCTTCCCTCAGATTGCGGCCCTATAGTGCCCTTGACCGTGGACAGTCAAACCGGTGGTCAAGCTTCTACCCAACCATTATCGCGGAGCGGCGATAACACTCAGATGGTCGTACGTGATCCGATTCGTGGCGATGTGCCGGAGGTTGGTGCAACCGAAGAGGTGCCTCTCCGGAATTCGAATGTGGCTAGGGGCCATGTTCCAGCTTCATCTGGTGGGTCACCCATGGGGGATGGGGAGACTGGTGCGTTCGGATCTGGGGGTGGGAGGTCGGCGTGTGACATCGGGGGATGTATCCCCTCGCCAACTATGGGACTCACCGCGCGGCTGCCCACCGCCCGTGCGCCCATGGGCGCTCCGCCCCCTGGGTTGCTGACCGGCACCGATTCAGGCATGTCCGCACAGCCGCCCCGTCCATCATCACCATTGACAACCACTGGACTGACCGATCTTGTCTGAGACCTCGATGTGCTTGGGCGCATGCGGAGCCGGGGGCTGCTGTGGGTGGTTCGGGGCTGGTTGTTGGCTGATGTAGGCCTTTGTTTTTTGGGCTAGTTGTTCTGGCGGGTGCTGGTTGTTTGTTGGTTGGGTTTGGACACGGTCATGATTATTATGGCCGTGTTCGACCTACCATCAGTGATGGCCTGGGCTTGTCGGTGTGGCTGGCTGCTGGAGCACGGGCTTGCGTTTGGTGGATGGCTGGCGTGTGCTTCCCGGCAGCGGTTCTGGGCTCTGGGGGTGCCCGGGGGAGTCGGTGGTCTCGGTATGTCCATCATTTCATCATTCACTGCTCAGTTTGTCACCTGTACGTCGCTTAGTCTGGATCTAGTTTATTTAGAAAATCTCAACGATTTTAGGCTTCCTTGTCGGTTCATGGATTGGTGCGTTTTCTGAAGCCATTACCAACGCCAATCTGAACTTCTCTCCTCGCAAGACACCACCACTTGGCTCATGTTTGGAGCACACTGGGTTGCTGGCTGTATAATTAGTATACTTTGCATATCTTGGCGGGCCTACTTGGTGTTACTCATTCGGACCTACATCTTTTTTTTCTGCCGTAGTTTACAGACACTTTATTTGTGCCAAGCATTTCTTTATTTCTATGCTTGCAAACACCGCCTGCTCAAACGCACAACTAAAACGATTTTGCCCATTGTATTCTGGCACTGACACCGATGTTAACCCAATCCCTTCAAATCTCTCAACTATTCTAGAGTCACGTCAATATGAAAATGTCTGCTTTAACAATACTTCAACATTTAATAAAAAAATTTCCCTCATCCATGTCAACATTCGATCACTACCCAAAAATTTTGATAGTTTACAGCACCTCATTTTGAATCTAGACCCTAGGCCGCACATTGTTCTTGTTTCTGAGCTATGGCTGGCCCCCGAATCGAAAGCAAACTATGACATTGAAAATTATTTTTCGAATTTTCCTCAACAGCTCAATTTAGAGTAAAAGGGTCTGGAATATACATCTCTAAAACTATCCCTTACAAAAGGAGAACCGACCTAGAAGCTCACTCCATTCAACAGCAATCAACATTCATTGAAATATCTAAGGTATTTCCCTTCCATATTGTAATAGGATCATGCTACAGGTCCCCCTCATTCCCCTCATCAAATTTTCTTGAATACTTAGACGCTACTCTTGAGTTTGTATCAAAAAATGAAAAAACTTGCATACTGGGAGGCGATTTCAACTTTGATATTCTCGAATATGAATCGCATGAACCTAGCTCATTATTTATCCAATCTCTTGCTTCTCATGGCTACTTCCCATGTATTTCCATCCCGACCAGAATAACCTCTCAGACCAAAACCCTTATCGACAACTTTTTCATAAACGATACTTCTCTCGTTTGCTCATCTTCAGTGCTCACCCCATATCACTAACACTCCAATCTTTGTTTAAACCCCAACCCTCACAAGATAAGTTTCACAGGTCTTTCGACTTCAGGATGATTGACTCCCTCAAGAGTAATCTATCTATAAAACTGGAAACAATATTCACGATCCAGGACCCTGTGACGGCAGCTAATCTTGTTCATTCTTCCTTATCAGAGGAAATCAATAGATTTTCATTAAAGAAAACAGGTAGGAGACATGTACCAAAACAGCCATGGATCTCTTTCCGGCTCCTACAGTCAATCAACAAAAAAAGACCTTTATCACAAATATATTCGTACAATGAACCCTCAGGATAATCTAAATTACAAGGCATATCGTAATACTTTAATCACTACAATACGACAAGCCAAAAAAGACTACTTCCAAAGGAAATTAGAACAGGAAAAGGATGACCCTAAAAAGCTCTTGGGGCACGCTGTTAGGCCTAACACGTAAACATAAAAGTAAAAAACCTCTGCCAGAACAATTTGAATTAAACGGCGAACTAATTTCTGACCCTGACCTCATTGCCAACAACTTCAATGAATATTTCTCTACCATTGCTTTTTCATTAGACGAAGCTCTCCCAACACCCTCGTCAGATCCCCTTCAATACCTAGAAAACTATCAGGGCCAGCTGTTCGAATTTCACCCAATAACTGCTGAGGCAACTCTTTCTGTGATAGCTTCCCTAAAAATACCGGTCGTGGACCCGATGGTGTCTCCTCCAAAATACTCAAACTAATTTCGCCCACAAAATCTCGACACCTATCGCACTTATTTAATCTATGCCTGCGATCTGGTACATTTCCAGCTCAGTTTAAGGAATCACTTATTGTTCCCGTCTACAAAAGTGGTAATCCTACAACTTTTTCAAATTACAGGCCTATTTCCCTTCTACTGGTTCTCTCTAAAGTTCTTGAGAAAATAGTATATAGCCAAGTAATCCAATATCTTGCGGACAATTACACAATATTTGAGAACCAATTCGGTTTCCGGCAACACCATAGTACGTTCATGCCAGTTGCCTTACTTTACGACAAAATTACATCAGCACTGGTCTCAAAAAAGAGTTGTGTAACCATTTACTTAGACTTCTGCAAGGCCTTTGACACGGTGAACCATGAAATTCTCCTTCAAAAACTTCAAAAATATGGAATTCAGAACACTTCGTTAAAATTTTTGAAACATATCTATCTGACCGGAGTCAAAGTGTCAAAATTAATTCTCATCAGTCCACAATTACCAAAACAACTAGGCTAGGCGTTCCCCAGGGCTCTGTTCTGGGCCCACTCCTCTTTCTACTTTACATTAATGATCTTAACCGCTGCTCCCAAATTCCTACCTTCTACTTATATGCTGACGATACTGCCTTACTCTACACTGCTGACACAATCCAGTCCCTTCAACATGATATTAGCTTTAGTATGCCTCAAATCTGCCAGTGGTTAAATTGCAATCGTCTCACTTTAAACATTAAGAAATCAACCTTTCAAATTTTTTCTAATGAAAAAAACACGGACCTAAAAATTGAAATTGGTAATGTTCCTTTGCAAAGAAACTTCACAACCAAGTACCTTGGTGTTCAAATTGATGAAGACCTCAAATGGACAACTCATATCAGAAGCCTTGAAAATTCAATCTCTAGGACCATTGGCATAATTCAAAGAAACCAATATATACTAAATTCTTCCCATCTCCTGCTGCTTTACAACTCACTTATTCTCCCCTTCTTGACGTACTCTATTCAGATCTGGGGATCAACCTACCCCTATAAGCTTCTCAAGCTCACGACTCTTCAAAAAAGGGCTGTTAGAATTATTGAGGGGACTGACCGATTGGCACACACTAGCCCCATCTTCAAAAAACACGGCATACTAAAGCTTGAAGACCTCATTGAATTCTCTCATATTAATGTTATGCATAAATTCCTAATAAACCAACTTCCACAACCACTGTCTTCTTACCTATCACTTGTCGATCTTCAACGGACGCAGCGAAATGCCAGACAGAGACAACACTTTACTGTTCCCTACGCCCCCACAATGTATCGTAAATTTTCCCTCTTTATTACAGCTCCCAGGGCATGGAACAAAACTGTGGCTTCAAAAATAAGAAACATTGAAGATGTGCCCCTGTCCAAAACGTTTTTCAAAAAGATGTTAAAAAAGATATATACCGACCTTTACTAGAGACTATGTCCTCATGCTTAGGAAATGGTGTATGGTCTCCCTGTAATTACGCAATTCAGCGCTGGTACTTCAGGTTTACGCTTTTCAGTTATCCTAACATTATCTAAACGAACGCAGAATGGCCCATTTACTCCCATTAATCGAGGAACACATTTGGAATCCAGGCATTTAGGTAGTTGAACAGGATAGCCTCCGGCACTCATTTGTCGCCTCCTTGTAATCCCCTCGTGAATCTGTACCGTTAGCTTAAAATCTGCCCAAGGCCCCCCTTCCCATGTTCTCACTAATTGAAATCATAATTGCCTCCATCCTACTCCCCGTGCTCCCGCTAACTAACTGTGTGTCCGGCAGCTGCCATGGCGCTCATGGCGTTACCGCCGGGCCCGAGCCGTTGGGGGCTGCGGTGCCCGAGCGGGGCGGCACCTTCGCGGGCGGCCTCGGGCGTCTCTGGAGGTCTGCCGGCCGCGTCCGCTGAGGGGGCGCCCTGTCGCCTCCAGTGGGTTCCCGCTGCGCGGGCGGGCGCGGCGCCGCTCCCTCGGCTGCTGCTGCGACGCTATATCAAAAGTGCCGCAGTTCATAAGTGCAGCACGTTCATAAGTGCCGCACGATCAAAAGTGCAGCATGTTCAAAAGTGCAGCAGTTCAAAAGTGCAGCAAGGTCAAGGAAGGGATGTTCAAAACGCCCGCAGTTCATAAGTGCAGCACGATCAAAAGTGCAGCACGATCAAAAGTGCCACTGCTCATAACTGCCGCAGTTCAAAAGTGCAGCACCATTAAGGAAGCGATGTTCAAAACGCCCGCAGTTCATAAGTGCCGCACGATCAAAAGTGCAGCACGATCAAAAGCCCCACAGTTCAAAAGTGCAGCGCGTTCAAAACCCCCGCAGTTCATAAGTGCAGCAGACTCGATTATCAAGCACGTTCAAAACACCCACAGTTCATAAGTGCAGCACGTTAAAAAATGCAGCAAGGTAAGAGAAGCGGTGTTCAAAAGGCCAGCGGTTCATAAGTGCAGCAAGATATTTTGCGTAGAGTTCAAAACGTCCGCGGTTCATAAGTGCAGCACGTTCAAAAGTGCAGCATGTTCAAAACTGCAGCGCATTATAAAGTGCAGCACGATCAAAATTACAGCCCGTTCAAACGTGCAGCACGTTCAAATGTGAAGCCCGATTAAAAGGATCAGGCCAATCATAGATTGGGCCAGAACGCAAATCAATAGAATCGGAGGGTAAGTCCAAAAATAAAAGCAAAGACTGTATCTTCATTTCCACCGATGTTTTTTAGTTTAAATTATCTTGCCCATACATTTCCAACGGAGAGGCAATGGCTCGTACCTGACCTACAGTCGTCTCTACAAAAAAATTCCGGATTGTCCATTGATTAGCCCTATTATTTCCAAGCCATATCAACATGTGCCCCACCGGGGTCCTCGGCACGACGCGCCTTGCTGGGGAGATGTACATTTCGCCCTTCTTCCGTATCTTATTTCCCAGGAAAGCTAGAGAAAAATTACGGACGGCCGGCGAAAAGTGTGCTCGAAACAAAGAGAAATTATCAGAAACGTTTCATTTCAGGTCAATGTTGAAGCCAGCATAGGTCAAAGAAGGCTACCATAGGCTTACAACAGCGCCGTGTACGTTTCCCTCTTTAGACTTTTACTCAGCAAAGCTAGAGCAAATCTTTATACATCACTGGATTCCTCTCACAGCGGAAAACCGAAAGATGTATAGTTAATATGGCATGGCTTCGTCAAATGGGGATAACTGCCTAACAACCACCTAGGGTAGGGTCCAGGGGGTGTCGCTCGGCTTTTTAGCCTAGGCCAAAATTGAGAACCTCAAATCTGGCATTCACCATGTTGATGACGTCAGCGATCGCCTTGTGCTGCTTAGCAACGCATTGTCGCTGGGTATTGTAGAAGACGGGGCTATCAGGAGATAGGTTGCGTGTTGGGGGTAATAATGCTGTTTTTTGTGTACGTGGGGTGATAAATCCTGGGTCTACCCCTCGTCATATGCATTTTGAAACCGTAAAACATTCCACGATCCGCAGTCAATTCTCATTGAATGAATGGGCGGCTCCACCTCGAGAGCAACTGCTGACGTCACAAACGTAAAAATATCTAGAAACAGGGGTTGCCATTCTTTTTAGAGCGGAGCGTTCTACCTCTACATTTAAAGGCCTTGGCAGGGTCACAGGGTGACCCGGTATGGTTATGTTGCAAGTCAATCAAATCCCCGTGACAAGATAAGCACAATGCGAGCAAGATGGAAGTTTTATCTCAATTCAGTGAGAAGTTATTGGTAACATAATCATTGTATGCTCCAGTGACCTCACGTGACCTTTGAGAGGTTAGATGGTCAAAAACTCAACTTTATGGTCAAGATTGGAGTAATAATACACGGTTGAAGGATTTCGAAGCTGATCTCTCTAGTATTTGCTGAACACGAGCCCATCCTATTCTTTCCGCGTTCAAAAGTACAGCACATTCAGCGCATTCAAAAGTACAACACAATCAAAATTTCAGTCCGCTCAAAAGTGCAGCGCGTTCATAAATGCACATGACCAAGAGTGCAGCAAATTCAAGACACCAACACGCTTAAAGTGCATTATGTTATACAATTTCCATAGCTCTATACGCAGATTCAGAGGGGGCAAAGGGCACGTGCCTCTTCCTCCAATCGACCCTCGGCGCCCCCTGAAATATTCACGGTGTCCCCCCCTGAAAGGCCAATGGTGCCCCTTGAATATCGCTTCCCACTCTCTCACCCCAGGATGCGAAAATCGGCTTCCACCGATAGGATTTGGCACCCACCCGATAGTTTTTCCGGCCAAAAGTGGCACCCCCTGGTCCGAATGGCGCCCCATCCCCCGGTAAGGGCCTCCCCCGCTTGGCAATCCTGGATCCGCCTATGCACAGCTCAGTTTTTTTCAAATTGAAACTGGAATGCTATTGCCACGGAGCACGTCTCCAGCACCAGTGCTGCGTTTAGAGCCACTTTTGTAAAAACAGACGTGGTTGAGTCATCATATCTCCCTAACAGTATTTTATTAGTCCTCATGTCTATTACCTTCGTTGTATATCATACACTTCAGAAGAAGAAGGCTTGGAGTCAGCACGCCCGCTCCCACTTTCCGAAATATTTTGGAATCATACACATATGTTTCAAAGGCGGATGCACGAAAAGGCAGCTAAGGGGCACTTGCCCCCTTATCGATCCTCGACCCCCTCCCCTCTCCCCGAAAGGTCGATGGTGCCCCCCTGAAAGGTAGCTTCCTACTCCCCCCCGAGGACGAGTGTATCGACGTCTCCTTGATGACATTTGGGGCAAACCTGATAGGGTTTTCTGCCCCAAATCCCCCCTCACCATGTGTTCCCCATTAGATATATTGGATCCGCGCATAGGCGGATCCATGATTTCCGATCGGGGGGGGCACCTTCCCGGGGGGCACCATCCGGTCGGGGGGCGCCACTTTGGACCGGCAAAACTTATCAGATTGGCGCAAAATTCTATCGGTGGGCGCCTATTTTTGCATCCTGGGAGGGGGGGTGGGAAGTGACATCTCAGGGGCGCCGTGACCATTTTAGGGGGCCGCCGAGGATCGATCGAGGGGGTATGTGCTCCCTTGCCCCCTGGATCCGCCTATGGGTCCGTGCTATTAATAGGAACTGATGCGGTTCGGTCGCGTACTGGAGGGGAGGTGGGCTGTTGTTTCCGCTGTACCGTCTCCGCTGGCCCCCGCGCTGGCCATGGGACCGGTAGCGTGGACACCACCACTCGGCAGGGACTCTAACGGCCGCCGGGCTGACTTCCCAGCCGGCCCATGCTTTCTGGAGGGGCCGATCGACAAACCGTCTACTGAGTTGGGTGAAGGCCACGGACTCTCGCCCCCTGGGCTGTTGGATCTGACGACTGCTCAATGCTCATGCTGGCTGCCGACCTGTATTTCTGCGTTGTGCTACTCTGGTGGTCTGCCTTGGTCGGAGCGATGAGAGTCTGGATCCCAGAAACCCATATTTTTATTATAAATTTTGTCCAAGTTATTCCACGTTCGGTTATTGGAGTCTGGTGCTCACTAAAGCCATTAGCGGAGTAGTCACGGAGACCCCGACCCCACCATACGAACGAGCAACTCCCACAATGAAGACCCAATTTAGAAGCCAAAATTGAACGTCCAACAAAGCACAAAGACGCTCGCCCCGCTCAGGTCACAATCTCACCAGCAGAGATGGCCTACGCTTCGGTATGAAATCATTTTTCCGTAGCTGTAGCTCTGGAAATGAAGAGTAACGTAGTTGGGCGAATTCTGTAGCGCACTACGCCAAAGTTTAGCGTATCGTAACGTACTACGAAAAAGTTACGTCATATATGTATAAGTACGAGCACTTTCTCGTGATCTGGATCGCAGTACTGAGGATTCTTGGTAACGATTTGCTTTAATTTGAAATTTGAAATTGAATGATAGTATTTGAAAAAGTAACGACTAAACCATTACTTTAAAATTACAAACTTCAATTTCACGAGAAGTGCTTTAAAATGCTGGGGGATTCCAGGACAGATCGACCAAGGCTTGACTGAAACAAATCTGAAACTTTGTCTCCGAGGTAGTTTTGGGCCAGGAACACGCCTGTGAGAATCTTAGCCCCCTCTGATCAATGGTGACCGAGTTTTATCCCGAGGCATTTTCGGGAGGTCACCTTGTAGAGTCATCTTTGATGCTTCATAACTCAAAAAATCATTGCCTGATCAAGAAGTTTTCTATATCATTAAACTCGTCTTGAAATATACATTATTTCGAAAAAAGAAAATTTTAAATTTATAAAACATTTTGACTTTTAGTTCGTTTGACCTTTTCTTCTTTGACCTAGCTCGACTTTTTCGCAGTTGTAATTGGCCTTTTAGACACCTAAAAAAATTTGACTTATAAAAAACATTTCGATAAGTTTATTTTCAAAAGGGCGTTCTTGCTATAAATTCCTTTTTTGCACCTAAGGTAGGTATGCAGACCCTTTTTACCACTGCGGTAGTACAGCCTAATGTTTAACACCACAAACAAAGCGATTGCTTTTGTAATCGGTTGCTTGCAATGATATTGCATTGTTTTTGCGAAATTTAAATCGTGCAAGTGTCAGAATTTATGAGAATTAAGACTTACCCACACGAGGGGGCGGGCAACCAGCCTCCTCAGTTTTCCACAGGTAGTAAAAAAACACCTTGGCACAGCGCCACTGTACTTTATCTACCTCTAACTCGAAACTTTTGCAGCTTCTGGAAAAATTTTAGGTCTGGGTCATACCAGGTCAGACCGCCAACCAAGGTCAAGAGACCTAGCCTATGAAGCTATGAAATGATTACCTTTAAAAATATCATGTGCGGCAACCTCTTCAAGTGAGCAAGTCGAATGTGTTATGATTTCAGGACATTTTTTCGCATATATGAGCAGATTCAAATTATTTCCTGGGAATGAAAGGTTTTCAGACACGTTTTTATTACATTGTATGAATCCTCTCAAAAGTATGCTGTGCTGCACTGGGCATCTTGTATCCATACTATTTTTCCATCTCCGGGAACGATGTAATTGTGTGAGTTAGTGGTGCTTATAGGATAAGTCATGCTTGTTTCAATTATTGATGAAGTCGCGAAATCTTTGTAAATTTTCTTTTAAGGCTCCAAGGCCCATTGCAAATAAGTTTCTTTGCCCTTTCCTTTCAATCACTTTTAAGGGCTGCTACTTTTCTTTTTATAAATCCTGTCAAAGTTTTTGCCAGTTCAGTTTTAGGAGTCGGAGTCTCACTAGAGTCATCCAGAGAGTTTTTACGGAGACCCCGACCCCACCACCCAAACGAGCAACTCCCACGATGAAGGGTTAATTAAGGAAAACAAGTTGAACGTCCCACAAGGCATAACGACGGCCATCTACCTCAGGTCGCCCCCTCACCAGTCAGTTGCCAGCTGACCTACGGTATTTACGGTACCCACCACCTGCCAGTTGACCTAGATTATTTTGCCGGAAGTTGCTAAAATGTCGAGTTAGTGGTAGATGAAGTACGGTGGCGCTGCGCGAAGGTATTTTTTTACTACATGTAGAAACCTGACGAAACCAGTAGCCCGCCCCCTCGTGTGGGCGCGTGTTAATTCTCATAAATTCTGACACTTTCACGATGAAAATTTCGTAAAGACAATGCAATATCATTGTAAGCAGCCGATTACAAAAGCAGTCGCTCTGTTTGCGGTGTTAAACATGAGACTGTGCTACTGCAGTGGTAAAAACCGTCTGCATACCTACCTTAGGTGCTAACATTTGGATTTTATAGCAAGAACACATTTTTGAAAATTTCTCATCGAAAAATATTTTATGAGACAAAATTTTCTAGGTTTCTAAAAGGGAAATTTCAAGTATGAAAAGGTCAAGCTAGGTCAAAAAGGAAAGTTCAAACGAATTAAAATTCTTTTTTATCTTGAAGTCTTATTTTTTCTTCAAAATAATGTATAGTTCAAGACGAGCTTAATGATATACAAAACTTGTTAATCAGGCAAAGCATTTTTGAGTTATGAAGGATCAGAGATGAGTTTACAAGGTGACCTCCCGAAAATGTCTCGGGCTATAACTCGGTCACCGTTGGTCTGCTGGGGCTACAATTCTCACAGGCATTTTCCTGGCCCAAAACTACCCCGGAGACAAAGCTTAAGATTTTTTCTAGACATGGTGGCATCAAATTGAAATATTTTTAGCCATTTTGTCCTGGAATTCCCCCGCTGTCAATTAAGATCGGGATCTTTAGGTGGATAGTGTAAATCACGGACACATTTTTGGGCTTGTAAAAATTAGAAGCCGGTGGATTTCGATTTATAATTTTTCAACTGGTGACAAAAATTCCCGACCATTGGCCCCAAACATCAGGTGACAAACATCAGTCATCAGGTCACACCTCAGGTCAGGTCAAGGTCACTATTTAGTCTAACATATGCAATATGCACATCAATCGAACCGTAGAAGCAGTGTCAACGTAAAGGAATAAAAATAAAAGTTTTATCGTCCTTTCCTGTAAAGATATTGACCCAAGTCAGAAAATCTCCCAGCAGTTCAGATGACCTCTTAGAGGTCACAGGTAAAACATTGCAACAGGAACCTATAGGTTGTAGTACTCGGTAGGGCCATTATTTGCTAGCAGTTTCAATTCGATAGATTCACCCCTTTCTTACTTCTGACACCTTAAACATTTCTGAAGGTGAAGTCACATAACCTAACCTGGTGACCTGACATGAGATGATCCAGCTTGAATTTTTGGGGAACGCTGCGGAATTGATCAAGGATAAGATGTGTCAATTACGGCGGTTCTCCGCGCCGCCGTTTTTTCGTACAACCGGTAAAACCCGAGGGGATGTCAAACACCTCCCCACTGGGACGAGGGTTGAAGTATGAATGTGTGAACACAATGTTGATATCGTAGTGCGAAATATTTTTACCGTAGCCGTAGCTAAAGTACCGTAATTCCGTACTCGATGAAATATAACGTAGCATATAGGTGCGTAGCCAGGATTTCGCTCAGGGGGGGGCAAAATGGCTTCTGGGACAGCTCCAAAAGGGCCCTGATGGGTAAAAATGACTCTGCTTTTTACAGAATCGTGTCCTCAGCGGGCTCTTCGGGTCCTCAGGGGGGGTGGGGGCTGGCTGTCGCTGCCGCCCTCTTGGCTACGCCCCTGGTAACATAATTCCGTAGCGTAGTTTTGGCCAAAATCGAACCGTAACGTAGCATAATTCGGTAACGTAACGTAGCGTAGGCAATCTTCGCTCACCAGTCAGTTGCCAGCCGACCTACTTCGAGTAAACAAAGAGCACCGGAGCGTCTCAGTGGAACCGATTCCAAGCATGCACAATGTGTACATGCACAGTCACTTCATGTCCCTGAGCAACAGGCCGGAGCCCAACGCTCTAACAACTGAGCTACCGGGCGGCCATATAACCACTGACCCCAAGCGGCATTGGTTTCCAGCGGTAGACATCGGTTCGTTACTTGTTATTGATGGCATCGACCCTTACATGCAAGAAAGGGATTGTGTTTTCTACGCTTTCTTTGGTACTGAATTTGAGTTCTGAGACCTCCTCATGATTTCTCTTAAGAAGGTCCAGCTGTTCAGTGTCCTTGATATTGGTAAAGATATCATTCACGTAGCAGTAGTACAGCTGGGGTTTGGTTTCCATTTTCTGCAGTGCGTTTTCTTCCACACAGCACATATAGCTTCGGACAAATAATACTCCCAAGGGAGAACCAATCGCAACGCCATTTACTTGGTCGAAGAGTTTGCCTTCTGGGCATCGAAATGGAGCACTTTTGTACATCTGGATAGAATCTCTTCCAAAACATCACCTGGTACCCGAGGTGGTGGTAGCTCAGGGTCGTTGAAGGCATAGTTGAGGATAATCTGAATAGTCTCATCAATGGGAACATTCGTGAAAAGACTCTGGGCGTGAAGTGATTCAATTATGCCCTTTCTCTCTCGGAGAAATTTCGTAGACGAGTTGAAAGAGTACGTTCCGAGACATCAAATTCCAACGCATCATCGGTGAGTTTAAACCTGGGTACTTTTACGGGAATATAAAGACGCACAAGGCTGGCAACCCGATGAAACCTATAATATCTCACAGATATCCTGTCTCCGTTTATACTCGGAACGTACTCGTTGAAGTCGTATACGGAATTTCTAGAAATACTCAAGCTCCGAGAGAGAAAGGGCATAATTGCATCACTTGACGCCCAGAGTCTTTTCACGAACGTTCCCATTGATGAGACTATTCAGATTATCCTCAACTATGCCTTCAACCACCCTGAGCTACCACAACCTCGGGTACCACGTAATGTTCTGAAAGAAATGATATCCATATGTACAAAAAGTGCTCCATTCCGATGCCCAGAAGGCAAACTCATCTACCAAGTAAATGGCATTGCGATTGGTTCTCCCTTGGGAGTATCATTCGCCCGAAGCTATATGTGCTGTGTGGAAGAAAACTCACTGCAGACGATGGAAACCAGACCCCACCTGCACTACCGCTACGTGGATGATATCTTTACCGATATCAAGGACGCTACCAACCGAATCTTCTTAAAGGGACATTGTCGCAAAAATTTTTATTGTGGTTTCTTAATATTTGAAAAATCGTGATTCTGGTACTATCAATCATTTCTTTAACTTCAGCTAAATTTTTGGAGGCCACTCAACAATTATTCAAATTTTCTAACAATATCAATAATAGGCTGTAACCTGCTCTTCACCTCTATTCTATCAATCCAAGTTTTAAGTTCTATAAATGATTTTTTGGGGGTAGAAAATGTTTTTATGCTGTATTCGTATTCAATTTATTTTTATTAACCCTTAAAAATACATATATTAGACTAAATTGTCCAAAACATTCGGCTTGAGAAAACTAATCAGGAAAGTTTTAAAATCGGGCAGGTGTCGCACAGCGGGGATGGTATAGTGGCCTCCATGCCCGACTCTCACACGGGTAATACGGGTTCGAATCTAGGTCGTGGAAGTTTTTACTGTAAAAACAATTTTTCTGATTTTCTTCTTGTTTGTTCATGCGTACTAATGGATGAAGCATAGTCGGATCCATGATTCCCGATCGGGGGGGTAACTTCCGGGAGGGCACCATCCTGACCAGGGGGGCGCCACCTTTGACCGGCAAAACCTATCAGATGGACGCTAAATCCTATCAGTGTGCGCCGATTTTCGCATCCTGGGGGAGGGGATGGGACGCGTCATTTTAGGGTTCACCGAGAGTTGATCAGAGAGGGGGAGGGGAGGGGGCACGTGCCCCCTTTGCCCTCCTGGATCCTCCTATGGGATGAAGTAAATATTCTAAGGACAATTTCTTCTGGTTATCCCTCCGTCCGGGTAGTTGAGGGAAAGGGAATATTAGCCCCAAATATTTTTCTAATCTGACCGGCGTACCAAACTGGAACCGGCTTGTCTACAGCTCCCTGCAATGGTTCTCAATCCGTCGGATTTCCCTCTATTGGAGACCAGTTCCCCTGTTTTCTGACCAGCGGGACACGCTGTTCGCCGTTCGAAAATGTCTTTTGTGTCCTTTGCTGAAGGCCATTCTTGAAGGCTGACCGGTTTTCGTGCAAACCAAGAACCAGAAACCGGCCCAATAAAAAGCAGGGGTGACTCTTCGAGATTATAATCGTTTAACCCTCGCCCCACCGGGGGCCATCGATGGCCCCCCTAAGGTTTTTCCGGGATAGCAGAAAGACGATGAGGCGCAGCACCGTGGTTGAGGGCTCTACCTCTCACTGCATCATTTTCCCACCATCCCTGAAATTTTTTACCCCGGGTCACCCAAGGTCAGGTCACCAGACGAGTTCAACCAAGGTCACCTCACTTCAGCTTTAGAGCTCTGTAAGAGCTACATTTCGGAGTCGATCGATTTGAAACTTCCTACACTTTATGACCCCTCCAGGGTCTACAAGGTGTATATCCGGGATTTTTCGATTTCGTGCCCTGAGGTCAGGTCACGAGGTGACCTCTCCCATTGAAAAAGCATGGGAAAAGCTGTCTTATGATCTAAAAGTCACAAAAACGATTGAAAATGCTCAGCTTGATCAGAAAAGCGTTTTTGGACACCCTTTCACGGATTCCAGGGGCCATATTTGCCCTTTGACATCCCCAAGGTCATCCAAGGTCACCAGGGGTCAAAAACAGTATTTTGACAATAACTTTGACCTGTATAAGCTAGAGCGCTGAAACAAACACCATCGTGTTTGTCTCGTCATTGGCTTTCATTTAACATACGGCAAGGTCACTTCCTGACCTTTCGTGACCTCAGGTCATACTAGGTCACGAGGTGACCTCTGGAGGTCAAACTACTGGCGGGAGGTCTTTACGTTTCCATAGCAGAAAAAGTACTGGCAATTTCCTATCAAATATACTTTCCCACACCTCAATAGCTCTAAGGACATAAGAGTTATGCCCAGTTTGCTTAAGCATTGCATATTTGAGTGAAAATAGCCGATCTTGACTTAATTTGATCTCTGGAGGTCAAACCATTGACCTGAACACTAAAACATGTGAAGTAATTTCTTACTGAATTCACGCGAGCTTTCTAGTGCACTTTGCAGATTTGCGCTAACGCCCATATTTTCGGAGTTAGAGGGGGCCATCGATGGCCCCCGGTGGGGCGAAGGTGGCGCCGGACCCCCGGTGGGGCGCGGGTTAACACGCGCATTGACGGGAGGCGGGTACCCGCCCCCCCCGTCTGGTTTTTCGGATAGAACATAAAAACGGCGGCGCTACGCGCCGCCGCACTTGTATCCATACGCGTATATTAACAGTAAAAACGCAGTACATGGTAAAACATACACTCCTAACACTAGGCAAAGAAAACTAGGCAGGGGCGCCGCCACGGAATTTAAGCCATCACACATTTATTAGGTAGGTACTTAACACACTCGGGTTAAAAATAAACTTGGGTTAAAAACTTGACATACCTACTCTCATCATTTTTACAACTTTTGTCAAAATTTTAAGGTTAGGTCATCTCAGGTCAGGTCACCAGTACAGGTCAAGTGACCTGACCTCAAAGTTTAAGACAACATAAGTCGGAACAAAGTGAACTCATCCGATTGAAGTGACCTGACAAAATGGTTAAAATATTTCGATGGAAAAGCGTATGGGCTACCCAAAGCCGTTTACCATTTTTCACTACCTACCCTGGTTCTGGAGATTTTAGGGGGTACCCGCGCCCCCTGTCAAAGCGAAGGTGGCTCAGAGTCCCGTCGATGTGCGTGTTAATCTGGTAAAACAACGAGACAAAACGTTAATCCGTACGAGATAAAACGTGTTCGAGATTAAATGTGGCGGTCTCCCAGGGCGGACCACCCTGAAAGACCGCCTGGGCCTTTCACGGCAGGAGAGTGTGGAGGTGGAGCGCCTGCGCATTGGCCACTCCTTTCTCCTGTGCAGCTACCGAAAGAGGATCGGCCTGAACCCGGAGGCCACGTTACAGGAATGCGACGATGGAGAGGACGAGATCCTCCACCACCTTCTGACCCGGTGCCCTGCGTGCGCTGACCTGCGCTGGGACATATTTGGACGGGACGACCCGCCCATCCGGGAAGCGCTGGCGGACCCACGACGGCTGGCGATGTTCCTGCGGCGGTTGGGGCGCCTGCAGGGCCCCCCTCCCATATGGCCGGAACACTCAATCAATCAATCAGATTAAATGTGTCCGTCGACATCTAAATCTGTGATATAATTGTAATTCTTTGGTCACCGGAGAATATAAAAACACGTAGTCTAGAGAACCGGAGAATAGCTGAATGTGATACGGAAGAATAACTCTTGATATGCGTCAGAACTGGGGAACCAGAGAGCAGCCACCACGATCCTTGGATGAACTAACAAAAGTGTGGAACGCACCACGAACCCAAACCTGATCACTTTTTGTTTCAGGGGGAACGTTTGTTGTGTGTTGCAGATTGGAGATGGACTGGCCACCTCACTCCTCTCTCCGTGGTGGTAGCTCTTTCTAATTTTTTTCGTATATAGATATACAAGATTTAAGAATACATTGTTTTTTACTTCAAGTTGAGTTAGTTTCCGATCAGGGCACATCAAGAAAATATACCTCAAAATTATAGCCTGGAACAGTTCGTATTAAATAAAAAGGATTCTATAATTAATCTTAACATTGGTAGTCACAGAGTCTAAACCTAAGAAGACGCATCGCAGCTTTAAGACAAGCAAGCTGCTAGCCTCATGAGTGACATTTGTTTATGAAAATGATAAGCGTTTATTTTTAATACTTCGGAGTTCGGAAACGGTCCTTTCTCATAATAGAACAAACAATTCCAGAAGCACTTCATATAACATCATATCATTATATAAAATAGTATATTAACCGTTATTTTTATTAGATTGTTTATTAGATTATCTACGTTGATAAGATATTTCATGACCAGCCTCCTCGAATCATAGTTCCAAAATGGGGCTAATACACTGATCAATATTCAGGTACATCCCTTCACCGAAATTATCATAATATAATAGGTGAACACATACATTTTTAGTCAGAGTGCTAGAATAACCTCGAATCGAGTTCCAATATTTGAATATTCCAGTACTGAACTGCATTATTCCAGCATTCGATTTCCAAATCAGATCTAAATTTCAAGCCTTGGTCACACTATGACCAAAAGTTTTCGCTTATTGTATTATGAGGATTCTGACGAGGGGCTGTGCCCGAATATGTGATCACAGTGTGATCACAGGCTCCATTTTGCGTCAAGAATTCGAGAGGCAAAGCCATGAAACATCTTACCAATTTATAATCATGCTCCTCGGCTACGCAATGCAAAATTCATCTACTTTTAAAAACCAACAGATATCAGTTGATCAATGAGGCTTATATTCAATCTCACAAAAACATGAGAACATATAACCTACCAGGAAATTACAAGCGAGTGATAACCCTCGGCAGGTGAGAAACGCGTGCAACAATCAGGTCTGCGAGTCCCCAACGAGCAGTCTTCCGAGTGCAACGTGGACTAGAGGATATAACTCAGTACGTCAGTGACGGATCCAGGCCAATGTTTTTTGTGGGGGGGGGGGACAGGGTCCAAAATCGTGAATACACATTTTTTAAAGGTCGGTGAAAATCGCAGAGTTTGGGAGGAAAGTAAATTTTCCCGGAACCGACCAGTGGGTATGCAGCTCCTAGCTTCCAGTCCTTGAAGTGCACTCTAAGAAGGCTGGGAGCGAACCAAATACTGAGTGTACATCAAAAGCATAACAGATTTTGCATCTCTCCACAATAAGTGCTGCACGGCTTGATAAAATTTTCACCGCAATAGTCTGAGCACAGAGGTGTCACTTATTATTTTCGCCGACTTTCGCACGTAAGACCACCAACAAAATCTGACCACTTCGTTTTTTACTATAAAGACCCTTTGCATTACTAATTTTCTTACCTTTAGGCTAAAAATACTTTTAATGGCATGTTTTACTGAGGTCCTCAGAGGATTTGCCTTAATATACCGCGATAAACACCACTTACGCACATACATGGCTAGGCTCTTCTTAAATTAGAAGATATTTTCACAGCAGGAACAAATGGGACCAAATAAAGGGTACAAATAAAATATCACAAGCCCACAATGAAAGCAAACCAGATATCACTGAATCTTGTTTTAAACATATGCAATATATATATATATATATATATATATATATATATATATATATATATATTCAAGAACAAAGACATCCCCAAAGACGATCTATAGTCTAGATCATGGGTTTGTAGAGGGGTCAGGTGGAACCATGCAAATTCATGTTTTTTTATAAATTACAATACATTATTTCAACACTGGCCCACAATAGGAAACAAATATTCCAAATTTCAGGTCTATGGGAGAATCGGTCTGATTGGGTTCATCCCATTCAAACTAACAAACAAAATGATCATACACAAGCTGGTCCATTGGGACGATAGCTTGATGATACACAGCAGCTACAAAAGACAGGTTTTCTAGTAAACAAATTTTCTCTTTGAAGCGACCCGCCTAATCTTTCATATATTCCTCCAGGAAAACACAAAAAATTGCATCACCCAAGACTGCCCCCTGTCATTCCTACATGACTATCCATACTCTTTGTTCACAATTATATTGTTGTATTGGGTACACTCCTAGTGTTTCAAATCATAATACATCTTATCCTAGTTTTCCTTCAGTTCATTTTTAATATCAATTATAAAAAGCATGCAGATGGGCATTTTCAGAGGGCAGATGGATGAATTCATCTGCAGATGGGCATGAATGCAGATGGGCATTTTCCGAGGGCAGATGGATGAATTCATGCTACGGTCACTTTCATGTCTGGAAACAAACAGTAGCACTTGAAATATGAGTAAATGGATCTGATAAGTAGATAGGAGTACACTGACTACTATGTACTGTATGGTACCAAAATAAATGGAAAATCTGTTTCAATCTGTAAAATTATTCAAAAACATTTTCATACTTAAAAGAAGGTAAGCTAAGCAGCAAATGCACTAGCATGCACACATTGTGCAGAGCCAGTATTTGTAACAGGTAGAAATTTGTAATTCAAATTACAAGCTTGATATAGACTTTTACTAGAGTGCACAAATATTGTAAATATAAAGTTAGACCAAAAAGAGAGGGAATATGGGCAATTCAAAAATAATATGCTTAAATAATCATTGGAGAATTGCCATCACCAAATAATTTTCACCTATTTTGGTACACAAGTTCACCTGTGCAACAATAAAATGAGGACTTTTTGGCATTGACGCTGCTCATAAGCCTTGTTCCGTCTGCCAGCACAGCCTTGTCCGCGAGCCCTCGAGCCTCTCCTCTAGAAAAGAAATACCACAACTGTCTCTAGTATGTGCTATGGCTAATCAGACAAAAATGAACCAGAATACTTATCTACAATCACAAAACAAGTATGCTACCACTGTTGTGCTGTTACTGTTTTTCCAGCAGCACCACAGCAGGTAGCCAGCCTGTAAATCTAAGATTGGTTCTAAGATTGGTTCTCAGGGAGAGGCTATAGCCATGTGACATAGACTCAATCCAGTGTGCAAAGTATGGCATTTTCAACGAGATCTCGTAAGGGTGAGTGCCCTAGGAGACAAGAGTGAGTGGCGTGAAGTTCATCAACCTGGTGTGAATTTCCCAGATTGGTGCAAGGAAGGTGACACTGAAAACCAAACAAATAATGGCTGAATGGTTATAAAGACACAGGAGGGGACCTTATAACAAGTATTTAACTAACTAATACAAGAGGTAGCATTGCATTGTGTGGGTAGGAAAGGGTGCATTTTTCTCTATGGTATATAGCAGTTTGGTGTGAATTTTTGGTGTCTGGCAGTGCAATGATTTTAGATGGCTGGTGTGACTCATCTAGCCTGCTGCCATACTTTGCAGACTGGGACTCAATGCTGCTCGCTGATTGGTGTTGACAGACGAAACGAGACCACAGCTTTAACAGTGGGCCAAAATGAATAAATATCAATTAAGCATACAATTTGCTTTTTGGCAACTTCATGAACCTAATTAATGCAGAACAGAAATATTAAATGCATTGCCCATACTTGATAGGATTAGTGCTTGACTAACTCACTACACTCACTAAACAAAACCTCAATAAGCATTGGTGGCCAGCAAAGATGGATGGCAAAAATTCAAATTGTTTCATTAACTTTTCACGCATAGATTTTTTACCTCTAAGAAAATCTCAATTGACCACAACAAAGGCTCAAAATATTCTACGTGCAGATTACCGACGATATGTTGATCCACGAGACCGGAGAAGCGACAATCTCCTCGTCCGAAAAACCACCCAAAGCTTTCTTCATGCCTCAAAGGAGGCTCTTCTGGATCGCGCTACCCGTATCTTTTTATTGTATCATTTTAGCTGCAATGCAATCATGCAATAACGAACAATTATTAATTATAATCTTTAGGGTATTCGGGCCTGACCGCAGCGCTAATTAGTGTTATAGAATTTGTATTCATATCTTCGCGTTTGCCGCGGTTTTTGAGATGGTGAATATCGATAGTTCATTGGTAGCCATGATGACATCACATTGATGTAAGATAAGCCCACGTGACCAGATCCTATAAGGACTGGGCTTCTGATTGGTTGATGGTATTTCTTTAAAGTCCTATATTTCTCTTTCAAAAGCGTTTTGTAAATATATTTTCATAGAATAATTTTTGATGTTATAGGTTTTAGCTACTGAACTGCTTTAAAAGAAATGTTTGACATTTTTTCATATATAAATTGATAGCTATTGCCGGGTCTACGTCACTTTATCGTTACCATAAGGACTCGGTAAAGTCGTCTATAAATGTTGACTTTGAGGCCGATTTTCAGGCATTTTGAGCCTGAATTTGCAAAAATGAGAATATGACTTCTGAAACAACTTTTTGTAACCTTTTGATCTAGCCAATAAAAATTTTTGCGACAATGTCCCTTTAAGAGAAATCTTGAAGAGGTCTCAGAGCTCAAATTCAGTACCGAAGAAAGCGTAGAAAACACAATCCCTTTCTTGGATGTAAAGGTCGATGCCTCAACAACAAGTACCAAACCAATGTCTACCGCAAAGAGACTAACACCGGCCATTGCCTCAACGGAAAAAGCGAATGTCTCAACGGAAACAGCGTGATCAGAGCCTATTTCTCTCGGGCTCTCACGCACTGCAGCACCTGGGAGCTCGTCCACCAAGAGCTTGACCGTATCCGTAATATCTTTTCAAGCAATAACTACGAGAAAGAAAACTCGAAGACATCATCCGAATGCAGCTCAGCAATCACTGCCAGCCCGAAACTAGCAATAAACTGGAAGGCGACAGAATTCACATTTTCTACAAGAGCACCCCAACATCGAAATACACTGGTGATGAAAAACAACCTGTCCGCAGAGTACTCGAAGTTGAAGGTGAACAACGTAGTATCAAATTTAATTTTCCATATGGTGACTGTGCGCACCGTCCAGAATATAGTTACGTTGGACAAACAAGTCTCTCTCGGAGAATGACGATGCATCTTCAAGAAGGCGCCCCGGAAAAAACATAAAACGCGACCATAACAAGACTTAAATCTGGACTATGCTTGTACAGGACACCGACATTTAAGAAGCTGCAGGCCCTGGAATCTGTGTTCATCCGGGACCTGAGCCCCACCATCAACCGTCAAGTGAACCAGGTCTCCACACTGTCGCTGTTTGATGGGCCCCCTCTAGGGCCCAGACGGTGAAGAACATTGTGATGAATGCATGGGTGTGTGAATGCGATAAACTCACCGCTTATGAGAATGTAGAGTGTAGGTTTTAGATAAATGATTTTCATTTTTAAGCGAAAGCGTAAAAATCAAATATCCTGCAATTAAAAAAGTTGCAACTTCTATCTCACGATGGTACCGTTTCATTACAACTGCATGAAGTTGAAGCTACTTTTTGGTGTTATTACTCTTAAAGAGAATGTGGCACCTTGGTCGAATCCTGGAATTCAGTGCAATTAGGCGTACTTTTAGTCGAAAACAATGAAACCACTCATGATTTCTCTGAAAAATGTACAATAAGCTCAACATTTTGATTTTTAAAATGCTCCTCTAGAAAAACAAATAAATATCAGCCTGTGGATGATGTCACGATCTGGCAACCACTACCATTCTTGAAAAGCTTCAAGGGCTTCGATTGGCTGATGCTCATCGTGACGTCAGCGTATGTCGTCACACCAGCAGCTCACAACAATGGCCGCCCGGCGGGGGCTGATGAGGGGGCTGGTGTCAGGTAGGTTTTAGCTTTTTTCTAAGGAAATATCGAGTTCCAAGACAAGTGATATATGGAGTACAGAGTTTTCCGACTTGCTTAACAATTTGGTTATCTCAGTTTAAATCACCTTATGAAGGTGCCACATTCCCTTTAAAGGAAATAAATCGGCATCGAGACGAATCGAACAGAGTGCTAGATGTGTCCTATATTAATGACTGTTTTTAATAATTATATGTGCCCAATGACATGCCTGAAAATGTTAATGTGATTAACATAACGTTGATACATGATTCATTTGGAAAATATTGTTTGAACAGTCCTCGAAAGATGAAAAAGCGTATCAGAAGAATCGAGACTCTAAACCGAAGGCTCATCAATGCCAGATATGCCGTCATTTTCAATCAATAATACATCAATCAAAACCTTTTCCCAAACTAAACCAATGTTATATATATATATATATATATATATATATATATATGTAGGACGGCTGCGCCGTTTGATAAGCTTGGAGCTAGGGCGGCCACCGCCCTGGGCGGTCACGTGACCTGACCTTGTGGCTAGGGGCGTGGCTTCGGCTGAGCTGGGGAGGGGGCTGCGGCACGGAGCCGCGACCATTCGCTTGTACCTGTCTGAGCTAGTTGTTTCTGCCGCCTGCTGATCCAAACGTAAGTGTCGCCTTTAGTGTCGTTGTTTAAGCGTTACGATCTTTTGAAACATGTTCTGGCCTTATGCTCAACTTATGCCTAACTGTTATCTGTTGCATAATTGTTACCGGTTGCTTGACTGTTAACTCTCGCCTAACTGAGGTGCCTCTTGGTGAGGTCTAACCTTTCGGTTTTATTGTGATCACCAAGGGCGGGCGGCACCTTTGGACCAGGAGATACACTGCTGCTCTGCCGTCGCCTGATTATGCCGGGAATAAATATGCAACATAGATACGGCAATCTTCTTCGGTGATCGGCACGTTTACAAATGGTGATAGCGGTGGGATTGTTATGTTTTCCGTCGTAATATTGCGTACCAGCACTGGGACAGAAGACTTAGTCACATGAACGATCGATCTGATGACCTCAATGCCCTGTAACTCCGCTGAAGGTTCCGCAATAGCTGCCCCTGATACTCACAATTATGAGCGTATCCCTGGATAATGGTCTCAGACCCCGGGGCCACCACCTGATCCCGACCAACAACTATGCGTCCAACTGACGTTACCTCTGCAGAAACACTGCGAATGTACTCCGACGGAGTCAGGGTAAGGTGCTTACGTTGCAAATCAATGACACACGGAACAGTTCTCAAAAAATCGATGCCCAACAGGATTGGAACATCAATCGAATCGGAAACATACAATGAAATTACGTGCTGTTTTCCACAAACCTCAAACGGCATGTTCACCCTACCGGTGATTGGTAATTCACCTCTGGTTGCTGTGCGAGCTTTAGTTGATGTACGCGAAATCTTAATATTTGGCATTGCATCGAGTACTGATTGGTTAATGACGCTTATCGTTGAGCCTGTGTCCAAAAGACAAGTGCACTCAGAACCCCCGATTTTGGCCTTGAAACGGAAATCATCTGACAAAGGCACTGAATCTGGTACCATTCCAGAAGCCCTGGTAGAATCAGGAGCGTTAACACATCTCACTGGCGTTCCCTCTGACTGGGATAACAATCCCAAAGCACTCAAGTCTTGCAGACCTGGAAATAAGCTTTGTAGAGGAGCCTTTTCCATTAGACGTAGGAGCGCCCGAATCGGCAGCTGTCCCGGAGACTGATCCCCGGGCACAACCAGAACCTGTTGATTTCGAGGGCACAGTTAATTTGACAGGCTCCCCATTGACAGGAGAGGAGCGTAAAACTCTCTTTGATGTGCTCCGTAAGTATGAACGCATGTTTGATGGACATATAGGCCACACTGATGTGATAACCCATCGTATCGATACAGGCGACCACCCGCCGGTTCGACATAACCCGCGGCGAATTCCACCTAATCTACAGGAGGAGGTCCGACAGCAGCTTGATGACCTTGTTCGACAGGGAATATTGGAGGAAGCAGATGGTACGTGGTCCTCTCCGATCTCCGTCGTGAAGAAAAAGTCTGGTGCCTGGCGTGTAGTGGCTGACTTGCGCAAAGTGAATTCTATCACTAAAATTCCAGCTTACCCCATACCTAGAATTGATGATGCTCTTGACGCTCTGTCTGGGTCTAAGTACTTCTGTGTGCTTGACATGAACTCGGCCTACTACCAAATTTCTATCGATCCAGCCGATAGGGATAAGGCATCAATTGCGACACCCTTCGGAAATCTGAGATTCCGGAGAATGTGTTTCGGTCTTGCTACAGCTCCGTATACTTGTGCAAAGTTATTGAATACGGTGTTGGGTGATTTAACCCCTCATATCTGCGTCTCATACTTTGACGATATAACTGTGCATTCTGACAGCAAGGAAGAACTCATGGAACGACTCGACGCCGTTCTATCGCGACTCGCAGCAGCAGGGTTGACGCTCAACCTGGAAAAGTGTCAGTTTTTCCAGGAGCAGGTTAATTTCCTAGGTCATGTGGTCTCTGAGGCTGGTATTGCTGCTGATCCCGAGAAGGTCAGTAAGGTTGTACATTGGCCAGAACCTCGCACGGCTAAGGAGCTATCTAGCTTCCTAGGCTTAGCTAGCTACTTCAGGAAATTCATCAAAGGATTCGCCCAGATAGCTGCTCCCTTGTTTCATCTCACTAACAAGGATGTCTCCTTTCAGTGGAACCAAGAGCATTCAGTTGCTTTTGATGCTCTCAAATCAGCCTTAAGTAGCGCTCCAGTTGTGTCGTTTCCCAGGTTCGGGCCGGAGGCTGGTGCGTTCACGTTGGACTGCGATGCCTCTAATGATGCGATTGGTTGTGTGCTCTTGCAGAGACAGGGCTCAGAAGACAAGGTCATTGCTTATGGAAGTCGTCGACTCTCGAAAAGCCAGAAAAATTACTCAGTTACAAAGAAAGAATTACTCGCTTGCGTAACCTTTGCTCAGTACTTTTCTCATTATCTTCTTGGAAAAAAGTTCACGATCCGTTCTGACCACAGCTGCCTGCAGTGGCTGTTGAACTTTCGCAACCCAACAGGGATGTTGGCCCGATGGCTGGAAATCCTCGGCAATTTTAACTTCGACATTGTTTACAGACCAGGTGCATCACACACTGCAGCTGATGGACTGAGTAGAAGGCCGCAGGAAACCAGGGATGTCGGTTGTCAAACTGACCTCGTTCCACAGGACGCGCCTGGGCAACGGTGTTGCCGGGTAGAGGCCCAGGATTGGCCTCTAAGCTACATTCAGGCGGAGCAGGATGGTGACGACGCTATCGCTGAGGTCTCCCGCCTTGTAGCCGCCGGAAAGAAACCACGTCGCAATTCTGCCCCGGCTCTTGTTAAGCCATGGGTCAGACAGTGGAATCGTCTCCGTCTGTTGAGAGGTGTGCTGTTCAGGGTCTTCAAACGTAGACCCCATGACTCTGAAAGATTGCAGGTCGTCGTTCCGGCCAGTCTGGTA
This sequence comes from Lepas anatifera, assembly GCA_034440635.1. NCBI lineage: Eukaryota > Metazoa > Arthropoda > Thecostraca > Lepadidae > Lepas > Lepas anatifera. Next base: position 135,340 of record JAOTON010000334.1, read on the forward strand.
CCGGGAGTACTGTCTTCAATGCACTCAGGGCCCTCTGGTGGGCATTTCAGTGGAGAAAAACTGCTGGCTCAGTTGCAGCTGCGGTACTACTGGCCCACTATGGCAGGTGATGTTGATCGGTTCTGTAAAGCGTGTGACCAGTGTCAAGGGCGGAACGATCCAGTTCCGCGTCCTCGTGCACCCATGGGCGAACTCAGGGCGACTGAACCCTGGGACACTGTGTCAATTGACTTCTTAACAGACCTCCCCACCACAGATAGCGGCAACAAACACCTCCTAGTGTGTTGCGATCATTTCACCCGCTGGGTAGAAGTGTTCCCACTTCCCGATATGAAGGCTACTACTGTGGCACAAGTGTTGACCAAGGAACTGTTCTCCCGCTTTGGTTGTCCCAAAACCCTGCATTCAGATAGGGCTGCAAATTTCAAAGGTGAGCTTATCTCTGAAGTGTGTCGATTGATGGGTGTTAAGAAGACGTTCACAACCAGCTTCCATCCTCAGGGCAACAGCAAGTGCGAACGAGTAAACCGAACAATATTGAACATGCTGTCTCGTTATCTGTCTGATAATCACTCAGAATGGGATTTGCACCTCCCGTTGTTAATGCTGGGGTATCGGTCTCAGGTACACAAATCCCTGGGTTATAGTCCATTCTTCTTGATGTATGGGAGGGAAGTACGGCTGCCGGTAGAGTCAGAGTTTGATGCTCCCAGAAATTTTCGGTCGCGCACAGTAGCTGAATACATTGACGAATTGTGTGGTGGCTTGCGAAAGGCTTACAAGGAAGCAATTCGTATGTCAGATCTGAGCAACTCTAGAAATAAGAAGCTGTATGATCGAAAGCTCAACTCTTATACGTACAAGCCAGGTGATTCAGTTTTACTGTACCGTAGCGTAGCGCGTCGTAATGAATATTACAAGTTCGTTAGACCATGGAAACCAGCAGTCATAGTGTCACAGGTAGGGGAGCTTAATTATAGAGTGCGGACAGAGGATGGAAAAATGTTATTGGTACATCATAACAGGCTGAAGCCACGCCAAACTCTTCCACAGCACCTTGATCAAAGTGACTCGGCGGTGAACGACGAGAGAGGTGAGGTAATAGGAGGTAACGAAGTAGCTAACTCTGGCGAGCCCAGTCTGGGTTCCGCTAATGAGGAAGCAGCTTCGAAGTCAGCAGAGAGTGAGTTAGAAGAAGGTAAGGTTACGAATGATGCCGATGAACGAGATGCCATGATACTGGCGGCTGCTGGACCGCTTCAGAGGTATCTACAGTTAGGCATGGGCCAACGGGCCTCGGCTCAACCTCGGGTTCCCCAGGTGTTCCCGGAGGAGCAGACACTGCAACGTCGGTATCCCGCCCGTGCTAGGGTGCCCCCGGACAGATTTTGCCCCTGTGATTATGATTAGCTTTGCACAATTTATTTTTACAGTTGCTAGCGATCATTGTTGATGGAATGTAGTACGTTTCACTCCAGTTCTGATGTAGTAAAGCTAATAATTCCATGTAGATTAAGGTGTAACTTCACGGTATCATTGTCTGCTTTCAGGCTGATAATAATGAGCTACGAGCAGACACGGCGCTGGAGATGACTCTTTTCAGTGGAATGGGCCGCCATTTGCCTGATTTGTGCTGGTCATGCATTGGTTGTATCATTGTTCTGATGTGTTGTTCGGTAGAAGTTTGCACATTTCTTTTGAATCCACCCTCACACATATTTCTGGTCCCCGCAGGGACCACCGGGAGCTGCTGTGATGGAGGGGGATTTCGGGTTGTCGGCCATTGGCAGCCCACTGCATTATTGGATGTAGGATCCGACCGCTGAACCGCCGGTCGGCTGGCATTCGACGAAGCGAGTGAGCTTCTCGTCTCCTTGAACGAAGCGAATTATTCTGGGCGCTCTGGGTGTGCCCCCTGTGTCGTGCGGGGTATTCTGTGCGCGTCGTTCGGTGCGTTATGACGTGATGTAACTTGTATGAATTGTGTACCGTAATTCTAGTCTTTCAAAAGGGGAAGTGATGTAGGACGGCTGCGCCGTTTGATAAGCTTGGAGCTAGGGCGGCCACCGCCCTGGGCGGTCACGTGACCTGACCTTGTGGCTAGGGGCGTGGCTTCGGCTGAGCTGGGGAGGGGGGCTGCGGCACGGAGCCGCGACCATTCGCTTGTACCTGTCTGAGCTAGTTGTTTCTGCCGCCTGCTGATCCAAACGTAAGTGTCGCCGTTAGTGTCGTTGTTTAAGCGTTACGATCTTTTGAAACATGTTCTGGCCTTATGCTCAACTTATGCCTAACTGTTATCTGTTGCATAATTGTTACCGGTTGCTTGACTGTTAACTGTCGCCTAACTGAGGTGCCTCTTGGTGAGGTCTAACCTTTCGGTTTTATTGTGATCACCAAGGGCGGGCGGCACCTTTGGACCAGGAGATACACTGCTGCTCTGCCGTCGCCTGATTATGCCGGGAATAAATATGCAACATAGATACGGCAATCTTCTTCGGTGATCGGCACGTTTACATATATATATCTGTGTGTGTGTGTGTGTGTGTGTGTGTGTGTGTGTGTGTGTGTGTGTGTGTGTGTGTGTGTGTGTGTGTGTGTGTGTGTGTGTGTGTGTGTGTGTGTGTGTGTGTGTGTGTGTGTGTGTGTGTGTGTGTGTGTGTGTGTGTGTGTGTGTGTGTGTGTGTTGATGGTTGTGGGTGTGGGTATGGGTGTGTTTGATATTAGTAAAGGATGGGAACAGATTTTCGCTGATGCAAGTTTCATTAGATGCATGTAGATGGGTACCATTGCCCCATCAGTGACTGTGCGCCCCGTGCTAACTCGATATACATCGGACGCACAACTACACTCTCAAGATGTATGACATTCCACCTCCAGGCCAGCGCCCCCAAAAACATACTGAAACGACTCACAAACTAAAACTCCCCAGAGTTATGCTAATAATATATCCATCATAGCGCGATGCTTTGACAGGAGGCTAACCGTCCTGGAGGCCGTTGATATCAGAGACAGGGACCCAGAAATCAACAGACAGATGAAGTTGATGGGGGACATGATAAACGGCTCCCAACAGGTTAGCTCAAACCGTACAGTGTAATGCATATCCGTGAATAGTGAATTGTCATTGAGTGTTATGTAATGTTAATGTGTCCTAGTGATATCGACTTGGTGATCAAATAATTCGTCATACCTGCATTATTTTATTTAAGCCGTTTATCATATAACAGAAAGGTTGATAGCAATGTTTGCTCTTTTTGCTATTGATGGAGATACCTTCCACGTTAAAAGCACCTGCACACAGGAATAATTCTAGAGCCATGTCAGCTCCATTTTCTTCAAATAATTACTGACCGAGCCGATCTGCGATTACTTTGGATTTATAACGTATATCATATGGATTTTTATCTTTGCGTCTTATGTCTCTCATGTCGTCTGAGCATGTCAATTGGATTGATGAAACGTTACTTGAACATGTTGAAAATATAAGCGCAATTCACTCAGATCTGGACAACCAAGGAAAAAACTTAGTCCGCAAAGTTGAAAGCCTCACCAAGAAAAAACCAACTCCGAATATTCCATCATTTTTAATGAAATATACATATATATATATATATATATATATATAATATTTGTGTGTGTGTTTTGAGAACTTTTTCGAAAGCGTGAGATAACATGACATGTTGATATCAGATTTACTGCATTAAAAAGTAAAATATTCGTGCTTCTCCCGTTTCTCCTACGTCTGCTGTGCAACACTGGTGAGGCTGTTTGAAACCTAAATATGGGTGCCATCCCTTTCGTGTTGCCTGGAAAGTGCATATGCAAGTGTGCTGTACACTGTCACAAGCCTTGAAAAATTCCCACCGCTGAATTCCGATGTCATCACCCCTATCCCCCTCCCCGTAACGGCGACTGACAGGCCATTGTCACCGCGCAGTCTAGGCGTCCTTAATCCCTTCCTTCGGTGCTCTTCGGGAACATTACCTGAGGTATCTTGTTCACAGCATGGTCATCCATGAGCTCTTTTCGTGACATCAATAAGTGAGTGAGCAATTTAATTCAAAGTAGACCCGAAGGGTCCGCAGCAGAGCCGGCAAAGCGAGGTACAGGGGAACGCCATGTGGTAGGCTGCACGCTGGGAGGGCCGCGCTCACCCCTTTCGCACAGCGTCAGAGAGATAGGTAGGGGATACAGCGAGAACAGTTCCTATAGTCCTTCCTCCTTCAAAATGTAGATGTTTTTATAGTTCACTTGATGGCCTATAACATAGACCTATTAAATAATATTTCACTTTATGTACAGTGTGATCATATGTAGACGAATATAACACTGCTGTTTAGACGTATTCAGGGGGAAAAGGAGTACTTTACCCTTTCAAATCAGCCTTGGATGGCCCCTGAAATGGTAGCGACGCCCCTCTGTTAAGTCGATGGCGCATCACTGAAATGTCACTCCCTCCCCTTCCCCAGGATGCGAGTAACGGCGCCGCGCCGCCGCGATAGGATTTGTCGCCTTCCTAATGGGTATTTCCGCCCGAGAGTGACATCTCTTGGTCCGGACCACGCTCTCTCCAGTCGGCAGTCCGGAACCAGGATTTGTGTTGTTGTGCAATGAGTGGCAGCATTGTGATGTTATCATATGCGATTGATTTTTGACAGGATCTGTTGGACTTGAAGTGCTGACAATAATTCACCTGAAGACCTGAAGTGCAGGGCCAGGACCTGAAGTGCTAACAACAATTCACGGACTAAACCAGAATAAACAACGGGCCCTGACGAAATCCCTGTTTAAATCATAAAACGAAGTGCGGTACAATAGGTCAACCCTGAGCCAAACTGTTCAATAAAAAATCCGAATTGTAAATTCCTGATATCCTGCAAGATAGCAAATATCAAGCCAATTAAAAAATGAGGGTAATTCCGCTCATACTGCCAATAATTAACCAATTAGCTTTCTATGCTCTCTATCGAAAGTTTTTGAAAAAATAATATTAAAACAAATCTATGGATATTTAATACAGCTTAACATCAGGACGAAGCTAGGATTTCACTCAGAGGGGGAGGGCTGCGCCGAAAAGGGTCCCTACGATTGCACCAAAAGAAAGCAAAAATTTGATGAGAAAAACCTTTAGCGCGTGTTTGCGTCAACTAATAAAAAAACGTTTTAATAGGCGCATTAACAGAGGGCGGATACCCGCCCCCTGGGTTTTTGAAGACAGGATAAAAACAGTGGCGCGTAGCGCCGCCGTACATGGCATACAAACGCTCTGACCATTTTTACAACTTTTGATAAAATTTAAGGTTAAGTCAGGTTAGGTCAGGTCACCAATGCAGATCAAGTGACCTCGCCTAAAAAAGGGATTAAAATAACATAATTCAGAGCAGGGTAACCTATGTGATTGAAACTCATATCACATAATAACCCAACCGAGTTCTACAAAACATGTTCCGATATTTGTATATCGATGACCTAAGAGCAGATATGAGCCATGATCTCTCCTTTGGAAAAAGATGGGAAAATAGCTAAAACTGAATAACGTAGTAATGGATGGTGGTAGAGCATTTACTTTAACCTGCACCCCGGTGGGCCTCCCAGCCCCCTTCGCTCAGGTGGGGGGTGTTTGAACACTTCCCTCGAATTCGGCTTCTATGCGGGATAGCGAAATAAACGTGAACGCTGGTGGATAGCTCTTACAAATTCATGAAAAAACATATGGTCACTTTTTGGCTCAGGTCAATGTTGAGGTCATGACGGGTCAAGGAAAGTGGAATTTTGAGTTTAAGTTTTTGGGCTCTAGCGTCTGACAGAGTTGAGTTAAAATCATTATTTAGGCACTCCTCGCTAGACCGGATCGTCCGGAACAACCTATATCGGGAGGGGTCATTTCACTTGCCTTTAGATGCGAATAGTTCGGAGAACACGAAAAAAGTATCAGAAAATTGTATTAAATACCTCCACGCCTCGAGTTTTTGCGTTGAAGAGTGCTGAGTTCAGGCGTTGAAGTCTCCCATTCGTTTTACTTGGTGTTAGGCACTACCATTCGCTTTGGTTATGTTCGATACCGTTTTAAAATGGGAAAACCCAAGAGAAGAAGTTATAACTCTATTTATAATTTAAACGTTAGAAATAAAAGATAACGTTTCAGCTCTACCACTTCATCCCTTCTTTATTTTAAGACAAACACGTCTCTAGCAGTTAGCACTCTAAAGCTAAACCAAACTATTCGCTGTTTTTGCTCAGCATTAGGGTGCTATAGATGGATTTATTTGTTTTTTTAAGGATGTGATCAGGCCAGTATAGTCAAAACGTGTGTATATCTGTGTAACATGCAGGTGTAAGTTTGTTTATATGTGTTGTAACCTTTGGACTGAAACAAATATTTCAAATTTATTCCCTTTGAGTTCCTTTTTCAAAACACGTGTCATTCCATCTATCAAAAACGTTTCATGTCATTCACACACTTGAAGGATCTTTATTTGGTACTATTACACTGTCACCCTATTTCCTTGAGGCTTCATTTGCCCACTCAACGAAACTTCGTTTGGTGTCTGTCTCTGGCAGTTCTTTTACGGAACGGGTGCGTGTAAGTATCATACGATGGCGTCTTTCATGGCCTGATACCTTTCCCGACGCTCTCGTGACTTCCGAGACCCATCTTTCCACCCCTTGTGAATGACAAGGTATGTCGGGCACCTCTAGGGGCTTGGAGACCACCTGCTCAAGCTCTGCAGATGATATACTGAACGACAGAGGTGGCTCCGTCACAACTGTGTTCCTCCAGTCTATCAGTTGGTGGTACGCCTCCGATTCAAAGTTGACTTTTGGCACTAGGAATTGCCGAACCTGCTTTGGAGAGTGCATGCTTGACAAACGGCACCGGAGTATAGTCTGAACAGCCATTTTTCTAGTATCCTCATGCTCGTCTGCCAGCATTGCAATGAGTATATTTTCTGAGTGCGCCCAGTACGCATTCCTCTGCAAAACTGTTTGCGTGATCTGGCGGTCAATGTCTGGCAACCTTCTCGAGAGCAGTATCAGATACATAAAGTTGGGGGCTCCATCGGTGATTTTCCAATGTGTTTTGAACCTGAACCACCCGGGAGCATATTGGTTCAGGACAAAGAACACCAGTCGTTTGAGTTCGAGTGATGGAGTGTGTTCAGATACGTAGAGACGCAGAATTCTGTTGGCTAACGTAAGCCATCGTGCCTGATGTAGGGGTCCTGGTTGTTTTGTTAGAAGATCTTGAGGAAAACTGGCTTTCCCCTGCTGCACAGCCATACTCATGCGATACAGGTATTTCTGGTCCCTGCTCATATGTTTCTGTACCTCAACTGGAATTTCTTGTACCATCCCTGGAACAGTTTCGAAATCTGCTAAGGGAAGAGAACAAAGATCCTTCTCTAACTCCCTTCCGATGGCCCCTTTGAACGAGCTGGGTCCGCTACTTTTCCCATCTGCGTCCTGAAAAACATGCCTAAGGGGAAGCTCATTTGCGTGGATACCACACACAACTTGTTGAAGAGGTCGTTCAAGAGCGTTCTCTAATCGGCGGTTTACACCACCGATATGTCCCGTGTTTACGGCTGTTCCATCACAGCCAACAACTTGGGGCTCAATCTCATATTCATCCAAAACATCTAAAAGCCCTTCAGCAATGTGTGGGGCTTTTCCACTCGTTGGTGTTATGTGGTCCATATATTTACATCCTGGTTCGGTAACGATCACATCATGCAACTCCTTCTTAGTTTTTCCATTCTTTTGAAGCGTCATGTCCTCCCTTCCGTCATAAAATACGCCAAGGACATCCTGCATTTCATATGAGTTTGCTTCTTTTTTCCCCATAGCTCTCTCTGTCTCCTTATCTTGTTTCTGTCGACTAGATCCTTTGTCTTATCACCATTCACAATCCCGTAATCCATCAGAGCGGCGTTCAGTAAAGCTGCTGCCGCCCGGTCCGTCACGCCATACCTATCACACATTCGAGAATAGTTTGGTAATTGCCGATAGTTCCGCTCGCTTCTTTCGTCGTCCGTGTCAAGGCTCTCGCTTGAAGCCCCAGGTTCAGACGAGCTTGATTGGTCCTCTAAGCTATCTGGATCGGGTGAGGAGGTTGCACAGGCACTCGTATCTGCCCCACATTTTTCCTGACCCTGGATCTCCCGCTTTGCCTCGAGGATTTTTTTGCATTGCTTTTCTAGAAGTTTGCTCGTGCCAGCCTTGTCCACATAACCAGAAAGAAACATTTTCCTTTTGGTCCTCTGATCCTTAATGAAACTCACTTCCAGCTTTGGAACTTTCTTATCAGGCGGGCAGCTGCGACAGGGTGCGTCTGAGAGATCGCATCGGCAGTGGAGGATGTCAAACAACTCATTGAATCGCGCGTTGATTATCTCAAAGATTCTGCCTCGCCTTGATCCCCACCTTTGCAACTTGATGGCGTCCGTATGCAGTTTCTCTATTTTCTGCAGGATTGTTCTCTCGGCAATAAAGTTGCTTCGCTCCCACACAAGGCTCCCTGGCTCACTGCCAGATGCAGGGTTACTATTCACGTCCTTTTTCGGCTCCCATAGAACCGTGTTTGATCTTTCCCACACTTTCAAAATGTCCTGCATCACCAGTGAAGACAAAGTGCGGATTTTCTGCCTCAAATCCCCGCACCTCACGTTTAGTTCGTTCCGGACATGCAAAAAGTGTTGGTATACATCGCGGTTGGTGGGCAACTGGGACTCAGGCAGGATGCAAGGATTGAAATCCAAGGTCTTGTAAGGCTTGGAACTATTTCTGGTCTTTGGCCCCATCGTGTTCTTATGATATATTATTTAGTGCTTCTTAATGGATTGGTGAGGCTGGAAGAGAGGGAACACGGTGTTAAAATACACTAAAATAGTCATCCGGCTATGGTATTATGGAAGCGATGGTTGACACACATGCATGAAATACCAATTGTTAACCAACGCACGTTATTTCCACGTTCATATGACCATATGGTAACGGTACGGCGAGCGCATTCGACCCGGTGATTTTTAAGTGGATAACACCGAGTTAAGTGAATGGAGACTGCAACGCCAGAAATTGCGCGTAGTGAGGATAAACATGCGATGTGTGGAGGTATTTAATATTAATTTACCAAACTTTTTACAACATAGATGATCTATTTAGACCCCAAGGCAGGTCAAATGACCCCTCCCGATTTCGCCCTTCGGATTTCATCTGAGAACGATCCGGTCTACTCCTCGCTTCCTCTTGTCACGGAAAATCTAGATCAAAACACAAAAATGACCTGAATTCATGTCAGTTCAAGATCATTTTTCAGCCTAGCATAGTCAATATTTGTATATCAATCGACTTGCAATAGCAATCCAAACGCAATGATAAAAAATAAAAGCTGGATCACATTTTTAAAATGTGATTCAGAAATAATCTTTTGTTTACAAAAACAAAACCTTATTGATTATTCTGAAATTTAGCGAAATTTGAAATTCGAGGCCTCAGCTCACACCATGATCAAGAGCTTCTCCAATCACTACATTTCTTGAAGATTCTGAGGAAGGGCTGTGTTCTAATATATATTCCTTGTGTTTTTGCTATTTTATGCATCCAGGATTCGAGGAGATAGGCCAATTGACAACTTAAGTTCGATGCCTGGTGCCTGCCATCTGTGGTGATTATGCAACTTAAGCGTTCTACCTATAGCGGCAGCACATCGCGCCAAGCCCTCGGTCATGTCACTTTCCCCTCAGCGACCTGGACCTCAGTGGGATGGCACTCGGGCATCCGCAGATATCTGGTAGCCTTGTGTTTGACCTTTACGCAGTGGTAGCACACCATGGCAGCACCAGATCAGCCACTTCACTGCCTTCTGCTGGAAGCAGTCGGAAGCTGGTTGGTGTCACATTAACAATACCTACCTGTGTCAAGGAAGTACCGGCGGAGGAGGTGTGTAAGGCAACAGCGTACATGCTTTGTTACTCCTTTCTTCTACCCGATCTGAAATTTACCTAAAATTTCAACTTTCATCGTAATAGAAAGGCTATTGTGCTGACCTAGCGCAGCTCATCTATAAAAAACCTGCCACCACGAACTGTCACATTTGGTGATCTTATGATTTGATATAACTTGCAGGTGCTATAACTTGCACTGAAACTGTCCGTGACTACAGACTGCTTTAGCATATTTAAGTTGAGGTTACTTGACCTTGTCTAGTGACCTGACCGAAGATGACCTAGACCTCAGAAAAGCTGCGAAATTAATCAAAAACAAACTGTGCAAGTGCGAAAATTGCACTTCATCCTTTTCTTCAACTATAAAAGCCCGAGTACTAATCATTCACGTGTGATGTTTGAATGAAACAGGCAACTATCGCAGTGGCAAGGCATGCCTAAAGATTTGATACATTAAACTCGCCCCGGTGTAGGGTGTTTGAGCACCCCCTCAGGTTTTCCGGTGGCAGGAAAAAACGACATTGCGAAACGCCGCCGTACTTGGCACACCTTATCATTGGTCAATTTCGCAACTTCACTAAAAATTTCAATGCTGGGTCATCCCAGGTCAGACCACCAGTGCAGGTCAAGTGACCTCATCTCAAATTGTTTTAAGACGGTGTATGTAAGTAAGAAATGGGTGAATCTGTTGAATTGAAACTTATACGACATAATTGGTCAACCGAGTGCTCACTGCGCGAGTGAGCACCGAGGGAGCCCTGGAATGTATGCTGTAGCACCATAATATACATTCCGGGGTTTTTCATATCGATGATCTAGAATCAGGCACGGATTGTATTCTCTATTGGAAATACGTGGGGAAAACAGGAAAAGGGCTGTATTTGTGTAGATACAGCTGAGAATACCTTCGTATTCTCCAAGCCGTAGTATCCTGGGCCACTTTTCAGGTTCATGCTGCAATTTTGACCTGTGACCCCTGAGAGGTCATCTGGGGCTATTTAAACAGTTTTCAGACTTGGGTCAATAACTTTGCAGGAAATGATGTACAACTTATGTTTTGATACCATTTCGTTTGGATTGCTATTGCGAGTCGATTGATATGCGTATTGACTATGCTAGGTTAAAAAATGATCTTGACCTGAACTGAGGTCAGGTAATTTTTTGCGTTTTGACCTAGCATAGTCATATTATACATAACTCCATTTGCCGTGACGAAATGAAGAGAATGGTGCCTACAAAATGGTTCTAATCCAACTTTGTCAGAAACTAGAGTCCAAAAGCTCTACCCTAACATGCAACCTTCTTTGACTTGTCATGACCTCAATATTGACCTGAGCCAAAAAGTGACCAATGTAGTTTTTCATGAATTTCTATCAGCTATCCAACAGCTTTCGCGCTTTTCGCTAGTCCGCATAGGAAACGATTTTGAGGGGGAGTGTTTGAAAACCCCCACCAGGGCAAAGGTGGTTCGGAGGCCCACCGGGGTTGATGTGAAATCCTTTTTGCCGAATCACGCCTGTGTATCAGAGGATGAAACTATGGAATCATGGTCAGGATCGTTCATAGTGAGATCATTGCAGCCTCGTGAACGCGGAAATGGAAGTGAACGGGCTTCATCAGGTCCTTGAAATACCGAACCCAGTCAACACACCCGCGTGGGCCCCGCGTGGGCTGATGAGGGTGAAGGCGGGCTCAGACGGGCAAGGGCTCGATGTGGGCAAAACATGTGGTAACCACGTGGTTTTAGAGGGTATGGTGACGGTATTGGTGGAGGTCCAAGGTGATGTGCTTGTTTTTACTTGGCGGCTGTGTTTTTCAAATATTTTAAGCTAATCCCTTGACCTGGACGTTCGACCTTGACCTGGACCGCTCCTTCCTAAAATGTCACTTCCACCCCCCCCACCCAGGATGTGGTTATTGACACCTTCACTGTAGATTTTACCGCCCAAAAGTCGCAACCCCACCCCCAACCATGTGTGTTGCGGTCCTGATCGGAAATCCCGGATCCACTTATCGATGAAAATTAAGTTAGCTTTTGTTCTAAACTCTTTGTTACAGCACCATTAGCGGCTGAATTTCAAACCCGCAGGTATCATGAACACAGGCAAAGTATGTGCACGGTCTCAACAAGCATGAGTTTGTGCACAAATTATAATTTGTCGAAGAAGCGAATGCCTATGGGAGCAGGTAGGAGTTCGCAGTCATGCTTTGCCGCGCTCCGTTTCCACCCCTTTAGCACCGGTGCTCGGGAGCGCGCTGCCGGGGCTGCGTCTCCCCTCTGCGCCCGACCGTGCCTCAGGCGTTTGCGCGGGGGCCGGCTGTCTTTTGTATGGCCGCATTCCGTTGGCATTAGAGGGACCGTCAGTCGCTGGAGGGAAGTGGTCAGGTGGAACGGTAATACTGTGGTGAGGCGTCCGTAAATTTTGAGGATATGTACTGACGGGTACATTGCTAAAAACAGGCCCAGGGCAAGGCTGCGTTTGTTGACAATGTAAGGTAGGATTTAAGATAGAATAAGGGAACAAATACAGTGCGGATACGACAGGAGGAGCTGCTACCTTCGTCAAACATCCAAGATATTCTGATGCAGAGCATTTCCGGCGTGAGTGCGAGGGCCCATTGGAGCCAAATTCGAATAACCCACGTAACGTTCCTTGATGTGACTAGTTGATGCTATTATGAAACTCGTGTTTGCTTGTAGTGGATTTGAAATGCATGGCTACGTCTCTGTCTGTAATGTCTCTATAAATATACTGGTGTTATTTTCATATTCATGTGGTTTTCTTCTTGCACAGATGAATACCGGAGGCACATGACACGAAGGGGGAATCTTCGGAAAACCTCATGCAGTGGTCCGCTGGAAACCACTACAGACCACTGGAGGCCATCACAGAACGCTGGAAGCCACCAAACCACCGGGAAACGACCACCAGAAACCATCAGACTGTCAGAAAACGACCATCAAAGATCATCAAATCACCAGAAACCGTCAGGCTGTCAGAAAACGACCACCAAAGACCATCAAATCACCAGAAATCATAAAAAACGACCACCAGAAATCATCAGACCAAGAGAAACCATAGACCATCAGAAACCATCAGACCACCAGAAACCATCGGGAAATGACCACCAGAAACCATTAGGAAATACCACCAGAAATCATTAAAAAATGACCACCAGAAGCCATCAATTATACGTGTTATTTCTATCTTTGGTACCTTTGAGAGGGGCCAGCAAAAGTTCATCAACATTTAAAATGTCTTGCATTCAAACAGTGTCTGGACAACTCAGAGCGCAGTAATCCTTTTTGTGCTTGATGAATGTGATATAACGTAGTTTATTTTAGGCATACTTACCAAGTAATCATTCCTCACAATTACCGTGAGGTCATCTGACACAGTCTGCATAAGGGTAATCAATATGATGTAATCATGAAAATATATGTTATGTTATTTTATCTGGCTACTTTGAGATCATCGCAAGCAGTGACAACATGGTCATCCCACACGTTTACTTCATGGTCACCCCACATGGTTACCATACCATACCATCCATACCATACCATACCATCACACACGGTTACAAAATGGTTATCCCACGCGGTTACCATACGGTTATCCCACAAGTTTACCTCGCGGTCATCCCAAGTGGTTTGGCCCACGCGGGCCCCACGCGGAAATATCTTCCAAAACCGCGTGGGCCCCTCGCGGTCATCCCACGAGGGCACCACGCGGAAAGTGATGGGGAGCCCATATGGTTACCATGCAGTAACCACGAAGGTGTGTTAGCTGGGAAATTAGACGGATTAAAGCTATTTTTTATTAGGGAGCAATATTGCTATTTCCCAATATGATAACGTCGTTTGAGCCTACAGATCCTCTTTCTCCGAATCCTCACATTGTGAACCCAAGGTGGAATAAATTTTTGGGTCACCCCATTATGAGTTTCCGGCAAAAATAGGAAAGGTTCATTTTCAGGAAATACTGGAGAGATCAACTTGGAAATCCCCAAACCGTGTATTATTACTCCAATCTTGACCATAAAGTTGAGTTTTTGACCATCTAGCCTCTCAAAGGTCATGTGAGGTCACAGTAGCATACAGTGATTATATTGCCAATAACGTCGGGCCACTACTGGTAAATAATATTGTTCTTGGTCGAAAGCAGAGGCTTTGATTGTTTCTTGCGCAAAAATTCAGTTCCCTCCTGTGAGTTGCGTGAAGCTGGTGGGTAAGTCTTTGTTTCGATGCTTTTCTAAGAAAAAATTACCCACATAGGTTGCAGATATCTCGAAGAATATTGGATGCGTGCTTTGTTTGACTTCCCATAACGAATGATGGCACACTGAACTCATTAACTGAGCATTTCCCTTGAGTGTATTAATTGTAAGATTTTTTCCTTCAGGTTTTATCTAGTTTGGGTACTGATGGGAAAGATGCCCCCTCAACGAATAGGGAAAGATGCCCCATGGGCAACTTTACCCGTGGAAAGGGGGCGTCTTTCCCCAGAGCAATATAACGCCATTTGTTAGAGTAAAAAATATGTGTTAAACTTGGGGTTAGTTTAAGCCTTACCCACGGGCAGCGCCACGGAATTGTTACTGAGGGCTACGGACCCTGGACTGGTAATGGGGTGGGACGTGAACTTTAACACGCGCATTGACGGGGGTCTGAGCCACCTTCGGATTGACGAGGGGGCGGCGGGTACCCGCCCCCCTATGATCTCGAGAACCACGGTAGGTAGCAAAAAACGGTAAACGGCATTGGGTATCCCATCCGCTTCTCCATGGAAAATATTTGAACCATTTTTTTTGTCAGGTCACATTTAAGGTCACCAGAGGTCAAAAACATGCCGTCACATGCCGTCATAGGGATAACATGTAAATTAAGTTTTTCGGCCATTACATCTGAACAAGTAAAGAGAGAGCAAAACGACTGAAGCTCTAGGAATCCTCGCCGCAAGCCGAATCGAGTGATATATGATTTGACCTTGCTAGGTCAAATCAAAGATTTGACCTGACCTGAGGTCAGGTCAGGGTCAAATTATATAAAATGCATATCATTAGAACCGCAAAGCCAAGGCGAGTCTAATGCAGCAAAAATAACTGTTCTATCATCATCTGTTACTGAGTTATTCAGTAAAAACCATATTTCCCATGTATTACCAATGGAGAGGTCATGCTTCGTACCTGACCTTAGCTCATCGATATAAAAAATACCGGAACATATCTTAGAGAACTCGGTGAGCCCATTATGTGATATGAGTTTCAATTGGATAAGTTCATCCTGCTCTGACTTATGCTATCTTAAACTTTTTTTTGAGGTCGGGTCACTTGACCTGTACTGGTGACCTGACCTGAGATGACCTATCCTTAAAATTTTCACAGAAGTTGCATAAATGATGAGGAAAAAGGTATGCCAAGTACGGCGGCGCTGCGCGCCGCCGTTTTTCTGCTGTCTCCGAAAAACCCGAGGGGGGGCGGGTACCCGCCCCCGTCAATGCGCGTGTTAAATTGACTGTCTGCAAAAGCTAATGACCATGAAGGTCATGAAAGAATTTACGTAGGTCAACCTACGTAGGTAATAGGGAGACAATAAAAACCTAGGTCAATTCCCAAAACTTGTTGGGAGACGTCCCCTCATATTTGCGAGTTAGAGGATCCGTCCTCCGGTTCCTTTTTTTCCGAATTGTTTATTTCAGTCAGCAAACAGCGTCAAGCTACATTCACAAGGCAGCCTCGGCACAAAGCACATCAGGTTTACGTTTGTGCATCATCATGTGCACAAAAACAAACAGGGCGCACACGTCTGAAACATACCTTACTGTTTAGTTCCTTGGCAGCTTTGACACAATCATCACCGCAAAATGAGCATTCCCCGTCCTCATCCCCACCCCAACCCTACCCATCAAGCAGACGACACTTACTTCACAATCTCATTTTTTACCTTTATTAGTCATTACAGCTTGTCGGTGCTTGCTAAATTGCTTCCAAATACTTACAAAATAAGTTCTCCATGTTCTCCAAAAGGGTGCCCATCTCTGTCTGAACTTGGAAATCAACCCATTTTGATTAGCGCTGTGTTGTTCCATTTTGAAACTTTTAACAACAGTTTTCACAAATGCATCGATTCTGATTTGGCCGCCGCTGAAATACTGATTGGCAATGTATTGTTTACCAATTAAAACGATGAAATTCACTATGTCTAAGGTCAACAGGGATCCAAACAGTACATTGTTAACGTTGATTACTAACTTGTTGGGAGCTGGAAGTTTCTCATTTATTCTCATAGCCATTGCATTCCAGAAGTTTTGAACATCATTGCATTCCAAAAAGATATGCTGCATTGTTTCAACTTCACCACAATTGCTACAAAACGGATCAGTTACAACGTTCCTAATACACAAGTAGCGTCTAGTAGGAAAATATCTATGTGTTAGTCTAAATTGCAAGGACTGTAATTTTGTCGAGTTAGTTATTTTGAACGGCATTATAAAGGTTTTTTGCCAATCTTCACCAAAATCAATTCCTTCAGTTTGCCATTTTCTTTGAGCGTTGGGGGTAAGGTTTTCCAGCCACTTAATGGAAATACTTTTGGGTTTTAAATGTTTTAAATTAATATCCTCCCCTTCCATATTGATTAAATATCCCATCACCCGTTCTTCTGGTTCCAATGCCACTGTTCCTCTTATCATCCCTTTCCATACCCGTGGTATTGCTCGGTTTCAGGCGTAATAGGTCAAAGGATCAACTCTTGTCGCTGGATAACGTTCTTTAAATTGCTTGAAACTCATATAAAGCCCCTGATTGTCAAATAAATCGTCGATCAAATGCAAACCAGTTTCATATACCCTACGGCAGAACAGGGGCTGTCCTCCTATGCGTAATGCTGAATTATTCCAAAGACACTGTCTTCGCACTTCCTTGCCGTTTTGGGGCTCTTTGATAGGTAAGGCTTCTCGTAGCCACTTTAACATTTCCTTGTAAAATAATGGTATTTTTTGTGAATTAGTCCAGTTATCTCCGTAATTCATGTGCAAAATGTGTTCGAACTTGATTTTCAACCTAGCCTGTAAAATTTTAGAACAAGGTGCATCAATGTTTGTTAGAGTTTTCCCCAGCCACGATACACGCATCGCTTTGTACATGTTAATTACATTCGGAACGTTCAAGCCCCTTTTTCAACAGTCTGGTATAGGGTATTCCTAGAAACTTTTGGTGGGCGACCTCTCCATATGAACTTCATGATCTTGCTTTGAATTGCCACTAAGTGCTTTTTATCAATTCGCGCAGCCGAAATAATATATATCAACTGGGAGACAACGAGAGATTTTGCTATTGTTATCTTACCCTTCAATGAAAGGTCCCTCTGGGACCATTGATTCAATGTATTTTGTATTTTGTGATTAACGTGTCCAATGTTTTCTTCCTCGCAGTTATGTAAGGCACTAAACTCCATTCCGAGTACTTTAACCTTAGCACTCGGCGGTAGGCCGCAAATGCGATGTTGACATCTCTTCTCTTTGCCTAACCACATAAATTGACTTTTTGCCAAGTTAAGTCGCAGCCCAGAACACACTCCAAATTCTTGTATGATTTTCAATGCCTCATTACCTGAATCTGCATCCTTTTGAAAAAGGGTTGTGTCATCTATGTACTGCGATATCTTAACCTCTTGTCCCGATATCGTAATTCCTTTAATGGACGGTGTGTTGCGGATTTTAATCGCGAGTATTTCAACAACCATACAAAAAATTAACGCTGAGGCTGGACAGCCTTGTTGAAGTCCTCTTGAAGGTTTGAACCACTGGGAGGTATAACCATTGTTAATGTCAGTCAACTCTGTGTCGGTATGCAATATCTTAACCCATTCAATGAAATTTGGGCCAAAATTGAAGTTGGCCAGAACGTCATATATAAAATTATGCTCGACTGTGTTAAACGCGTTTTGAAAATTCAGAGCCATCAATATCCCGCCCAATCGATCTGTTTCGCAGTACTCTATAACATCTGCGATTGTTCGGACATTCATTCCAATATATCTTCCGCGTATTGAACCCGTTTGGTCTGATGATACTAAATTAGATATAACCTGCATCTGTCTCCGGTTCCTGTCCTCTGCTTTCGATGTGCATGACCGTACGTGTTAAATAAGAGCACACTGCAATCTGTCGCTTTGTTTCTAACCTTTCCAATCGAAGGCCTCGCACCTGAACCCAGGCCACTAACGCAAGGAATCCCATAACAGCCAAATTTTGTGGTTGGTGCTCTCATTCGATAAAGCGAATCCCACCTCAATCATTAAAACCTTGAGACAATTATTTGGGAGTTGACCGGACCTGGCCTGATACCCCAACCGGAGCTGACCTCAAGGCGGTTTCAGATCAAACTGGTGTGGTGGAGGCAAAAAGCAATTAAATTGAAATGAACAAAACCGTAAAACATATTTCAAAAAAATATTGGCCAAAATCGGTTAAATTTGGCCGGTTAGGAGGGAGCCATGGCTGGACTGTTTACACTGGATTCGCCTACGAATGAACTAGACCTGAAATATTCCACATGGTTAATCCTGCAAAGCTCTGTACCTGACCTCTTACGTTGTCCCTACATTTGCCATCCCGGTAGCCCAGTTGGTAGAGCGTTGGGCTCCGGCCCGCTGCTCAGGAACATGCAGTGGCAGTGCATGTCCAGGCTTGGGATCGGTTCCCCTGAGACGCTCCGGCGCTCAATAGTTTACCGGACGTAGGTCGGCTGGCAACTGACTGGTGAGAGGATGCCCTGAGCGAGGCGGCCGTCCCTGGGATTTGTGGGATGTTTAACTTTGACTTTTCAATTAACTCTTCATTGCAGGAGTTGCTCGCTCCGATGGTGGGGCTAGGGTCTCCGTGACAAGTCCATTGATGACCTTAGTGAGGCTCCAACTCCAAAAACCGAACTTGCAACAACATTCGTCTAAAAAAGGTTCTTGAAGACAGACTGGTAAAAGAGGTTGCAAAAGCAAAGGTATCTAAAAAGACGTGCCGAGGCAGGCAAAAGCTGCATAAGGGAAGAAAGACAGTGGGCATGATGATACCAGATATCTCATCTGCGGAGCAGAGAAGGCCTACGCTGCGTTACGTTACCGAATTACGCTACGTTACGGTTCGATTTTGGCCAAAACTACGCTACGGAATTACGCTACGTTATATGTCATTGACTACGGCATTACGGTATTTTAGCTACGGCCACGGTAAAGAATATATCGTATTGCGATATCAACATTTTGTACACACATCTATACTTTAACCCTCGTCCCGATGGGGGGGTGTTTGAACATCCCCCTCGAGTTTAACCGGCGGTACGAAAAAAACAGAAATCGGGCTGTATTTGTGTAGACAAAGCTGAGAAAACCTTCACATTCCTCAAATCGTGGTATCCTGGGCCTCTTTCTAGGTTCCTGTTGCAATGTTTTACCTGTGACCTCTGAGAGGTCATCTGGGCTACTTAGGCAAATTTTCAGACTTGTGTCAATAACTTTAAAGGAAATGACGATAAAACTTGTATTTTGATAACATTACGTTGAGATTGCTACTACGAGTTGTTTAATGTGCATATTGACTACGCTAGATTAGATAGTGATCTTGACCTGACCTGATGTGTGACCTGTTGACCTGATGTGTATGACCTGATGTGTGTGATCAGTGGTCGGGAATTATTGTCACCAGTTGAAGAAAAAAATTGAAATAAGCCGACTTCTAATTTTTACAGGCCCAAAAATGTGTCCGTGTATTACACTATCCACCAAAACGTTACGGTCTTAATTTGCAGCGATTTGATGCATTTTTCGTGAAATTGTTGTAACTTTTTCAAATATTATCACTTCTATTTCAAATTTCGAATTAAAGCAAATCGTTACCAAGAAGCCTTAACCACGATCGAGTTCACGAGAAGGTGTATACATATATGACGTAACTTTTGTTCGTAGTACGCTACCATACGCTAAATTTTGGCGTAGTACGCTACAGAATCCGCCCAGCTACGCTCATTTCTTATCCAGAGCTACGGTTACGGAAAAATAGTTTCGTAACGTAGCGTAGGCCATCTCCGCTGCGGAGTGAGTTTTGTTCTCTCGTGCGAAGAATGGATCGAGTGCACTGCCTGCGAAGGCTGTGCCATAAATGATAGACTGGGAGCCTGAGACGGTTAGTGGGAGGAAGCTTCGAGTCGCCACACGTCATTTTTACTGTCTGAAGTAAAAATGTTTTTGCACTTAACAACTTCTGGCCCATATTTCTTTTAAAATGGTGAATTGAAACAATGGGAACACAGAATAGACAAGGTAGGGGCTTCAGGGAGGATGCTCAGAATCCTCGTACCAGTTTACTTCGTTTCGTTCTTCGTCGTGTTTGTTTGTGTGTGTGTTTCATTTTATATTACTTTTATGGTATGCTTTTATGCTTGGTTTTATCGTTAGTTTTACGTAACTTAGTTTATTAGACGTGGGAACGTGAAAAACCACTTACATGTTTTATTAATGTGCGTAGACGCTTCTAGATACATTCTGACTTCTGAATAATACTTAAATGATTACCAATGAAGCTAAGAACTACGAAAAAGCTACTTCATCAACGATAGACCAGAATGGGGTAAGATGCCCAGGAGTGGGGCATCTTACCAAGCCCCAGGGGCGTCTTACCCACCCGATGGGGTAAGACGCCCCTTTGCAAGCCTCTGGTAAAATCATCATAGTTAGAAAATATGATAGTTATCAGCGATTTCATTGACTCTATAAGGAAGATAAATGATCATGCTACGACTTGACATCTAAAGCAGCACTGTTGGTACCACGGTTTTTTCATAATCCGGATTTCCCTAAACCCTGGGCATCTTACCCCACTCTCCCCTATATATATATATATATATATATATATATATATATATATATATATATTATATATATACATTTTTTCAATACAAACACGCATGTTCATATGCCGACACAGATGCGCACCACCATCCCATTGAGGAGCCATCATAGTATGCATTCGATAAACAGATTCGGGCCTAATTTACATATAATTTTTCCAACAGGATCAGTGTTCATGCGCCCTAGGTTACATCTAAAGTCGACAACCGACACAAGACTGGCACTCAACGCGAGGGTCCTGCTCGCATTGCGCTTATCTTGTCACGGGGAGTCGATTGATTTGCAACATGACCATACCGGGTCACCCTGTGACCCTGCCCTAGGTCGTTTTTAGGCTATTATCACTTGGCCTAGCAATATCATATTAACTATACATCTTTCGGTTTTCCGCTGTGAGAGGAATCCAGTGATGTATAAAGATTTGCTCTAGCTTCACTGAGTAAAAGTCTAAAGAGGGAAACGTACACGGCGCTGTTTTAAGCCTATGGGAGCCTTCTTTGACCTATGCTGGCTTCAACATTGACCTGAAATGAAATAATTCGGATAATTTCTCTTTGTTTCGAGCACACTTTTCGCCGGCCGTCCGTAATTTTTCTCTAGCTTTCCTGGGAAATAAGATACGGAAGAAGGGCGAAATGTACGTCTCCCCAGCAAGGCGCGTCGTGCCGAGGACCCCGGTGGGGCACATGTTGATATGGCTTAGAAGTAATAGGGCTAATCTATGGACAATCCGGGATTTTTTTGTAGAGACGACTGTAGGTCAGGTACGAGCCATGGCCTCTCCGTTGGAAATGTATGGGCAAGATAATTTAAACTAAAAAACATCGGTGGGAATGAAGATACAGTCTTTGCCTTTATTTTTGGACTTAGCCTCCGATTCTAATGATTTGCGTTCTGGCCCAATCTATGATTGGCCTGATCCTTTAATCGGGCTTCACATTTGAACGTGCTGCACGCTTGAACGGGCTGTAATTTTGATCGTGCTGCACTTTTGAATGCGCTGCAGTTTTGAACATGCTGCACTTTTGAACGTGCTGCACTTATGAACTGTGGGAGTTTTTAACAGTGCACAATTATCTTGCTGCGCTTATGAACCGCGGACGTTTTGAACTCTACGCAAAATTTCTTGCTGCACTTATGAACCGCTGGCCTTTTGAACACCGCTTCTCTGACCTTGCTGCATTTTTTGAACGTGCTGCACTTATGAACTGTGGGGGTTTTGAACGTGCTTGATAATCGAGTCTGCTGCACTTATGAACTGCGGGGGTTTTGAACGCGCTGCACTTTTGAACTGTGGGGCTTTTGATCGTGCTGCACTTTTGATCGTGCGGCACTTATGAACTGCGGGCGTTTTGAACATTGCTTCCTTAATGGTGCTGCACTTTTGAGCTGCGGCAGTTATGAGCAGTGGCACTTTTGAACGTGCTGCACTTTTGATCGTGCTGCACTTTTGAACTGCGGGCGTTTTGAACATCCCTTCCTTGACCTTGCTGCACTTTTGAACTGCTGCACTTTTGAACATGCTGCACTTTTGATCGTGCGGCACTTATGAGCGTGCTGCACTTATGAACTGTGGCAAAAATGAACCGTCCCCGCTACTGCTGCGGACGGGCTGGCGCCCCCCTGCCTGCTGTGGTGCTCCCGGCGCTGCCGCTGTGCCCGTCTCGCTGCGGGCTCCGGCGGCTGGGTGCGGCGGCCCCTGGGCTGGTGGCTTCGTGCGAGTTCGGTGCTAAAGTTTTTTAACCTGCGAATGTATTCTGCTTACCTTGTTTTTATATCAAGGTTTTTAATGTCGTTACCCTCCCCGAGCCGGCTCGCCCCCCTCATATTGTGCTTGTAAAATGAAAAATATTCTTTGTGGATGATCTTACTGTCAATACATGTGTATGGTATGAAATTCATCATGGATTTTCCTTGTTATAAAAGCATGTCAGGGACTAAAAACTGCACCCAGAAGATAGCCTGATCAATTTTAAATACCAAAAATAAAAATATACCGCTTAAATTTTCCAACTGGCCCGTGCCCCAAGCCCCTGCAAACAGTCCCATTGGAATTACATGTTAAATTTTGCTGCAAAAAAACGGTCAGACCCGGAAATGGAACCTTCAAAACCCCCAGAATTCTAGAGAGGTACCTCATGTCCGCCCCTGGTGCTTCCTGTGGAGACGGTGAAAAGGGTAAATAATACTAATTGATTGGAAAATTCACTTCTTATTGCAGGGGGCCACATTTTCTTTGTACTTGGAACTCTGGTATTCATGAGCATACTGTGCTGTTCTAGGATTCGGAAATGTCAAGAACTTGGGCCAAAACACTTCGCTAAACCAAAACGGGAGCATGTGTGTCAAAACATATAAAATATTTAATATAATTGTTGTAGGTATATGCCCATTAATGGGCACTGATTTCAAGAGGCTATCATAGTTTAAACTTCAGAATCGTGCAGGTGATGTTAGGTGTGATGATAGGTTAAGCTTTGCAACCACAGAAGATCCCTAATAGGAGAGAGTGGAGGTCAAATCCTTTAAATTTCTTTCAGATTTATTTTTATTTCAGAACTAACAACTATCGCATCAGCACACATATATTAGCATTGCACACATTACACACATATTACATTCACTGATACCAGGGTCTACAATTCTCAGTGGGTAGGCTTTAACAGTGCTGCACTAACAAGTATTAGAAGTTGTTTAGTTGTTATTTGGCCTTCCCCATTCAACCCTGGATGCAAGTGTAGAAATTTCAATGTGATAACCAAGGTGTTCAGGTATGGCCATCCACCAGAACCCTCAGATAAGCAAAAGCTGATCAGAAAATGTGTGAGGATTGAAATGTTCTCTTCACAATGTGGCCTGCAACTTGTTGCCCCTCAAACAGTCAGTCCCCATTGAACCCTGGATGCAAGTGTAGAAATTTCAATGTGATAACCGAGGTGTTCAGGTATAGCCATCCCCCAGAACATTTGGATAAGCAAAAGCTGATCAGAAAATATGTGAGGATTCAAATGTTCTCTTCACAATATGGCCCGCAACTTTTTCCCCTCAATCAGTCAGAAAAAATTATTTGTAAGAGTGAGCTGCTGCTTGCCATTACAATATGGCAAATAATTGTTCTGGTCATCTATTGCCAACATGGGAATTCTGATTGACAGATATGTCAGAATGCATAATCATACTGATTATTTTGGATTCAGGATCTGAATCTGTACTTGTATATTCCACATCACATAGCACAAATCATAAACTTAATAAAAATAAACTAAAAAATATAGTCACTGGGAGGACAAGTGGCAGGTGTTCTGTATTACAGCTGAACATGTCAGCTTAGACTATAGGGTACACTATAGTCACTATAAGGTACACTATGTCAGCTTGCACTATAGGGTACAAAGTGCACTCAGAAGAACCAATGAACAACTTACCAACGTATTCAATTCAAGAATCGGCAGAATCGCGTGCCTGTTATTCGTTTTTACCCTAAGTGCATGTTGTAATGTGTATCGCCCATGTATATGTGTGGAAATATATGTATGGATATAATATTGTGAACTCAATTTTATAAACTCAAGCACATCCAAATAGGTTCAAAATCAGAAATTCAAATTCAAATAGATAGTTTCTTTGCACTATGATCACCCACAATAAAAGTGAAGCTTTCTATCTTGTCATGTTAAGGTACTGAACATATTAGTTGATGAAGAAAATGAACAATTATGTGACTTAAATGCAATAAAAACATTCATAAAAAACATTTATTTAGCATATCCAGATATGAACTCTTAGCTGTTGTGGCAAAAAAAGATCAGTTTTGACTATTAGTTTAACAACAGGGGTTTCCCCATTATGATGAATTGCCATGTGCTATGGATAAGCTTGTGACGTGAAGGAGCTTTCAGCCTTCTGCATTCTCTTCCATCATCGGCATCCGTCCTTACCTGTATCTCAGCCTCTATCTCCCGCATTGGCATCATTCGTCTGTATCCACTTTTGTCCATCTATCTGTATCCACCCCTGCATCTGTCTCTGTTCATGCATCTGCCACTGCCCTCTACATCCAACCCTGCCTGCACATCAGTCTCTTATCTTCTGCATCTGCCCCTCCATCTGTATCTGCCCCTGCACCACTTCTGCTCCTGCATCCGCTTCTACCCATGCATCCGGCTCTGTCCCTTCATCCTACTCTACCACTGCATCTGCCTCTGCCACTGCTTCTAATCCTGAATCCACCTCTGTCTCGTGCACCCGCCTCTGTTTCCTGCATCTACCTCTATCTCCTGTGACTGCCTCCGTCTCCTGCATCTGCCTCGGGTGTCTGCATCATCATGTGCCCCTCCATTTGCCTCTGCCCCTGCCGCCGCTTCTGTTCGTGCATCTTCATCTGCTCCTCCACCCAACTCTGTCCCTTCATCTGCATCCACCCATACATCTGCCTCTGTCCCTGCACCCAACTACCACTGCTTCTGCTCCTGAATCTGCTTCTTTGTCCTGCATCCGCCTCTGTCTCTATCTCCTGCATCTGCCTCTGTCTCTCTCCTGCATCCGCCTCTGTCTCTATCTCCTGCATCCGCCTCTGTCTTTATCTCCTGCATTCGCATCTGTCTCTATCGCCTTCATCCGCCTCTGTTTCTATCTCCTGCATCCGGCCCTGTCTCTATCTCCTGAATCTGCGTCTGTCTCTATCTCCTGCATCCGCCTCTGTCTCTATCTCCTGCTTCCGCCTCTGTCTCTACCTCATGCATCTGCCTCTTTCTCTCTCTTGCATCCGCCTCTGTCTCTATCTCCTGCATCCGCCTGTCTCTACCTTCTGCATCCACCTCTGTTTCTATCTCCTGCATCCATGTCTGTCTAGCTCCTGCATCCGTCTCTGTCTCTATCTCCTGCATCCGCCTCTGTCTCTATCTCATGCATCCGCCTCTGTCTCTATCTCCTGCATCCGCCTCTGTCTCTATCTCCTGCATCCGCCTGTCTCTACCTCCTGCATCCACCTCTGTTTCTATCCCCTGCATCCATGTCTGTCTAGCTCCTGCATCCGTCTCTGTCTCTATGTCTTGCATCCGCCTCTATCTCTATCTCATGCATCCGCCTCTGTCTCTATCTCCTACATCCGCGTCTGGCTCCTATCTCCTGAATCCGCGTCTGTCTCTACCTCCTGCATCCGCCTCTGTCTCTATCTCCTGCATCCGGCTCTGTCTATCTCCTGTATTCGCCTCTGTCTCTATCTCCTGCATCCGCCTCTGTCTTTATCTCCTGCATCCGGCTCTGTCTATCTCCTGTATTCGCCTCTGTCTCTATCTCCTGCATCCGCCTGTCTTTTTCTCCTGCATCCGCCTCTGTATATCTCCTGCATCTGCCTCTTGTCTTTATCTCCTGCATCCGCCTCTGTCTCCATATCCTGCATCCGCCTTTGTCTTTATCTGCTGGATCCGCCTCTGTCTCTAACTCCTGCATCCGCCTCTGTTCATCTCCTGCATCCGCCTTTGTCTCCTGCATCTGACCTCTCCGCCTCTGACCGCCTCTGACCTCTCCAACCGCTCTGTCCCTGCATCCACCCTTGTTGCTCTACCCGCCTTTTCCCCATCGTTCCGCTCTGCCCTCTGCATCCATCGTTGTCCCTGTATCCGTCTCTGCCGCCGAATTCTCCCCTGTCTGTTAAAGTACCTTGGCCCGTACATCCGCCTATGCCATCTGCATTCACCTCCGTCCTCTGTATCTCTGCATCCAGCTCCCTATTCACTGAAGATAGAACCATTAAGGGCGATACTGCCCCCGAAATATCTTAAACTTACTTTAAGATTGGGAACCCATGGCTGGGGGCTTGTGCTTGTCCTGGAATGATCTAGAAGTAATAAGATAGAGTAGACAGGGACACAGACACTTTTTTTGGAGCACAATATACTACCGCTATCTCCGGGTGGATCACCATGCCTCCTAAAAATAACCACAAGGAAGGTATTGATGATTTGCGCAGTAGGCATTCCGTGTTAGAGAACAGGGTGGATGAACTTAAATCTGCTGTGACCCATCTCACTAACGAGCTACAGTCTCTTCACTTCCTACACCAGGAAGCCGTTGCTGGCCATGCACATGTGGAAAGGATGTTAGAGACAGTCTTAGCGGAGAATAACCAACTCGTAGAAAAAGAGGCTGCTACAGCAAAGAGGCTGGAGGCTCTTGAGCAGTACTCCAGAAAGTTCACATTAGTAATAACTGGCCGAGCTGTCCCTCCATTCAACAAAAGTGAGGACATACGTAGAGTCACACAGGGCTTGCTACAGGAGCATCTCGGAATAAGCCTCAGCAGAGACTCCATGACAGCGTGCCACCGTCTACAGTCAAAAGGTTCAATCCTCTTGCGTCTCAGAGACATGGATGACAGAATGCGCATATATATGAAACGCACCAAACCCATCAAACGAGGTCTCATGATCTTTGAGAGTTTGACTAGTGAGCGGAGGGAGGTGATCGCCCTGTTAAAGAGCATGAAGAACTCAAGCCCTTGCCCGTTCCATTCCTACTTCACTTTCAGGGGTGACATATTTCTGAAGGTGAGAGAGGGTGACAAGCCTGTGGAAATTGGGGTGGGCACCACCGAGAACATGATACTCCGCATCTGCCAGGGTGAAAGGGGTGTTGGACAGGGATCAAAAGTGACAAATAAGTTCCATCCAAATGGAGACCAGGGATGGATACAGGCCAATAGTCACAAGAGACCTCATAGACCAAGAACCCCTCCAATGAATAGATACAGGTCCCGCCCAAACCTTTCCCTGCCAAGGATGGGATCTCCACAAAGAAATGGACGAGGGGACCTCTCCTTAAATAGTCATGTGTCTGCTGAGCAACCTCAAACTCAGCACATAAAGCAGGGTAAGGAAGCTCACTTGGCAGCACCATCACAACACTTCCAGAAAAGAAGAGTGTGGTGGCTCCAGAAACCATCAGGATTTTTGATGCCAGCTCAGAGAATAGCTCAGTAAGTGGAGATGAAACACTGCTTGAGAGGAACCTGAGGCAACCAATTGAGGGTGAAACTGTGTCCCAGTCTACTAATGAAACCATACCAAAGAAAGTTCAGTAGGTGTATGAGTAAAATCACCATTAATGTATTTTTTATGACATCAAAAACTTACACTATGCATTGCCCTTGCTGGTTAGCAGGGCCTGCACTCAATGTTGGCCCTATCATTGTAGAGATGCCCCTGCCTTTTGTCATGGGTCCCACTTCTGATTACTTGCATTGTATTTCCAGTTGACTTGGCAGCGGTATTGCTGTTGCCTCTCACCTGGTTTGTCATAGTTAGCGGTACTATTAATTTTACATGGCAGAAGTAGAAGAAACGCCCTATGAAATTGTAACAAACAACCCCTATCCCCAGCTAAGACTTTGTGCAGCCCCAGATGGGTATGACCAGGAAACTGATGACATTCCAGACCTGACAAGAACAATTCTAGAAACTTGTAAATATTATTCTCCAAATTTCAAACTCAATTGCCCAAATAGGAGTAGCCTCACAATTCTGCAAGTGAATATCAGATCTCTACCCAAAAACTTTGATAATCTCAAAACATTCCACTGCAGACTTAATATTAATTATGATATCATTTCCCTCTCAGAAACATGGCTAGATGAAAATCTTAACAATGGCTACACCCTTCCAGGATATAACTTCATAAATCATTGTCCCGGCACAAATGTGAGGGGCAAGGGGGCAGCATTGTACATCAAGGATAACATTAGCTTCAAACCAAGACCTGACTTGGAAATGAAGACACCTGAAATACAATCGGTATTTATTGAAACAACTTGGAAGGAATGTGGAAACATTGTCATTGGAAGCTTATATAGATCTCCATCTTTCAATCCTGATTTACTCTTTGATTACATTGATGAGATAACGCTGAAGATATCCAAATCTAATAAAAAATGTATAATTTCTGGAGATTTCAATTGCAACCTTTACAGCCGAGCCATACTGGAGTATCTGAGAAACCGCTAGCTTCTATGTCATCGGGTGGTTTATTTCCCACAATTAGCTTACCAACCCGAATCACCCAAAACTCTACTACTCTCATTGATAATATATTTTCCAACTTCATACAAGACCCTGCCCAATCAGGTATCATCATTGAGGACATCAGTGATCATCTCCCTATCTTCCTGTCCCTTGGCATAAATTCAAACTTAAAGAATAACTTGACTCATCCAAACAATGGTTCCTTCTTTGATATGGCCCAGGCAGATGATCTTGGTCGCTTGATTCCCTTCCAGTATAAGATGACCCCGATACTTATTCCGAAATGCTAATCAACACAATCCAAATGGAAATAGAAAATTATTCCGTTACAAACCGAAGCAAGAAGAGAGATCCAATTCAACCTTGGATAACAAGGACTATGGTTAAGTGTATTAATAAGAAAAATAAGCTTCAGAAAAAAATCCTCCAAAATAGATAACAGCCAACAGAACTGAGTACACCACTTACAGAAATCGTCTGAATGCAGTTCTGAAAAATGCAAAATCTTTATTCTTTAGGAAACGTCTTGAAGAAAATAAGAGTAACATAAGAAAACTCTGGAAAACAATAAATGAAATCGTACATCGGAAAAAGAAAAACAATTCAACTCTTCCAACAACTTTTGAGCATGAAAATCAGGAAATATCCCAACCAATTGATATTGCCAATGGATTTAATGACTTTTTTGCCACTGTGGGCACCACATTGGAAAGTCAAGTACCTGAGACAGTAAATGATCCCCTTCTTTATTTCGAAGGAGAATCAAGTGTAGCAAACATGAACCTACCCAGATTTACTTCAACCTATGTTGCTGAGATAATCAAACAGATGAACAGTACGGGGGCAGGAATAGATAAGATAAGTGGTAAACTGTTAAAGAAGATTGCACCTTATATCATTAATGAGATCACTTATTTAGTAAATTTGTCTATATCGAAGCATATATTCCCAAAATGTCTCAAAATCGCCCAAATCATACCAATTTTCAAGTCAGGTTCTCATAGGCTTTTCAATAACTACCGGCCAATCTCAATGTTGCCTGTGTTATCAAAGGTAATGGAGCGTGTACTTAGCAATGAATTGATAAGCTTCTTGACCATTAATAATATCATCTTTGATCACCAATTTGGATTTCGTAAATCCTATTCTACATTTATGCCTACTGCTATGATCCATGATTATATTACATCAACTTAAGTTAAAAAGAAATATGTGTTGAAGTATTTCTAGATTAAAAAAGCCTTTGATACAGTAGACCACACAATCCTATTGAAAAAATGCATGCTTATGGGGTGAGAGGTGATGTCCTAAAAATTTTTGAATCTTATCTTTCGAATAGAACGCAGGTGACTAAAATTTCATCCGCAAATTCTGAGCCTAGACCTGTTACTATGGGTGTACCCCAAGGGTCCATACTAGGCCCGATATTATTCAGTATATACATAAATGACATCTACAAAAGTACTAATATTCCTAAATTCTACCTATATGCAGATGATACCGCAATATTTTTTTAGAGGTCCGGCTAATGATATGCCTAGGAAGATAAATACATCAATGTCGCACATTTTCACTTGGCTTTGTGCAAACAGACTCACCCTGAACATAGCCAAAACCTTCTACCAGATATATTCCATTACAAATAAGAAACCAGATATTTCTATTAAACTAAACTCATTACCTGTTCAGAGATCCGAAACTGTTAAATACCTGGGAGTTAGTTTTGATGAAAACCTGAAGTTCAGAACCCACATAGCAAATACATGTAAAACAATTAGTAGGAACATTGGAGTAATTGCCCGAGCAAAATTCATGCTTGATGAAAAGACCATGATTTTGTTGTATAACTCTCTTATAAACCCATATTTGGGATACTGCGGCTTCGTTTGGGCTTCTAACTACAATAGTCTCATCACGAAAGTTATAGGTCTTCAGAAAAGAATAGTAAGAATTATGACAAATAGTCATCATAGAGCACCATCCTCTGCCCTATTCAAGGAACTTAAAATATTGAAGTTTAGTGATCTAATCAAACAACAAAAAGCTTGTTATACTTCATAATTTTCCAAATCAACAGCTGCCCCACACTTTTTCAGCATATTTCCAGTTACAGCAGCCAAACAGGAATTCCAGAATTCCCACTCATTTTGAAGAGCCTAGAGCAGAAACTTTATATAGAACATTTGTATTTTCTATTTCCTGTCCCAAGATCTGGAATCAAGTAATTGCCTCAAAAATTCCAAATATGGATGATATTCCGAGATCAAAATCAATGTTTAAAACGGTTGTAAAAAATATTCATGGAAACTTACTAGTTTATTGGGAATACCCTCATTGGTCCCTTATGTAGGTCCTCGTTCTCCTATCTCAGCGTGGATGTCTATGCTGGCGGGCGTCCGGCGCCGATGGCTCGTTCTGTCCCCCGCACTACCGGGCCCCCTGGGTCCGGGGGGTGCGGGGTAGGCGCCGGAATTGAGGCCCCGGTGCCTCGCGTCGGGTGTCCCGCTGGCGGCGACCTTGTTGGTCTGCCATGGATTTTGGTCTGGAAGCTGTGTGGTATGCAGCGCTTATAGCACTGCTTTTGATGACTGTCCTCGTCACGTGGTGCGCGATTTAGAATATGCAAGGTGTTTGGGGGTGGGGGGGGTAGGCACTAGTACGATATGGGGTTATCTATCCCATATGATCTTCGTCATAGTTTGTCCTAGGGGGACTTCAGTGTCCCTTTGATGTGAGAGTCAGCGCCGGTGGCGTGCGATACCTATTGTCCCTTCGTCCCCCTTGTCCCCGGGTCCCCTGGGACCGGGGGCGTGGGGTGGGCGCGGGAGCTGGGGCCCAGTTGCCTTGTGCCGGGTGTCCGCGGGCGACGGCTTCGTGGTCGTGGATGTGTGTGGTGTTTTGGCGCTGCGTAAGGTGGGCTGTCTTTTCTATGTTGTATGGAAAGCCTAGGATAATCGGGGTTGACCCCCAGTGTGGGTTGGTTTTTTTGTCAACAGCTGATGTGTAGTATTCTAAACTGGTTATCTGGTAGGTCTTTGTGCTGTCGCGTCTAATCTATGCTGTCCGTTGTGAATCTGTTACCTATCAATTGTGAGTCAGGGAGCAATGACAAGGCCCTCCACCTTAACCGCACCCTGTCCCTTTAGAAATTGAAGTTTAAACTTCCGTGAAAAATTTAAAAAAAAGTCGGCATAAGGGGAAGTCTGACACGCCTCATGATTGAGGCCTCCAGATCAGAAAGTACGTCTGTCTAAAACTATTTGAGGCCAGTTTTGGAAAGAAAAATGTTACAGCACCACGCTGACCAAAAATCACATCTCTAAGCGGTCTATAAGTATTTTTAATATTTTCTGGAAAACCACCTTCCTGCTATACCTACAGCGCTAAATGCCCTCGGGCATCCTCGGGGTGACGTAGGCAAATGGATTGCCAGACTAGTATATACTAAACTTGAACCCCTCAGACCTCACTTTACAAGGCAGCCCCTGGTCGGGAGACCTCAAATCGCCCACAAACGAAACGCCCACAGCTAAATTCGACTACGGCTAAAATCTCCCACAGTCAAAAATTGTCCACACCGAAATCGCCCTCGGCTTAAATCGCCCACATATAATTTTTCTCGCGGTTCAAATATGCCACAAAATGCCCTATAGGGAGAGATAAATATGACCACAGTTTAAATTGCCCACACTTAAAAGCGCCCACAGCTGACGCACAGCATCCACCCGAATGAACAAACCGCCCACAGATTAAACTACCCACAAATGAAATCAGCCACAGTTCTTGCGACGTTTCTTGTAATCTTTGGTATACCTACAACTGTGCCGCTAGATGACCAAAAAGCACGGAAGTCTACGGAGTGCACTGAAGTTAACAGGGTGGCCAAGCTGAAATGAATTTTTTCCCTTCACCCTGTAACTGACGGACTGAATCCACCGCCGCTCAAGGGCGGATCTAGCTGGAAAGTTTAGGGGACAATTCTTACCATTGAAAACAGTTTGCACTCTTGTATGGAGAGCGGCACTAGCGGCATCAATATTGATGGCATTGTGATATGGATAGATATCAATATTTACAAAAAGTATGTAGGTATAGGGCTCTTGGAGCCATGCATAAAACCTTTATTCGAGGAGATAACAATTCTGGGGCTTATCGACCGGAGGCGGAGCCAGGGGGTGGGCACAGACGTGCCCCCTCCCCATCGGTGCCGGGGGTGCCCTTTTATCGCTAGGCTGTGTACCCCTTTTGGGCCGTGCCGCTTGAAATTTAGTGCCCTACGCCATTGAACCTTAATGCAACTAGATTGCATTTAGCAATAAAAAGTATTGTTTGACAGTTTAATGCCTTTTTTGGTCAGCTAGGGTATTCTGTCGCCTTTCCAAGCACCCAGGAAGAGTATGGGTATGTAATCCGTTTCCAGCTATTGCCTCATCGTCGCTCTTAATCGTACGGGCGGAGCTTATTTGGTGCCCCTTGAGCTCATCTGGTGCCCACTGAGCTGGTTTTGGCCCCTTGAGCTGATCACGTGCCCTTTAAGCTAATCTGGTGCCCCCTGAGTCAATCTGGTGCCCACTGAGCAAATTATTGTGCCTCTTGAACCTATATTATGCTCTCTGAGCTAGTCTTGCCTCCGAGCTTGCCTGGTGCCCTATTAACTGTTTTAGTGCCCTTCAAACTGATCTGACCCCCTGAACTGATCACATGCCTCCCGGAGTTGGTCTACTGTCCCCCGAGCCAATATGGTGCCTCTTAGGCTGATCAGGTGCCTCCTGGGCTGGTTATTGATGTCTCCTTAGATGATCTGGTGCACCCTGAGTTGATCTTGTGTTCCCTGAAATGAGCCATGCCCCTGCTCTAGTCTGGGGACTAAAAGCTGATCTAAGCCCCCGGACTGATCGATCTGGTGCCCCCTGAGGAGATATGTTGCCCCTTAGCTAAAATAATGCCCCCTGAGTCGATCTGGTGCCTCCTCAGTCATCATTGTACCTCCTGTGCCCATATCATGCCCTCTGAGCTAGTCTGGCGCCCCTTGAGCTAGGTGGGTGTCCCCTAAGCCAATCTGGTGCCTTTTAAGCTGATCTGGGCCTCCTGAGTTGATTAAGTAATTTCCTCAGCAGCTCTGGCGCCCTAAACTGAGCTGGGCCCACATAGGCTGATAAGAGTCCCTGAACTGGTATGGGGCTCCGGAGCTGATTAAGTGCCTCCTGACTTGATCTGGTACCCCGAGCTGATCTGGGTCCCGAGCTGGTTGGGGACCACTGATCTGATTCCTTGTCCCCAAAGCTGATCTGGTGCCTTATGGGCCGATCTGGTGTCCCCTGGACAGCTCTGGGGCTCCTAAACTGAACGTGCCCCGGCCTGGTTAGGGGATCCCTGAGCTGATTTAGCACCCTGACTTGATCTTGCCCCTTGGCCTGACTTGAGGCCCCTGAACTGATCTGGGGCCCAAGAGCTGATCTGGGGTCCAAGAGCAGATTGTGTTCTGTGGGTGCCCTGACCTGGTATGGGCCATGGGGGGTATCCTGAGCTGGTCTGAGCGCTGAGCTTGTGAGAGTTCTTTAACCCTTGCTCCGGTGGGGGTGTTTGAACACCCCGTGGGGGTTTTCCGGCAGT
Source organism: Lepas anatifera (assembly GCA_034440635.1). Taxonomy (NCBI): domain Eukaryota; kingdom Metazoa; phylum Arthropoda; class Thecostraca; family Lepadidae; genus Lepas; species Lepas anatifera. The sequence goes on from JAOTON010000334.1 coordinate 169,818, forward strand.
ACGAAAAACAGTGGGACGAAGCACCGCCCTACTTTGCACACCTTACCCTTGATCCATTCCGCAACCTTTTCCAAAATTTTTCAAGTTTGGTCATCATAGGTCGGGTCACCATTACGGGTCAAGTGATCTCACCTCCAAAAATGTTTAAGGTGGCATAAGTAAGAAATGGGTGAGTCTATCGGGTTGAAACTTATACCACATAATTATCTGAGCCTGAATGCACCTAACATGTGTAGTGTTATCATAAGGTCTGCCTAACTGTCATCCTGTTCCGTTGCAGTTATCAGTTGCCTCATTCAATATAAACCAGATGATACTTTCTTGGTTTGAAATGCCTGATCAGCTATGAGGCAACGGATCAACTCTTGAAGTTATCCTGCTCCTTCTCATCTGGTGTTAGCCATGGCTACCTCTACCCCTCCTGCGATGTGTGCTGTCCAGTTGCCGTGCCCCTGGCCCAACTGCGAGTTCCAGACTCCAGAGCTTGATGGACATGTTGCCATTCAGCTGCTGCAAATGCACCAGATGGCTACCCAGCCCCTCACGGCTGCTGCTCCGCCTGAGAAAGCAAAACTACCCTCTCTGGAAGTTTCTGCAGATGGTGCAGTCACTGAAACTGCACTGGGGGTCTTCAGACAGCAGATTGAGACATACAAGCGCCGCGCTGGACTCTCAGGAGATAATCCAGATACGATCCTGCAAGCCCTGCCCCCACCTGCATACAGTCTTCTCTATGCACGCTTTGGTGCCCAGCTCACCACTCTTACTGAGCCTCAGCTTCTAACACACATATCAGACCTGCTAGTGCGCTCAGAAAACCGTTTGGCCCACATCCTCAGACTGCAACGTCTAAAGCAGGATCCAGATCAGCCTGTGGCACAGTTTGCAGCTAAGCTGCGTGAGGTAGCTCGGCAGTTCAAGTTAAATGTGCAGTGCATGTGTGAGCAATGGTTGAGCTACGAGGAGGAGGTGGTTCTCTTTCAGTTCCTCTCTGGGTTGTACGACACAGATGTGCAGTCAGAGCTATTCACCAACGCTCCTCTCACTCTGGCTGCCGCTGAGAAATATGTTGTCACCAAGGAGGTAGCCAAGCGTAGTCAGCAGGTCATGCAGACTGAGGAGCTGGGCCGCATTCAGTCTTCTTACCGGAAGCAGAAACAGGCAACTGGGTCTCGTGCCAGTAACGCTTCCAGCTCAAGTGCAGGACAGACTGCCCGCAAGAAATGCCGAAATTGTGGAGAGGCGGCGCACTTGGACCGCCGCACCCAGTGCAAGGCCAATTCCCATGTGTGCTCTTGCGGCCGCCGGGGGCATCTGCCCAGCGTATGCCTCAGCCGGGACCGCCCCAAGCAGCCCTCGGGAGAAGCATCAGCCGAGATATCTCTAGGCGGAAGTCCTAGCCACAAGCTGTGGGAGCTTGACTCCAAATTCGTCCTGGAACCTGCCCGCGGATCGGTCACTGCCCGTGACCCACCAAGCAACCGCCTCCCAGTGGAAGTTCAACTGGACGTGGCGAGTCTTCCCCATCCCAGCCGTCGGCACATCCCTCGGCCACCCTCACCGGTCACCTGCACAGCAGTCGCTGGCACGGGTGCCACCGTCACCTGCTGCGGACCTGAAATCCTTCGTGACCTGAACATTAACCGACGTGTACTCCTCGCTTCTAATATGACGCTATTCACAGCGATATTATTGGGGGCGCGGTAGTGGAGTGGTCAGCGTAGCTGTCCGCCACGCAGCCGACCCGGGTTCAAGGCCCGGCGGCTTCCCTGAACAAGGAGCAAGCTGGCTCCCGAGAAACCCTTCCAACAGGGAAAGAGTTGGCGACGCCATATGACCCTGGCAGTTGGTGCGTCGATAAGCCCCAATAATTATTATTCACAGCGAACAAAACGAAGCTCACGGTATGGGGTGTACTACCTGTATCCATATCGGTCACTCTTGGTGACAAAGCGTCTTCCACTGTAGAAATGTTGTATGTTGTGGCGGAGCTGACTGGTGTGTACCTCTCCGCAAGTGCCCTCCAGTCCCTTGGTGCGATCCCTGCATCGTTTCCCTACCCTCCCTCCCCGCACTCTCTCAACACAGCAGGGTCTGTGTCTGCCCTCGATGATGTGCGAACACTTGAACCCCCTGACGCAGGTCTAGCTCCGTGCGGCTGCCCTCGTCGGGCCCAGACCCCTGAACCACCTCCCACTCCTGAACACCCTACCGAGGCTGACATCCCCGCCTTAAAGCAGCAGCTGCTAGATCATTACTCATCGTCGACATTTAATACCTGCTGCCACCAGCCCCTTCCTCTCATGCATGGGCCCCCTCTGGAGTTTGCACTGAAATCTGGTTCTGTTCCTCAGGCCGCCTTCACTCCAGCGGTAGTCTCACTCCACTGGGAGGATAAGGTCCGTCGTGACCTGGATCGAGATGTTTCCATGGGGGGTGCTGGAGAAGGTTGATGTCAACGAGCCCGTTACCTGGTGTTCCCGTATGGTGATAACTCGTTAACACAACGGTGAACCACGTCGGACCGTCAACTTTCATGCTCTTAACGAGGCCAGTATTCGCCAGACCCACCCCACTATGCTTCCCTTTCAGAAGGCCATGACCATCCCTACCGGACAATGGAAGACCACAACCGACGCCTTCAACGGCTATCATTCCGTGGCGATCAGGGCATCAGATCGGCACCTCACGACGTTCATTACGTCATGGGGGCGCTATCGCTACAAAACTGTTCCCCAGGGCTACAAGGCCTCCGGAGACGCGTATGCTCACAGGTTCGACAAAGTCACGCTGAACGTAACTGACTGTGACCGAGTTATCGATGATTCCATCTTATACAAGCCCACCATCGGCGACATGTTCCGGCACACGGCTGAATACCTTTCCCTCTGTGGCCGAAATGGCATCCTGCAGAATGGCGACAAGTTCGTGTTGTGTGAGAAGACGGTTGACTGGGCTGGCGGCGTCCAACCGCTCCCAGCTCACACAGAGGCTATCCGCTCATCCCTAGTCCAACCTCAGTGACTGACCTGCGCTCATTCATGGCCTTGGTCAACCAGGTGTCTGTATACCACGCTACGCAACCCCGGCTCCTTCCATTCTGTGCCCTACTGAAGAAGGACTGTCTCTGGTACTGGGATGAGACTCTTGATCGGCTGTTTTGCGACACAAAGGAAGTTATCGCTCGTGAGGTCGAAAAGAGCATCCAGTCGTTTGATCGCACCAGACCTACGTGCCTCCTCACTGATTGGTGCAAGACTGGGTTGGGTTATGTCCTGCTACAAAAGCAATGCGATTGTGCAGACATTCACCCTATCTACTGCCCCACTGGATGGCGTGTATGTGGTGTTGGGTCACGGTTAAACTCCCCAGCAGAGAGCCGATACTCCCCACCGAGGGCGAAGCCCTCAGCATCACCAACGCATTGGACAAGACCAAGTATTTTAACCTTGGTTGCGATCAACTCGTGGTAGGTACCGAGCACAAGCCCCTCCTTGGGATCTCCGGTGACTGTTCGCTTGATGGGATTGACAATCCTCGCCTCCGTCGCTTAAAGGAAAAAAGGTTCGGGTGGTCGTTCCGTCTCTTTCACGTACCCGGACGCCTCCATGACGGCCCTGACGCCCTATCCCGATATGGAGTGAGAGAGCCTGCCCGAGATCCCGATGAGCTCAACCTCGTTGAATCGCTGAGCTGTTCCAGTGCTGTATCTGATGATAACACGGCATACCACCTCTTTTCCTTGATGACACGGCCTCGTGGCCCCGGAGATGAAGATGAAGCTGACCTTCTCTGCTCCTTGTCGCCAGCGCTACAGCCTGTAGATTGGAGTAGTGTGTCCAGAGCTTCCGCTCAAGATCCTGACATACGCCAAGCCGTTCAAATGGCTAACACGGCCTTTCCGGTCTCCCCTGAAGGCCTGTCTCCCCAACTCCGAGCTCTTTGGCGACTCCGCCGGGACTTGAGTGCCTCGGGACCTGTTCTTCTCTATCAGGATCGGCCTATCATACCAGAGTCCCTCCGCCGCCGTGTGCTTGACACTCTGCACGCAGCGCATCAAGGTGTCACGGGGATGCGACTTCGCGCCGAACGCTCTCTATTTTGGCCCCACATGAACCAGGATATTGAGGCTACCCGGCAGGGCTGTTCCACCTGCAACCGCCATGCCCCCTCCCACTCTGCGATGCCTCCCATCCCTCCCATCGTCCCCGAATACCCCTTCCAGCACGTGGCCGCCGACTACTTCACCTACATGGGGTCGCAATATGGTGTCATCGTGGACCGTTTTAGCAACTGGTTCCAAATCTGGCAAGGGTTAACCCTTAAGGACGTCCTCACAGAGCTCATCCGTGGTTTTGGCGTCCCAGACACGCTTACTAGTGATGGTGGCCAACAGTTTGTTGCACATGAGCTCCAGGAATTCCTTCGCCAACACAGCATCCACCACCGTCTCACGTCTGCCGCCTTCCCACATGCAAACTGTCGAGCGGAGATCGCAGTAAAAACTGCAAAACGCCTTATTCGTGAGAATGTACTGACTGATGGACGCATGGATTCGATCAAACTCACTCAGGCACTGCTGCAATACAGGAACACCCCCGACAAAGCCACCGGTTTGTCTTCGGCAGAACTGCTGTTGGGCAGACAGCTCCGTGATTTTCTCCCGGGCGCCCCGCTCTCGCCTCCTCTGCGCACTCACGCTGACCTCAGTCGTATGTGGCGCCAGACAGCCACCTGGCGAGAGCGTGCTCTTTGTAAACGGGCTTCTCGCGATCACGAACGCCTTAATGCCCACACAAAGGATCTCCCATGCCTCCCGATCGGCCAGGCCGTTTTGGTACAGAACCAGGTTGGTCCCCATCCCCTTCGATGGGACCGCAGAGGTGTGATCGTCGAGGTTCTACCATACCGCCAGTATAGGGTTATGCTCGATGGTTCCCGGCGTGTTACACTCCGCAATCGTAAGTTCTTGCGCGCCTTCACGCCTTTTATACCCTCCACTACCTCAACTCCACTACCCGTGCCGCAGCCCGACTCAGCTGCGTTCCGCCCTGCTACTTGTGCCCCTCCCCCGGCCTCCCCCAGCAGCCAGTGTTTGACAGGCCCTTTGATGTTCCTACTGGTAGTGCTCTACCACCAACGTGTTTAGGTCTACCTGACCCACCCCTTGCATCTTCTCCGAAGCGCCCTGTAACTGCAGGCCTGGCTCTTTCCCGTGCCCGGATCCCGTGTATGTCACCTCCGCTCCCCGACGGCCTCCCCTGACATTGAGCAGGGAAAACCCCCCACCGATGGTCCTATCTGAAGCCTCTCCACCACCCCAACCACAGGGGAGCTGCTCCCCGTCACCAAACCCCACGCGTGGGAACACACCTTTGTGCCTGTCCCAGCCCCCGCCGAGACCGCTCGTTGTTGCTCGATCTGAACGAAAACTGCCTCCATCTTCTTATGGCCGTCAGCGCTTCGCCCCTGACGTGCTCGATCTGTAACGTGTTGCGTTGTTTGTTTCATGTAGTGTTTCTCTAATGTTTTCACGGTGCGGCCGCAGGTCCCTCCTTGTGCATTCGGTGCATTCCTTGTAAGGAAGCTTCCGCGACATGTCTTCGTGCTTCTGCACTCGTTTCCGTGGGGGGCATATCTGAGCCTGAATGCGCCTAACATGTGTAGTGTTATCATAAGGTCTGCCTAACTGTCATCCTGTTCCTTTGCATTTATCAGTTGCCTCATTCAATATAAACCAGATGATACTTTCATGGTTTGAAATGCCTGATCAGCTAATAATGGGCCCATTGAGTGATACAAAATGTGTTCCGGGATTTTTCATATCGATGACCTAGGGTCAGGTACGGATTGTGACTTCCATTAGAAATGCATGGGAAAAACAGAAATTGGGTTGTATTTGTGTAGATACAGCTGAGAATACCTTAATATTCACCAAAAAACAGAGCGGTAGTTGTCAGGATTTTTTCGTGACCTTTTTTGAATATCGGAACAATATTTGCTTCTCCCCACTGCTCAGGAAATATTCCACAGTTGAGGGACATTTTGAAAATTTTGCACAGAGGGCTAGCCAGTTCTCCAGCACATTCGCGAAGCACGCGAGCACTTAACCCATCAGGACCGCAGGCTTTGGTTACAACTAATTCTTGCAGCAAGCGACGTACAGTTTCCTCTGACACAGTGAAGGCAATCAAACGATCATCCACACTAAAAGGTATGCCAGGGAAATTTACAGCATTAGGGTCAGAGAATTTAGAAGAAAAGTACGGTTTAATAGGTTGGCCTTGTCTGTGTCGTCGGTAAAAAGTATGTCATTGCTTTCTAAAACCGGTACTCCCTTCGTCTGTTTAAAACACTTCATAAAAGTCCAAAAACGTTTCGGGTTGTTTGTAAAGTCTGAAACAAGACGATTGAAATGCATATTGAATATGCTAAGTGACCCTGGAAAATGGTCGGAAAGTGACCTTGGCCTGACCTGAGGTCAGGACATTTTTATGTTTTGTCCTAGTATGGTCATATTATATATTATTCGATTTTCCGTGACGGAAGGAAGCAAATGGTGTCTAAAAATTATTCTAATTCGATTCCGTCAGACGCTAGAGACCAAAAACTCTACTCAAAATGTCACCTTCTTTGACCTGTCATGACCTCAATATTGACCTGAGCAAAAAAAGTGACCGATATGGTTTTCCATAGATTTGTATGATCTATCCACCGGCTTTCGTATTTTTCGTTATCCCGCATAGGGGCCGAGTTCGGGGGGTGTTCAAACATCCCTACCAGGGCGAAAGTGGCTCGGAGGCCCATCGGGGCCGGTGCTTAGTTGGGCTGAGCCCCCCCCCCGAGGTGATCTGGCGCTTTAATCCTTGCCCCGGTGGCGGGTATGAGCCACCTTCGCCCTGGTGGGGGGGTCTAAAAAGACCCCCACGATCTAAAAAACTAAGAGAGCTAAAAAAGTGCAAAACGGCATTCGAAAGCTCTTCAAAAATTATATCGAAAATACTTAGTCGTTTTTCTTGTCAGGTCAATACCCAGGTCACCAGAGGTCAAAATAGGTCAAAATCGCTAATATGAGGTGTACTAAGAAAACCTTATATATCTCAGAAACTATGATAGTTAGAAACATTTTTCCAACACCATTCGAAAGCTCTTGAGTTTCTCTTTCATTGCAGTGGCATTCATTTTCGTGTCAGGTCAAAACCTAGGGAGCTACAGGTCACTGAATATTGGGCATATTCTTGTGAATGTCCATAGTCACCCATGCATAAGGGCCTTTCCTTTTTCGCTAATAACTTCCAAAGCAAACAAGATACAGCCATATTTGATGCACCATTGCAATCCTCTCGTCAATACGAATCGAATGATATATAATATTTTTATCCCAGGTCAAATTTAAGAATTTGACCTGACCCAGGTCAACGGTCTGACCCAACTTGACCTCGTATAGTCATGATGTATATTATTTGACTTGCAGTGACTATACAAACACTTCGTTGACAAAATAAAAGTTATATCTTAGTTTATTCAAAATTTATGGAGTAAAACACCCAAAAATGCTTATTTGACCTAAGGTGACCTTTTAAAGGTCACAAGTCAAAATTTTTGGCATCAACTTCAAAAATGGGCTAAGAGCAAGTCGCAACCAATGTTTGAAGTTGATTCCATCCATGCTTACTGAGAAAAGCTCATTTCGTCATTTTCCCCATGTATTTACAATGGGGAGGTCATGCTCTGCACATGACCTTAGGTCATCAATATCAAAAATCCCGGAACAAATGTTGTAGCTCCTGGCGGGCCTAATATGTGGTATGAGTTTTAACTTAATCGATTAACCCTTCTTTTGTTTATGCGGTCCTGAGCATTTTTGAGGTGAGGTCACTTCACCTGGCCTGGTGACCTGACCTGATATGACCTTGAGCTAAAATTTTCAGGAAAAATGTAAAAAAGATGAAGGAACAAGTAGACCAAGTTTGGCGGCGCTGCGCACCGCCGTTTTTTTTTGTTCACTTCGGAAAAACCCGAGGGGGGGGTCTAAACAGACCCCCCACCCGGGCGAAGGCTTAATTGTTCAGGGACTCCTTGTGCTGGTTCAAGGCCCTATGAGCCTATCTGGGGCCCATTGAGCTAGTCTGAAGACCCCATCTCTGGGGTCACTGAGCTATTCTAGTCCCTGGGTAAAGCATGAGCTGCTCTGGGGGCTCTGTCCTGCATCTGAGGCCCCCTGAGCTGGTCTATAATAGACAGAGAATACGAAGACAAGGTCAACTCCCATCACCTCGGGTGGGGGGGGGTCGCTGAACTAGTCTAGTCCGTGGATGCACTTCTGAGGGGATGGGGGTGGGCAACACTAGGGAGCCCCTGAGCTGGCATTGAATAGATGGGGAATAAGAGCACAATACAAACACTCTCAAGGTCATTTCTTTTTTTTTGCATGGATACTCTAAATTTCTAGTGCTTTATTTGAGAAATGCCAATACCCAATACTTAATATGATAGCTTAAACCTAGTGTCTCACCCCCCACCCATTAGATTGTACCTGTTTCTGGTTGGTCCACCTAGCTATTGTCTGGTGCAGATACATACTCCCTGTGGTTCTATTAGCCCCCCATATATATATATTTTTTCTCTTCGTTGACCAATAGTTTTTTTCTGTTGTTGGAATTTGGAGCTGTTTTTTGTCTTCATCTGTAAAACTGTGCTCCATTGCCAATTATTCTAGATATCGTCCCAATTTTTCAGAACTTGATGATGACACAAAATTTATTGCAGGTAGTGTGCAAAACATTCTTGACTCATGCTGCTATAATTCTATCTCAGATGTCCACAAGAGCAATTTTGAACCAAACCAGATCTCAGTAATACATTTGAACATCAGATCTCTTCCCAAAAATTTTGACGCACTTAACCTCTTCATCTCACGCATTAAGCCTAAACCCCAAATTATTCTAGTCTCTGAACTCTGGTTATCCCCTGGACTTGAATCTTCATACAATATTCCTGGTTATTCTTTTGAGACTTCATCACCACCTGAAAGCAAAGGGAAAGGGGCTGGAGTCTACATCTGTAAAACCCTCTCTTATAGCAGGAGAAACAATCTTGAATCAAAATCCGTGAGCCATCAATCAGTCTTTCTGGAAGTTACTAACCCCCTCGCCTTTAATATTATCATTGGTGCGCTGTATAGATCTCCCTCCTATCCATCAGCTCTTTTCATTGACTACATAGAAGCTACTGCAGACACCATCTCAAATGAAAATAAAGTATGCATCATGGGAGGTGACTTTAACTTTGATATTTTGAAATCAGATTCTCATGAGCCATCTCGCTGTTTTCTTCATGCACTTTCTTCCTTGGGGTTCTTTCCATGCATCTCGGTTCCCACTAGGATAACATCTAACTCCCAAACACTTATTGACAATTTTTTTTTGTAACGACACCTCTTTACTACACTCATCCTCAGTTATTGTCACAGACATCAGTGACCACCTCCCTATCTGGCTACAGCTAAAAACAAAATTGGAAAAGTTGAAAACTTCTCCTCCATCTCAATTTCCATTTGACTTTAGGAAGATCGACATCTTGAAGCAAAACATACTCTCTAGGCTTACCGATTTTTTCTCAATAAACGATCCAAACATTGCAGCAGAATCTCTCCAACGAACTATCACCACAGAAGTAGATAATTTGAGAATTAAAAAAACACATAGACGGACTGTCCCCATCCAGCCATGGATCTCGTACCATCTTCTAAAATGCATTAACAAAAGAAGTGACCTGCATAGGAAATTTATATCATCAAGAAGTAAATCGGATGAAGTAGCCTACAAAAAATATCACAACTCCCTTACTACAATTCTGCGAACAGCAAAAAGAAATTATTTTCAACGTAAATTTGAAGAATATAAGTCCAACCCAGTAAAGCTCTGGGACACCCTCCTAAGTATAGTTAGAAAAAGTAAAGTATTCAAGGAACTCCCAGAAAATTTCCAATATGAAGGTGCCTCGATCTCAGACCCCTCAAAAATTGCCCAGCATTTCAATAAGTTTTTCTCCACAATAGCCACCTCCCTTGATGCGGTTCTCCCCCAACCCACTTCGGATCCTCTCAATTATCTTGACAATGAAGTATCCAATTCTTTTCTATTCTCTCTTGTCACGACTTTCATAACTGAGAATATTATCAATTCGCTAGGAAGCACAGGTGCTGGATTTGATGGCATAAGCTCCAAAATTTTGAAATGTTTATGTTCTACTATATCTCCCCATATTACTCACCTATTTAATCTCTGCCTTTCTGTTGGTATTTTTCCTGATCAACTCAAAACTGCTGTGGTAATTCCTGTGTTTAAATCAGGCGATCGTACTAACTTTACAAACTATCGACCTATCTCGATTCTCCCTGTTCTCTCCAAGGTATTAGAAAAAAATCGTATACAAACAAGTTCTGGATTTTCTTACTTTCAATAATATTATTAATGATAATCAATTTGGCTTCCGACCCAAGCACAGCACGTACATGCCGATCTCAATTCTCTATGATAACATAACCTCATCACTTGTCTCCAAAAAAGCTTGTGCTGCCATCTATCTTGATTTGTCCAAGGCCTTCGATACAGTCAATCACTCAATTCTTCTATCGAAACTTAGTAATTATGGCGTCAAAAACAAAGAACTAAATTTTTTCAAACCTTATCTATCCAATCGAAGTCAATATGTTAAAGTAAACAATGTCAAATCCAGTACCCCTGCTCATATCCCACTAGGTGTACCACAAGGTAGTGTCCTTGGTCCCCTCCTATTCTTGCTTTATATTAATGATATCAAAAACAGCACTCAAATCCCAAAATTCTTGCTTTTTGCTGACGACACTGCACTCTTTTTCTCTTCCAATACTCGTGAAGAACTATTGACTAACATCAATAAAAGTCTCGGTGATATAACCTCCTGGCTAAATTGCAACAGGCTTACGCTGAATGTAAAAAAATCAGTTTATCAGTTATTTCCCACTACCAGTAAAGACTTCTCTATCAACATCAATGGTATAACGCTTGCCCGTTCATTTACTACTAAATACTTAGGGGTCTCAATTGACGAGGATCTGAGGTGGGTCTCTCATATAAAAAACGTAGAAAATACATTGTCAAGAAATATAGGTCTAATGAAAAGAGCTCAATATTTCTTAGAACCCAAACAACTTCTCCTGCTATACAATGCTCTCATACTTCCCACCCTCTTGTATGGACTCCAAATTTGGGGAAATACCTTTACATACAAATTGAACAAATTATCGGTCCTACAGAAAAAAGTGTTCGAATAATTGACCAAGCAGAAAGACTTGCCCACTCCAGTCCCCTCTTCAAAAAGTATAATATTCTCAAGTTAAATGATCTAATCAAATTTGTAACTCTGAAGGTCCTACATGACTTTCTTTCTGGCGCTCTACCGTCCCCCCTAAGCACATATTTCACTCTTAGAACTGATAGTAACTACCAGAGAAATTTCAGACAGAACAGCCATTTTGTAGTCCCTTATGCACCCACTGTCTACAGAAAGTTCTCTCTCTTCGTCTGTGCTCCACGTGCCTGGAATTTAATTGTTTCGTCACAGATAAGAGATATAGCTGATGTGCCTAAGTCTAAGTCATTCTTTAAAAAAGTTGTACAAAAGCTATTTATTGACAGTTACTAGGTTAGTACATATTCCTTAAGAATAGAAAGCGCACTAATTTCCATCTCGCCTGGTAAAATAACTCAAGATAATGTCGCCTCAATAACCCAGATTAAAATTTTTTACATGACTTGGCGCGGAAACTTAACTATGCGGTAGACCTCAGGCGTCGTTACAGGCCTGCCTCCGACACCCTACTACCTGTTCCTGAATCAGCCCCCAACTGCCGTGCTCTCCCTCAGTCTCGCCTGCTCAATCTCATTCTCGTGCGGCAACAACTATCACTGTCCTCTCCCTCCGAAACTAACAACATATTTGCTTCGGCAGCTCGGCTCGGGGTGTCCTGCCCGGCCGCGTCCTGGCCGGGCTGCCCCTGCCTCGGGGGTGCGCCTGGTGGGGCGCGCGGCTGGGCGACCGGGATGGCGCTGGCTGCTGCCGGCGGCGGTCCCGGGCGGCGTGCCGGCGGGTGGCCCCTGACGGCGGGGCGCTCTGCGTGGTGCGCGCGCCGGGCGCGCTGCCTGGCTCCGTGGGCGCACCGCCGTGCGTGCGCTGACGTCGGTCTGCCGTGGTGTTGGTTGTGCGGGCGCGGAGTGGCGCTGCTGTAGCTGGCGGCCGTGCCGGTGTGGCTCGCGTCGGGCGCGGCCGTGCCGGTGTGGCTCGCGTCGGGCGCGGCCGTGACGCTGGTAGCGCGCGGCGTTTGCTCTGGGCGCTACGGCCGCATGATGTTTGATGCGCGGGGCTGCCGGACGGACCGAGCCGTGATGTGGTCATCTATGTCCTTGCTGAGTGTGCTGTGGTGTGGATGGAATTTTAAGCTATTTTTGCGTTTTTACCAGCGTATGTATGTCATGATGCTTTGTACTGCTTCTCTCTGCCGATGGCTTTAAGCCTCGAGCTTTGCCGCGCTGATGCCCCCGACGTTATGTAGGGGCCCCGCGCCGGGGGTGTCATAGTAGCGCGTGATATACGTGTATGCTTTATGTATCGCTTTACTGGAAATATATCATGTATGGACGTAACTCTCCTTGTAAAATGGAGCTATAACGAGGAGTGAGCCATCGCTAAAACGGCTTGTGATGCCCAGGCACCCCTGGTTATATAAATTGCTTATTATACTGGTTTATTCTGGGAAGGGGTGAGGAAAAGGCATGTGCCCCTGAGCTCAGAACACAGTCTCCTAAATCAGGATTTCTACTGATTGATTTAAATGAAGAACTAGATTTCACAATCTTCAGCCCTGTCACACCATTTCCAACCAAACCACCGCGGTGGTTTGGAAGAGGCGAACAGGCCGGTGCACCGGCCTGTTCGCCTCTTCCTTACCTACTCCAACTAGGACCGGGTCTGAAAATATGGAACTTTATAAATACGTTAAAAAGGAATCTCCAAAATTGTTCTGGCAGCAGAATTGTGTTTTTTCCAATGTCACTATGCCACTCCTCCTGCCACGGCCACTCTTGGAACTGGGGAACTTAATTCGCGTTCAACCAGGGCTCACTCGTCACGGCAAAACCAGAGGGCATAACAAATGATTTTTCGACTCCAATGTTTTACCTTGCATATAATGACATATATTGCAGGTTATGCTGATTTCTCTGATGTTAAGTACTTGCATGAGTTGGCTGATATGCGCTTGAATGTATCCGAAACAGTCGTGTTTTGGCTACTTTCACGATATTTCGGTGATAGTTTTTTTCCGGTTTTAATCAATTTTTCCTTCTCCGTCAATGCTCCATTTGCATTTTCGTTCAACCAAAAGTACCCAAAAGTTGATATAAATTAAGATATAGTAACTTTTTTTAGTTTACGTTAAAAAGTGCCTTTTTTCTCGCGGGATGCCCCTCAAAAGTGGTGTGCCCCCATATCAAAGGTCTGGCTGCGCCCCTGTTATCGCCACACCAACTGCGAGGGTCATATGGCGTCTTCAACTCTTACCCTGTTGGAAGGCTTTCTCGGGAGCCAGCTTGCTCCTTGTTCGGGGAAGCCGCAGGGCCTTGAACCCGGGTCGGCTGGGTGGCAGCCAGCTACGCTGCTACTGCGCCCCCAATTCGAGGAGATAGGCAAACTTCATTGCATCAACTGGTACTAGAAATGTACCAACTAATAATTTTTAACACTCCATGAAATGACCATAAATTTATTGAAAGGTTTCGTTGAGCTGAGTATCGCAAAAACTTATGTCCGCAAGCGGAAATATTGGTTAGCACACATGTTTGTACTCGCTTGCGTTTGTAAGTACAAATGTTTGTTCTCCCTGATGTTCGCAAACGAATCAGGTACAAAAAGGTGCCACTCTTCCGAGTGATCCGCCTTTCCCATCGGAGAACCGGTATCCCACATGGATGCTGCTGTTAGAGATTAAATGCCCTTCTATAGTTCCAGGGGAGTTCCATTGCAGTAGAATCCCCAACGATATGCTCAAAAATGCAATTGTAAAGATTGTTTTCCTGATTTGCATTTCTCTTCAAACTCGGGCCTCAGGTGCCACTTCCGCCTAACCGGGGGTAGGGCCGCTGCCATCGGGGGTCTTTTTAAATCCGCGCCCCACTGGGGATCCGGTGCCACCTTTACCCCACCGGCGGACATCAATCGCCCTTCTCTACCTCCAAAAATATTGGGGTTGAAGCAAATATGTAGGTGCATTGGGAAGCCCGTGTTAATTTAGTATGGGTTTACTCCATATGTTTTAGCGCTCAGGTTAATGGTTCGACCTCCAGAAGTTAATCTATATTGGGTCGGGCCACTTTCACAAAAAATATAACGATTACGTCAAATGAGCGTAGCTCTCATGCCATTAGATCTACTGAGGCAAAGTAAAGTTTATAGGAATATTACACGGCTTTCTCCGCTATGTGGAACATAATGAACTCCCGACCTGTGGGAAGTTACAAAGTGGTCTTGCTAATATCAAATGAAAGCCTGTAACGAGACAAACACGATGACGCTTAATTCGACGCCCCAGCCTGATTAGGGTCAGAAGTTATCGTCAATATACTGCTTTTTACCCCTGGTGACCCTTGATGACCTCAAGTTAACCTCAAGTTTGTTTGTTTGTTTGTTTGTATTGAACAATCATCAACGGGTTCAATTAAGTCCCATTCACAGATGAAGTCAAGCGATAAAATGTGAGCTAGCATTCGCTGCTTGGTGAGAGAAATAGGTCATAGTTCTACATAATCGCATACACATCTTTACACATACAAGTAAAAGTATAAAAATGATCGGTCAGTGTTCATCAAAAAGCCCCTATTACCCGACGTCACAGCGTATAAAAAGCCAAAGAGCTTGTAAAAAAACATGGAACAGTTTAAGATCTAAAACATTTAAAAACTATAAAATATATAAAAAGAAAATATACTAAAATATATAAAAATACGAACATAAATATAAAGATATAAAATATAAGGACATATCGTTTACCATCAAAACGTTTCGAACCCCGCCAGGTCGGCGTGACTAGACAGCAGTGAGAGAGTACAAAATAACATGCTTACGGAACTGATATGCAGAGCAATGCCAAATGTCCGCTTCTCTATGGGTATTATTGAAAGAATTATAAAGCCTAGGTATCCGAACGAACATACTTGCTTTTACAGTATTTACCCTGGCATAAGGAACATGGAATACCACTGGGTTCCGCAACAATCGGGAAGGAGCAGCCAATGGAAATGATTCAAGGAGATAAGACGAGTCAATTTTGTGCTTGTACAGATTTCTAATGAATAAGAGATCGTATTGTAACCTCCTTGATGTCAAAGAAGCTAGACCGAAATATTGAAGTTGGCTGGAATAGTCAAAAGAAACATTTGTAACTCGGCATCGTCCGCAAAGCCAAATGAGAAATTTATGCTGAATTTTTTCAATTCTTTGCAAATGAACATTGGCGGCTCCTCCCCAGACAATACACCCGTACTCAACTATTGAGCGCACGGTTGCACAATAGGTGCCAACTATGGTTTTGGTGTTCACCCCGTACAGTGATGGTCCATTTTTCCCGGTTTGAAAGGATCGCATCAACAAGCCCAAAGCTCGATTTGCTTTGGATACAATAGAATCAATGTGCGGGGCAAATGTTAACTTTTCGTCCAAGATTACCCCAAGGTCGCGCATGACATTCACTCTTCCTATTGCTGCGCCATCTATAGTGTAAGTTCCAATGACTGGCTTAAGGCGTAAGGTTAGTGTCATGGCTTTGCACTTCGATGGATTTAAATTCAGTCCCCAATCACGAGACCATTGACACAGACGAGCTACATCAAGTTGGAGTGACCTAACATCCGCCTGACTATCTACTCTTCTATAAAGCTTTACATCATCTGCAAACATTAGGCAATCTGACTGAATAGTTGCTGGAAGGTCATTTATAAAACAAGCGAACAGCAGCAGCAGCAGCAGCAGCAGCAAGTTTAAGCATACCTCAAGTATGAAGCTAACCCGTGCCCAAGCAGGGGTCCGGCGTCACCTTCGCCCCACCGGGGCCCATCGATGGCCCCTCTAAATCCGATAGTATGGGGGTCAGTGGAAATCTTCAAAGTGCATTGCACGGCTCGTGTAATTTCAGCATGATTTTACAAAAAAAAGTTAAAGCGTTCAGGTCAATGTTTTGACTTCCAGAAGTCGAGTTAGGTCACGATAGGCTATTTGAACTCCTCATTTTGACTCCTCATTTTGAACACTATTTCTGACACCACTTTATGGCGTCAAAACAATACACACATGGGGGTTACTACATCATTAAAGGTGTCAGGCATTGTAATGGAGGTGTCCCGACCACCAAATGAGGAAATTGACTCTTTTCGTGAGGTTTCGGTAAGGTGTCTGACTCTTTCAAGAAAGGTGTCCGACTCCTTTCGTAGGGTGTATGAAGGGTGTCAGACTCTTCCAAGAAGGCGTCTGACTCTCTACACTAAGCTTGCGAGTGATCACGACACTTTAATAGAGAACTGTGCCACTCACTGGTGAGTCTGACTCTTCTGTGACGTCACAGCACGTGCTATTTCCATTTTTGTTGTTTATTTGTTTATTAGGGCTCATAAGCTACAGGAATCATCCCAATAAAAGCTCAAGTCAATATTATAAAACATCATCGGGTAATCACTAAAATGCGGAAGATACAATGTAAAATACAGCTATAAGCCTTAAAATACAGTATAAAATACATAATAGCATATATGAGCCCATCGACAGATACACAGGAGGCGAGTACATTGTAAAGTACCTCAATAAAATGGAATGGATCCTAAATCAGGCATAAAAGTAAAATAAGAATAAAAATCACTGCACACCACACAACCCAGACGGGAGATTACTACATCGGCTCTGCCGGTAGCTGCTTGATATAAGCACGTGCAGTGGAAAGCTCCCGAGCAGTAGGGCGGAGTCAGTCCTGGCAGTGATAATTTTGTGCACGAACGATATATCATACTGAATCCAATGGTTGGCGAGTGACTCAATTTTAAAGCATGCCAAAAGATCGGAATAGGCCAAGGACTGTGAGTGTCGGAATGCAACTGATGATAGCCAAATTAGAAACTTGTCCTGTATTTTTTCGAGTCTGTCTAGGTGGGTCTTGGCAGCTCCTCCCCAAACGATACATCCGTATTCCAAAATCGACCTAATGTTGCCAAAATACGCCGCCAAGATCGGCTCTGGTTTGAATTTTGATCTCCTGCTGTAAAACGGCACAAAGCCGCCTCATTCTGTGTGCAGAGGCAATGGGAGCAAGGTAAGGTAAGTGAAGATACAATGCATTTTATCGTTTTAACTATCTAGCATAATTCTCGAGATTTCAGGGGGGCGGGTACACGCCCCCGTCAAAGTGAAGGTGGCTCAGACCCCACTCAATGAGTGTGTTAGGGCTGCAGCAATCGGCTATTGGTTTTGGCTGCAATCATACGTCGAAAACTCACAGCTTCTATTCCCTGTAATTATTCACGTCCTTTGTCCCTTTACGTTGCATTTGACCTCCATCTCTCTTCAGAACACCGTGTCATTATGTACCATGTGCTATACGAGCCCCACATGCGAACATTTACGATGCATTTCATAAAAATATATATAATGCATTCCATAAAAAGATGATATTTCAAAGGTGCTTCATGTGTGTGTTGTTTTAATGTCTTTTTTATGTAATTTTACAGTTCATACTGACGAAGGTGCTTTGACTCCGAAACGTCTCTAAAAATATAAATATAAAGTAAATATAAAAAAGTCTCAAGTCTCTTCCATATATATATATATATATATATATATATATATATATATATATATATATATATATATATATATATATATATATATATATTTGTAATTTGGCAGGATTTTTTCATTCTGGCAATGACCGTTGAATAATATTGCACTTCTTGCTTTTAGAATCGAGATAAAATCAGATCGAGCCGTTCGGGAAAGGTCATTGCAGTACATTTTTATAATCGCTTCACGTCTCTTGAAAAATAGATCACTGTAAAGTGCTTCAGTGATCACTGAAGCCCTTTACATCCGCGAACACACACCAACTCTTAACAAACAACTGCACTCACAAAATACACTTACCCTGTGGAGCACAGCAATTGCAAATTGACTTACGTAGGTACACGCTAAATAAT
Organism: Lepas anatifera; assembly: GCA_034440635.1. Taxonomy (NCBI): domain Eukaryota; kingdom Metazoa; phylum Arthropoda; class Thecostraca; family Lepadidae; genus Lepas; species Lepas anatifera. The sequence continues at coordinate 188,090 of JAOTON010000334.1, forward strand.
AGTATTTATGTTCCGCGCAATGAAAAGTGTAATATGAACCATGTCATGTGACAAAGTGTGACCAATTTTTAAGAGACGTGAAGCGATTATAAAAATGTACTGCAATGACCTTTCCCGAACGGCTCGATCTGATTTTATCTCGATGTAATCGTTAACTGTTTGATTTTATGTGAGTCATGTGTGTATGTATGCTTTTGATAATGGATTTATTAGATAATCCGAAACGTTAAGCAATAATATATTCACCGCAAATGCCCCTGGGAAATCTTGTATTTGACCTAAACACAAGAACAAAAAAGATAATCCGGTCAATCGAAAATACCAACAGGAAGATCGCAAAAGCAAGACTCCGGTCTGCGACCTGGGCTAACGCCCAACCGGCGCAGGAGAGCCGCATGACAATGTGCTGAAAGCAAACCATATTTCGTTCTTAATTGGGTACTATGTATCTCTTCATAAGCCTGCAAGTCAGTTTTATCATTCTTTGCTTTGAAATAACCAATAAAGAGTACGTGGTCACCCCCGGATTCGAACCGGACCTACCTGATGAAGAGCCAGGGCCTCTAACCACTAGACCACCGTGCCACACTACTCACCCTCCCACTAGCTAAACAGCTGTGACCCGTCAGGAGGTCACTGGCTGGTACAACTCCGCCGAATATGCCGGGCCGCTGGCGCCGGGTGTTGTGCTTGTCCCGAAAAGGCACGATATAAAGGTGCTTCTAGAAGACGAACCAAGCATTCTTTTGGGCTGAAATTACTTGTATCGTCGAGCTAGGATCTTAAGCTAGCTTCATGCCAAATTTCTTCCACTTCCATCCATTTTAAGGACTTGAAACCATGGTGAAAAGCAAAGGTGGTCCGAGAAATTTAGCATCTTGTAATATATTTTGGACTAAATACTCAAAAGTCATTAGAGATAGGTGGGTAGTATAAGTGAGCGAAATGACCGCAAGTAACTTTCCTATTCAGCCATGTCAGTTCTGAGTTTCTGAGTGACATCAGCTTGGAACCAGGAAGATGCAAATAAAAAGTTTTTTGACTCAATTTCTATTTATGCCTATAAAACAAAGAATTTCACATTCACAATTTCCATCTCCAAATATTATCAGGCGGAAGCAATGTTCTTTCATTATTTGAAATGAAAACTCAAATCGGTCAATTAGATTGTGAGATATTAACGTTGAAATGAAATGAACCAAAATTCAGTCTTCCGGAAGAACTGTAAAAAGTAGGCCAAAATTTTACGTTTTGCACTCAAAACTATGCCTAAGCACTACAAAATTTGCCTAGCTACCCCTAGGTAACTACCTTTCAGCTAACTGAGGCCTGTCTTCTGATATTTCGAGCGCACAAGTCGGCCATCAACTTTTAGCAGGTTTTTTGCTCGCGTGAGAAATGCCGCGTTTTCGCGCAATAAATATTGTCGGATCAGCTCAATTTTTTCCCCTAGCTGGCCCTTGTTATCCATTGAAAAGGACATAAATTTCAAGTTCGTAGCTTAAGAAGTAAAAATTAGAAAAATATAAAACATAAAAAGTTTGAGCCAAAATTTCTCAAAAGCTATTTTGGATTTCAACTCGGGGCTTCAGTTTGGGTGTCTGGAGCAGAAGGGCTCAAATACCCTATCACCCTACAAAATTCCAGAGCTCTGACATCAATTCTCAGGACTAACAGACGCCAACAACAACAACCTCGGCCTGCGGCCTCGGCAGGTGCCGCTCCGGCGCAGGAGAAACCGGTGACAATGTACGTTAGGCAAACAGTTCGATTGACAGGCGAGTGTTTTCAGCAGTATGATACTTATACCAACACAATTTTCGGACTTTAGGTCTTGTGTTCTCGTTATGACTCCATTCAATCCCCTTTGTAAGCCCATATTTTCCTAAATTAGCATGTCTCTGCACACTGCGCCACGTTTGCCCTCTGTTCATGTCATCAAATAAATAAACACACGTATAATGGTTGTTTTGTTAAGTAAAGACTGGGCATGACCAGAAGAAAGGAGATACAATATAAAATATGATGGGTTTGCCGACCGTAATTCACCTATACCTGCAGATTTTCACCCAATTCAGCCAATTTGTTAACGAGTTAGCTTCGGTTACCCTAAGTCCCAGTCCGCATGCGCAGTAACGTCTGCAGTGATTGAGAGCAAAGGTACCGTTATAGTTGACTGAAGCATGTCAATATGCCGTTTGTTTGTCTCCTGGTCTAAATGATCCCTTATAGCCTATTATTCCTTAGAATTCCTACTGCACATGCGCATAATAGTGCAGCGTCATAATGCCATCAATTAGGATTAGCAGATGATATTCTGCTTTTACTCGCAAAAATTTGAGCGAAATCGGTCTATTGGCTCCCGAGATAGCCTCCATGACCATAAGTTCTAATGCGCATGCGCACTAACTTTTGTTGTTACCAAGGGTGACAAAACATTCATGCTAACTTTAAGCACGTTGGCTTTCCCTCTGTTCAGATCCTCCTCTGAAATATCCTAGCCTTTCAGGCTTATTTTCATAATTTCTTCTGCGCATGCGCAGAGCAGTGCAGCTTCAATGACATTTTTACTTATATTTCGTGCTATTCTTTTGTTCACAAAATTTCAAAAAAATCGACCCGTAGGTTGCCGAGATAGCCTCTGTTACCATTAAATCCAGTGCGCATGCGCAGTGACCTTTTGTTGACCTGAATACCACATTCGAAATCTGCATGGTCGATTGCCTCTCATTGATATTGTTCGGTAATTTGGTACTGAGTACAACGAAATCTTCAATCTTTCATATGCTTATATACATACATGGTGGCTATTCAAATGGTGGTTGATACAATGGGCGGAGTGAGGGCTGAACTCCCCCCAATGTCAGAATATCTATGGTTAATACAAAGACAGAAGCTGTTCCGAGTCAATGGCGGGGAAGGCTCCAGTCCCGTACCAGCCCCCATCCTCACTGCTCCCCCGTCCGAAATGTCTCCCATGAGCTATCTCAGCACGCCTCTGGACCCTGCTACCGTTCCCTAGATGCCTGAGGGCATCATTGCTCACTTCCTCCGATCTCTAAACACGCCTCGGCACCCTCTGCCCTCTAGTCAGGTTCCCCGTCCGCCCCGACCCGCTAGCCACCCGCTGTATACACTCGGCTAGAAATGTTATGCCTTTCTTGCACGCATTTACCGGCTGCAGCCTACTGCCGCAGCACAGAAGGTCCATGCAAGAAGGGCAGAATGACGTCACTACTGCTGCGGGAAAAACGGGACCGAAGTATTTTGCCCCTCAGTGGCGAACTAGTCGTCGGAGCGTCATGAAACAAAAACGGCAGAGCTCATAATTTCCCATACTACAAGTATAGAGAGAGCCATATATCTCACTTGAGTATAAAGGCACTTTATCACGTGATGAATCTATTACAACCTATGAAAACCGCATCAAATTCAGTCTTTATCATCATATAGCTCAAAACCTATGGGAGACGCGCGGGTATGGTCAGGCAGACGGTTGTAGAACTTGAGCCGGGCTTTTTTGGTACCAATTTCGAGAAGAAAATTTGGAAATATATAGTCATAAATTCCCAAAAAAAAAAATATTGTATTTTTTGCAGAAAAATATTTCCCATTAACTCAGAAATTTGAGTTTAGAATATGTTGTTGTAATGACAATACCCATCTCAACAAAGAAAACTGCGTTCAAAAATGTCCAGAATTTTGAAAGTTATATGGTTTTAAAGTTTTAGGCCATAATTGCAATGTTTTGGAAAAAGGGCCAAAACTGACCTTCAAAATTATGCTTTTGGTTCAGTTTAGTGTCTATGCAGTAATGCACAGGTCCATTCTGTCTGTAAAAATCCAGTTTGGAACACCTAGCATCATATCTTCAGATATTTCGAGCTTATAACTTTGGTAATGCATTTCACTACAAGTTGGAGGTAAAAGTTTCAAAAAATCATTTTGGAAGTACAAATTTGGATTTTTTACTTCAAACTTTGAGCAACAACTGGTAATTGATTGTGTGTAAAAGAGTGTAAGTTTGAGAGCTGTAGACTAAAAATAGAAAAATTAGAAAAATAAAAGTTTAGAAAAATATAATCCAAAATTTTGGAAAAGTTTTTGCAAAACTCGAAAATCTGCAGCCGTCGGGATTTTTTATGGGTTCCTGCCTTTCATCCCTGCAAGTTTCAAGTATCTGATACCAGTCCTCAGAACAGACAACAACTACTACTACCTCGGCCTGCGGCCTCGGCAGGTGCCGCTCCGGCGCAGGAGAAGCCGGTGACAATGTACGTTAGTCAAGCAGTTCGATTGACAGGCGAGTGTTTTCAGCAGTATGATACATATACTAACGCGATGTTGGGACTTGAGGTCTAATGTTCTCATTCTGACTACATTCAGTCCCATGTGTAAGTCCATGTTTTCCTAAACTAACATGTCTCTGCACACTGCGCCACGTTTGTCGTCTGTTCATGTCATCACATAAATAATCACACGTATAAAGTTTGGTTTGTTAAGTAAAGACTGGCTATGCCCAGAAGAAAGGAGATACAATATAAAATATTATGGGTTTGCCGACCATATTTCACCTATACCTGGAGATCTTCACACAATTCAGCCTATTTGTTGCCGAGTTAGCTTCGTTTATCCTAAGTCCCAGTCCGCATGCGCAGTAAAGTCTGCAGTGAATGAGAGCGAAGATACCGTTATAATTGTCTGAAGCATGTTGGTATGTCGTTTGTTTGTCTCCTGAACTAAACTATCCCTTATAGCCTAATATTCCTTAGAATTCATACTGAGCATGCGCAGCACAATGCAATGTCATAATTCCGTGAATTGGGATTAGCAGATAGTATTCTGCTATTACTCTCAAATTTTTAGCCCAATCGGTCTATTGGCTCCCGAGATAGCCTCCCTGACCATAAGTTCTAATGCGCATGCGCACTTACCTTTGTAGTAAGCAAGGGTGTCAAAACTTTCATACTAAATTTAAGCATGTTCGCTCTCCTCTGTCCATGTCCTCTTCTGAAATATCCTCACCTTTAAGGCTTATCTTTAAGATTTCTACTGCGCATGCGCAGGGCAGTGCAGCTTCACTATGACATTATTTGTGGTTTTCACTCCGTGTCATTTTCTTGTTCACAAAATTTCAAAAAAATCGACCCGTAGGTTGCCGGGATAGCCTCTGTTACCATTAGTTCCACTGCGCATGCGCAGTGACCTTTCATTGACCTGAAGACCGGATTCAAAATCTGCATGACCGATTTCCTCTCATTGATATTGTTCGACAATATGGAATAGAGTGCAACGAGATTTATATATTATTTACATGTCTAAATACGATAGCGGATACAAGGGGTGAGGCTAGTGGGCTTAAGTCCCCCCCCATGTGAAAATGCCTAGAGCTATAGCATGAGCAAAGGATGTTTGGAGGCAATGGCAGAGAGGCTGGAGCTAAAAGGTGAATTCAGGGTAGCGGGGGGATAGGAGGCACGTGCACCCCCCCCCTTTGGTCGATCCTCAGCACCCCCTGAAATGGCCACGGCGCCCCTCAAACATTCGATGGCACCCCTGAAATGTCACTTCCCACCCTTTTCCCCTAAGATGCAAAAATTGGCGCCCATCGGAAGGATTTTACGTGTCAAAAGTTGCGCTCTATGCTCCGGATTACACCCCTTGCCCTGCGGACGGTGCCTCCTCTATCGGTAATCCTTGATCCGCCTATGCTCAAGCTCCTTAGCCCCACCACCGAACTGATATCCTGGATCCGCTAATGCTCCAACTCCTGAGGCCCATCCCCGTACTGATGTCCTGGATCCGCCTATGCTCGAGCTCCTCAGCCCCACCCCCTTACTGATGTCCTGGATCCGCCTATGCTCGAACTCCGTAGCCCCACCTTCGTACTGTCCTGGATCCGCCTATGCTCGAGCTCCCTAGCCCCACCCCGTACTGATGTCCTGGATCTGCCTATGCTCGAGCTCCTTACCCCACCCCGTACTGATGTCCTGGATCCGCCTATGCTCGAGCTCCTTAGCCCCACCTCCGTGCTGATGTCCTGGATTCGCCTATGCTCGATCTCCTTAGCCCCACCCCGTACTGATGTCCTGGGTCCGCCTATGCTCGAGCTCCTTAACCCCACCCCCGAACTGATGTCCTGGATCCGCCTATGCTGGAGCTCCTTAGCCCCACCCCGTACTGATGTCCTGGATCCGCCTATGCTCGAGCTCCTTAGCCCCACCCCCGTATTGATGTCCTGGATCCGCTTATGCTCGAGCTCCTTAGCTCCACCTCCGTGCTGATGTCCTGGATTCGCCTATGCTCGATCTCCTTAGCCCACCCCCGTACTGATGTCCTGGGTCCGCCTATGCTCGAGCTCCTTAACCCCACCCCCGAACTGATGTCCTGGATCCGCCTATGCTGGAGCTCCTTAGCCCCACCCCCTACTGATGTCCTGGATCCGCCTATGCTCGAGCTCCTTAGCCCCACCCCCGTATTGATGTTCTGGATCCGCTTATGCTCGAGGTCCCGAGTTCCAACCCGCTCCTGATGTCCTGGATCCGCCTATGCTCGAGCTCCTTAGCCCCACCCCGTACTGATGTCCTGGATCCGCCTATGCTCAAACTCACTAGCCCCACCCCGGTACTGATGTCTTGGATCCGCCTATGCTCGAGCTCCTTAGCCCCACCCCCATACTAATGGCCTGGATCCGCCACTGCTTATTAAGTTTATTTAAGCAGGGAGTGCAAGGAGTCACGTGTCATGGTATCACCACAAAGAGGTTTATTCGGCTGGGAAAGAAATGGTGTGCAACGGTGGATCCTTTGGCCAGTGCTACCTATGGTTAGAGGATGCATTAACTAGTGGGTAGATAGATAGACAGATGATAAACTTTTATTGGACGGAAACAATATGACAGGTATAACAAATAGATTGACGCAAAAGCCCGAAGGCTTAAGTGGTGGGGCCTCTCTTATCTCTCTCATAAAACACATCACTTTTACCGGACCTATCACACACATACACAGTAAGATTTGGACACACATAAAGAAACAACAAAACACAACAAACCAAACAAGCAAACCAGTTCCTGACCACCATTTTGTTTTTTATTCGTCGCAAGTCGCCGCAGCGAGCGGGACCCTACCGCACGGCCGCCACCCGGCCGTCCGACTGATATGAATATCTAATAGACAACGCGCCCGCCGCACGAGTAGAGGAGCCGAAACGAGACAGACTACCCTGCCACCACCGGGCATTCGCGCTGGTCTATAGCATGCGTAGATAGCTATGGTATCTGTCTCGCATAGCAGCTACCAGTGCGCCGCCCGCAGCCACGCTACGGCCGAACGGCGGGGTGAGGTTTCGAGCGGAAAACTTACTAGCATTGTGTATTACATTTAATTAAAGGTACACTGTTGTTGCTATGATATGCAACCTGTTGCGATGGCAAGATATGTCTTTGAACTAGCTTTTTGCCGAATTTCATCCACTTCCATCTATATTAACCATTCGAAATCCTGGTGTGAAGCAAAAATGAACCGATAAAATTACCACTTTGAAATGTATTTTACGGCTGATAGCGCGGAAGCCGTAAGAGATAAGTGGGGGGTATGAGTGAGAAAAATGACGGCAACGAAGTTTTCTATCCAGCCGTGTTAAGTTCAATACCGTAGCTATCATGGTCTGGAAACCAGGGGGCTGAGAATAAAAATTTTAAAAACTTATATTTTATTTTTGCCTCTAAAATAAAAAGTTTCAGTCTGAAAGTTTTTATCTCTAAATATATAATAAAGGAGGCTATTCTCTTTTATTATCTGAAATGGGAACTAATTTATCTTAATTAGATCGGAAGATATAAGGGTTTGACTGATATTTTGGGAAATGCAGACCTTCGCAGAATGGGCCAAAAAGGACCCTTAAATTTCCGTTTTTGTTTTGTTTCTGTGTTTGTGCAGTACTGCACAAACCGGCCTTTAAATTGGTATTTGACTCAGAACCTGAACTGCTGTAGCTTCAGATATTTCGAGCCTGTAGTTTAGACTATGAGTTTTATGCCAAATTTAGGGTGCAAAGTTTAAAAGCTAATTTGGAGCCTTAAATTTATAACTTTTTCTTTCAAACTTTTTGTGTGATCTACAAATTTCCCTGATGTAAAAGGGTGCAAGTTTGAAGACTGTAGATGAATTAGGAAAAAATAGAAAAATAAAAGTTAAAAATCACATAATGCAAAATTCTGGGCAAAATTTTGAAAATTTTGAAAATTGACAACCGTGGTGCTTATTCATTTGGAAGTGCCTTCTATCCACAAAAGTTTTAGGTCTCTGATACCAGCGCTCAGAACAGACAACAACAACAACAACCTCGGCCTGCGGCCTCGGCAGGTGCCGCTCTGGCGCAGGAGAAGCCGGTGACAATGTACGTTAGCCAAACAGTTCGATTGACAGGCGAGTTTTTTCAGCAGTTTGATACTTATAACAACGCAATGTTGGAGTTTTAGGTTTTGTGTTCTCATTATGGCTCCATTCAATCCCCTGTCTAGGCCCATGTTTTCCTAAATTAGCATGTCTCTGCATACTGCACCACGCCTGCCCTCTGTTCATATCATCAAAGAAATAAACACACGCATAATGTTTGTTTTGTTAAGCAAAGACTGGGCATGACGAGAAGAAAGGAGATACAATATAAAATATGATGGGTTTTCCGACGGTATTTCACCTATACCTGCAGATTTTCACCCAATTCAGCCTATTTGTTACCGAATTATGCCCCAGCTCGAGACCTCAGCCCCACCACCGAACTGATGTCCTGGATCCGCCTATGCTCCAGCTCCTTAGCCCACCCCCTTACATATGTCCTGGATCTGCCTATGCTCGAACTCCGTAGCCCCACCTCTATACTGCCCTGGATCCGCCTATGCTTGAACTCCTTAGCCACTACCCCTACTGATGTCCTGGATCCGCCTATGCTCGAGCTCCCGAGCCCCACCCACGTACTGATGTCCTGAATCCGCTTATGCTCGAGCTCCTTAGCCCCACCCCCGTACTGATGTCCTGGATCCGCTTATGTTTTAACTCTTTAGCCCCTACCTGTTTTAACTCATTAGCCCCTTGATGTCCTGGATCCGCTTATGCTCGAGCTCCTTAGCCCCACCCCCGTACTGATGTCTTTGATCCGCTTATACTCGAGCCTCTTAGCCCCAGCCCCGTACTGATGTCCTGGATCCGCCTATGCTCGAGCTCCTTAGCCTCACCCCCGTACTGATGTCCTGGATCCGCCTATGCTCGATCTCCTTAGCCCAATCCCCGTACCGATGTCCTGGATCCGCCTATGCTCAAACTCCTTAGCCTCTACCCCTGTACTGATATCCTGGATCCGCCTATGCTCGAACTCTTTAGCCCCACCCCCGTACTGATGTCCTGGATCCGCCTATACCCGAACTCCTTAGCCCCTACCCCTACTGATGTCCTGGATCCGCCTATGCTCGAGCTCCTTAGCCCCACCCCCTTACTGATGTCCTGGATCCGCCTATGCTCGAACTCCGTAGCCCCACCTCTGTACTTGCCCTGGATCCGCCTATGCTTGAACTCCTTAGCCCCCACCCCCTACTGATGTCCTGGATCCGCCTATGCTCGAGCTCCCGAGCCCCACCCCCGTACTGATGACCTGAATCCGCTTATGCTCGAGCTCCTTAACACCACCCCCGTACTGATGTCCTGGATCCGCCTATGCTCGAGCTCCTTAGCCCCACCCCCGTACTGATGTCCTGGATCCGCCTATGCTCGAGCTCCTTAGCCCCACCCCCGTACTGATGTCCTGGATCCGCCTATGCTCGAGCTCCTTAGCCCCACCCCCATACTTATGTCCTGGATCCGCCTATGCTGGAGCTCCTTAGCCCCACCCCCTACTGATGTCCTGGATCCGCCTTTGCTCGAGCTCCGGAGCCCCACCCCCGCACTGATGTCCTGGATCCGCCTATGCTCGAGCCCCTTAGCCCCACCCCCGTACTGATGTCCTGGATCCGCCTATGCTCGAGCTCCTTAGCCCCACCCCCGTACTGATGTCCTGGATCCGCCTATGCTCGAGCTCCTTAGCCCCACCCCCATACTTATGTCCTGGATCCGCCTATGCTGGAGCTCCTTAGCCCCACCCCCTACTGATGTCCTGGATCCGCCTATGCTCGAGCTCCTTAGCCCCACCCCCGTATTGATGTTCTGGATCCGCTTATGCTCGAGGACCCGAGTTCCAACCCGCTCCTGATGTCCTGGATCCGCCTATGCTCGAGCTCCTTAGCCCCACCCCGTACTGATGTCCTGGATCCGCCTATGCTCAAACTCACTAGCCCCACCCCGGTACTGATGTCTTGGATCCGCCTATGCTCGAGCTCCTTAGCCCCACCCCCATACTAATGGCCTGGATCCGCCACTGCTTATTAAGTTTATTTAAGCAGGGAGTGCAAGGAGTCACGTGTCATGGTATGGTATCACCACAAAGAGGTTTATTCGGCTGGGAAAGAAATGGTGTGCAACGGTGGATCCTTTGGCCAGTGCTACCTATGGTTAGAGGATGCATTAACTAGTGGGTAGATAGATAGACAGATGATAAACTTTTATTGGACGGAAACAATATGACAGGTATAACAAATAGATTGACGCAAAAGCCCGAAGGCTTAAGTGGTGGGGCCTCTCTTATCTCTCTCATAAAACACATCACTTTTACCGGACCTATCACACACATACACAGTAAGATTTGGACACACATAAAGAAACAACAAAACACAACAAACCAAACAAGCAAACCAGTTCCTGACCACCATTTTGTTTTTTATTCGTCGCAAGTCGCAGCAGCGAGCGGGACCCTACCGCACGGCCGCCACCCGGCCGTCCGACTGATATGAATATCTAATAGACAACGCGCCCGCCGCACGAGTAGAGGCGCCGAAACGAGACAGACTACCCTGCCACCACCGGGCATTCGCGCTGGTCTATAGCATGCGTACATAGCTATGGTATCTGTCTCGCATAGCAGCTACCAGTGCGCCGCCCGCAGCCACGCTACGGCCGAACGGCGGGGTGAGGTTTCGAGCGGAAAACTTACTAGCATTGTGTATTACATTTAATTAAAGGTACACTGTTGTTGCTATGATATGCAACCTGTTGCGATGGCAAGATATGTCTTTCAACTAGCTTTTTGCCGAATTTCATCCACTTCCATCTATATTAACCATTCGAAATCCTGGTGTGAAGCAAAAATGAACCGATAAAATTACCACCTTTAAATGTATTTTACGGCTGATAGCGCGGAAGCCGTAAGAGATAAGTGGGGGGTATGAGTGAGAAAAATGACGGCAACGAAGTTTTCTATCCAGCCGTGTTAAGTTCAATACCGTAGCTATCACGGTCTGGAAACCAGGGGGCTGAGAATAAAAATTTTAAAAACTTATATTTTATTTTTGCCTCTAAAATAAAAAGTTTCAGTCTGAAAGTTTTTATCTCTAAATATATAATAAAGGAGGCTATTCTCTTTTATTATCTGAAATGGGAACTAATTTATCTTAATTAGATCGGAAGATATAAGGGTTTGACTGATATTTTGGGAAATGCAGACCTTCGCAGAATGGGCCAAAAAGGACCCTTAAATTTCCGTTTTTGTTTTGTTTCTGTGTTTGTGCAGTACTGCACAAACCGGCCTTTAAATTGGTATTTGACTCAGAACCTGAACTGCTGTAGCTTCAGATATTTCGAGCCTGTAGTTTAGACTATGAGTTTTATGCCAAATTTAGGGTGCAAAGTTTAAAAGCTAATTTGGAGCCTTAAATTTAAAACTTTTTCTTTCAAACTTTTTGTGTGATCTACAAATTTCCCTGATGTAAAAGGGTGCAAGTTTGAAGACTGTAGATGAATTAGGAAAAAATAGAAAAATAAAAGTTAAAAATCACATAATGCAAAATTCTGGGCAAAATTTTGAAAATTTTGAAAATTGACAACCGTGGTGCTTATTCATTTGGAAGTGCCTTCTATCCACAAAAGTTTTAGGTCTCTGATACCAGCGCTCAGAACAGACAACAACAGACAGACACGACGAGACCGGAAAAACTGTCAGAATAGAAGCCGTTTCTTACTTCGTTCGTCACCGGCTTCTGACCTCGGCCTGCGGCCTCGGCAGGTGCCGCTCCGGCGCAGGAGAAGCCGGTGACAATGTACGTTAGGCAAACAGTTCGATTGACAGGCGAGTGTTTTCAGCAGTATGATACTTATACCAACGCAATTTTCGGACTTTAGGTCTTGTGTTCTCATTATGACTCCATTCAATCCCCTTTGTAAGCCCATGTTTTCCTAAATTAGCATGTCTCTGCACACTGCGCCACGTTTGCCCTCTGTTCATGTCATCAAATAAATAAACACACGTATAATGGTTGTTTTGTTAAGTAAAGACTGGGCATGACCAGAAGAAAGGAGATACAATATAAAATATGATGGGTTTGCCGACCGTATTTCACCTATACCTGCAGATTTTCACCCAATTCAGCCAATTTGTTAACGAGTTAGCTTCGGTTACCCTAAGTCCCAGTCCGCATGCGCAGTAACGTCTGCAGTGAATGAGAGCAAAGATACCGTTATAGTTGACTGAAGCATGTTAATATGCCGTTTGTTTGTCTCCTGGTCTAAATGATCCCTTATAGCCTATTATTCCTTAGAATTCCTACTGCACATGCGCATAATAGTGCAGCGTCATAATGCCATCAATTAGGATTAGCAGATGATATTCTGCTTTTACTCGCAAAAATTTGAGCGAAATCGGTCTATTGGCTCCCGAGATAGCCTCCATGACCATAAGTTCTAATGCGCATGCGCACTGACCTTTGTTGTTACCAAGGGTGACAAAACATTCATGCTTAATTTAAGCACGTTGGCTTTCCCTCTGTTCAGGTCCTCCTCTGAAATATCCTTGCCTTTCAGGCTTATTTTCATAATTTCTTCTGCGCATGCGCAGAGCAGTGCAGCTTCAATGACATTTTTGACTTATATTTCGTGCTATTCTTTTGTTCACAAAATTTCAAGAAAATCGACCCGTAGGTTGCCGAGATAGCCTCTGTTACCATTAGCTCCAGTGCGCATGCGCAGTGACCTTTGTTGACCTGAATACCACATTCGAAATCTGCATGGTCGATTGCCTCTCATTGATATTGTTCGGTAATTTGGTACGGAGTGCAACGAAATCTTCAATCTTTCATATGCTTATATACATACATGGTGGCTATTCAAATGGTGGTAGATACAATGGGCGGAGCTAGGGGCTGAACTCCCCCCCCCAATGTCAGAATATCTATGGTTAATACAAACACAGAAGCTGTTCCGAGGCAATGGCGGGGAAGGCTCCAGTCCCGTACCAGCCCCCATCCTCACTGCTCCCCCGTCCGAAATGTCTCCCATGAGCTATCTCAGCACGCCTCTGGACCCTGCTACCGTTCCCTAGATGCCTGAGGGCATCACTGCTCACTTCCTCGGATCTCTAAACACGCCTCGGCACCCTCTGCCCTCTAGTCAGGTTCCCGTCCGCCCCGACCGGCTAGCCACCCGCTGTATGCACTCGGATAGAAATGTTATGCCTTTCTTGCACGCATTTACCGGCTGCAGCCTACTGCCGCAGCACAGAAGGTCCATGCAAGAAGGGCAGAATGACGTCACTACTGCTGCGGGAAAAACGGGACCGAAGTATTTTGCCCCTCAGTGGCGAACTAGTCGTCGGAGCGTCATGAAACAAAAACGGCAGAGCTCATAATTTCCCATACTACAAGTATAGAGAGAGCCATATATCTCAGTTGAGTATAAAGGCACTTTATCACGTGATGAATCTATTACAACCTATGAAAACCGCATCAAATTCAGTCTTTATCATCATATAGCTCAAAACCTATGGGAGACGCGCGGGTATGGTCAGGCAGACGGTTGTAGAACTTGAGCCGGGCTTTTTTTGGGTACCAATTTCGAAAAGAAAATTTGGAAATATATAGTCATAAATTCCCAAAAAAAAAAAAATATTGTATTTTTGCAGAAAAATATTTCCCATTAACTCAGAAATTTGAGTTTAGAATATGTTGTTGTAATGACAATACCCATCTCAACAAAGAAAACTGCGTTCAAAAATGTCCAGAATTTTGAAAGTTATATGGTTTTAAAGTTTTAGGCCATAATTGCAATGTTTTGGAAAAAGGGCCAAAACTGACCTTCAAAATTATGCTTTTGGTTCAGTTTAGTGTCTATGCAGTAATGCACAGTCCATTCTGTCTGTAAAAATCCAGTTTGGAACACCTAGCATCATATCTTCAGATATTTCGAACTTATAACTTTGGTAATGCATTTCACTACAAGTTGGAGGTAAAAGTTTCAAAAAATCATTTTGGAAGTACAAATTTGGATTTTTTGCTTCAAACTTTGAGCAACAACTGGTAATTGATTGTGTGTAAAAGAGTGTAAGTTTGAGAGCTGTAGACTAAAAATAGAAAAATAGAAAAATAAAAGTTTAGAAAAATATAATCCAAAATTTTGGAAAAGTTTTTGCAAAATTCGAAAATCTGCAGCCGTCGGGATTTTTTATGGGTTCCTGCCTTTCATCCCTGCAAGTTTCAAGTATCTGATACCAGTCCTCAGAACAGACAACAACTACTACTACCTCGGCCTGCGGCCTCGGCAGGTGCCGCTCTGGCGCAGGAGAAGCCGGTGACAATGTACGTTAGCCAAACAGTTCGATTGACAGGCGAGTTTTTTCAGCAGTTTGATACTTATAACAACGCAATGTTGGAGTTTTAGGTTTTGTGTTCTCATTATGGCTCCATTCAATCCCCTGTCTAGGCCCATGTTTTCCTAAATTAGCATGTCTCTGCATACTGCACCACGCTTGCCCTCTGTTCATATCATCAAAGAAATAAACACACGCATAATGTTTGTTTTGTTAAGCAAAGACTGGGCATGACGAGAAGAAAGGAGATACAATATAAAATATGATGGGTTTTCCGACGGTATTTCACCTATACCTGCAGATTTTCACCCAATTCAGCCAATTTGTTACCGAGTTATGCCCTAGCTCGAGACCTCAGCCCCACCACCGAACTGATGTCCTGGATCCGCCTATGCTCGAGCTCCTTACCCCACCCCCGTACTGATGTCTTCGATCCGCCTATACTCGAGCCTCTTAGCCCCAGCCCCGTACTGATGTCCTGGATCCGCCTCTGCTCGAGCTCCTTAGCCCGAATCCCATACTGATGTCCTGGATCCGCCTATGCCCGAGCTCCTTAGCCCCATCTCCGTACAGATGTCCTGGATCCGCCTATGCTGGATCTCCTTAGCCCCAGTCCCCGTACTGATATCCTGGATCCGCCTATGCTCAAACTCCTTAGCCTCTACCCCCGTACTGATATCCTGGCTCCGCTTATGCTCGAGCTCCTTAGCCCCACCCCCATACTGATGTCCTGGATCCGCCTATGCTCGAACTTTTAGCCCCACCCCCGTATTGATGTCCTGGATCCGCCTATGCTCGAACTCCTTAGCCCTACCCCCTACTGATGTCCTGGATCCGCCTTTACTCGAGCTCCGGAGCCACACCCCTGCACTGATGTCCTGGATCCGCCTATGCTCGAGCTCCTTAGCCCCACCCCCGAACTGATGTCCTAGATCTGCCTATGCTCGAACTCCGTAGCCCCACCTCCGTACGTGCCCTGGATTCGCCTATACTCGAAACTCCTTAGCCCCTACCACCCTACTAATGTCCTGGAGCCGCCTATGCTGGAACGCCCGAGCCCCACCACCGTACTGATGTCCTAGATCCGCCTATGCTCGAGCTCCTTAGCCCCACCCCCGTACTGATGGCCTGGATCCGCCTATGCTGGAGCCCCTTAGCCCCCACCCCCGTACTGATGTCCTGGATCCGCCTATGCTCGAACTCTTTAGCCCCACCCCCGTACTGATGTCCTGGATCCGCCTATGCTCGAGCTCCTTAGCCCCAACCCCATACTGATGTCCTGGATCCGCCTATGCCCGAGCTCCTTAGCCCCACCTCCGTACAGATGTCCTGGATCCGCCTATGCTGGATCTCCTTAGCCCAGTCCCCGTACCGATATGCTGGATCCGCCTATGCTCAAACTCCTTAGCCTCTACCCCGTACTGATATCCTGGCTCCGCTTATGCTCGAGCTCCTTAGCCCCACACCCATACTGATGTCCTGGATCCGCCTATGCTCGAACTTTTTAGCCCCACCTCCGTACTGATGTCCTGGATCCGCCTATGCTCGAACTCCTTAGCCACTACCCCCTACTGATGTCCTGGATCCGCCTTTACTCGAGCTCCGGAGCCACACCCCTGCACTGATGTCCTGGATCCGCCTATGCTCGAGCTCCTTAGCCCCACCCCCGAACTGATGTCCTAGATCTGCCTATGCTCGAACTCCGTTGCCCCACCTCCGTACTGCCCTGGATTCGCCTATACTCAAACTCTTTAGCCCCTACCAACCTACTATTGTCCTGGAGCCGCCTATGCTGGAACGTCCGAGCCCCACCACCGTACTGATGTCCTAGATTCGCCTATGCTCGAGCTCCTTAGCCCCACCCCCGTACTGATGGCCTGGATCCGCCTTTGCTGGAGCTCCTTAGCCCCACCCCCGTACATATGTCCTGGATCCGCCTATGCTCGAACTTTTTAGCCCCACCTCCTTACTGATGTCCTGGATCCGCCTATGCTCGAACTCCTTAGCCCCTACCCCCTACTGATGTCCTGGATCCGCCTATGCTCGAGCTCCTTACCCCACCTTCTTACTGATGATCTGGATCCGCCTATGCTCGAACTCCGTAGCCCCTACCCCCCCCACTGATGTCCTGGATCCGCCTTTGCTCGAGCTCCGGAGCCACACCCCTGCACTGATGTCCTGGATCCGCCTATGCTCGAGCTCCTTAGCCCCACCCCCGAACTGATGTCCTGGATCTGCCTATGCTCGAACTCGGTAGCCCCACCTCCGTCCTGCCCTGGATTCGCCTACACTCGAACTCTTTAGCCCCTACCACCCTACTAATGTCCTGGATCCGCCTATGCTGGAACGCCTGAGCCCCAGCACCGTACTGATGTCCTAGATCCGCCTATGCTCGAGCTCCCGAGCCCCACCCCCGTACTGATCAGCTGAATCCGCTTATACTCGAGCTTCTTAGCCCCACCCCCGTACTGATGTCCTGGATCCGCCTATGCTCGAACTCTTTAGCCCCTACCCACGTGCTGATGTCCTGGATCCGCTTATGCTCGAGCTCCTTAGCCTCACCTCCGTACTGATGTCCTTGATCCGCCTATACTCAAGCCCTTTAGCCCCACCGCCGTACTGATGTCCTAGATCCGCCTCTGCTCGAGCTCCTTAGCCCCACACCCATACTGATGTCCTGGATCAGCCTATGCTCGAGCTCCTTTTCTCCACCCCCCGTACAGATGTCCTAGATCCGCCTATGCTCGATCTCCTTAGTCCCATCCCCTTACTAATATCCTGGATCCGCCTATGCTCGAACTCCGAAGCCCCTACCCCCTACTGATGTCCTGGATCCGCCTATGCTGGAACTCCCGAGTCTCACCCCGTACTGATGTCCTGAATCCGCTAATGCTCAGCTGCTTAGACCCATCCCCGTACTAATGTCCTGGATCCGCCTATGCTCTAACTCCCTAGCCCGACCCTCGTACCGATGTCCTGGATCCGCCTATGCCCTAACTCACTAGCCCGACCCTCGTACCGATGTCCTGGATCCGCCTTTGCTCTAACTCCCTAGCCCCACCCTCGTACTGATGTCCTGGGTCTGCCTATGCTCGAACTCTTTAGCCCCTACCCCCATGCTGATGTCCTGGATCCGCTTATGCTCGAGCTCCTTACCCCCACACCCGTAACGACCCCACCCCCGTGCCCCCCCGAAACGACATAGGCGGATCCAAGGGGGAAAGGGGACAGGTGCCCCCCATAGAATCTTAGCGCCCCCTGAAATTGTCCCGGAAACCCCTGGAAAGCTCGATGGCACCCCCTGAAATGTCGTTTTCCCCGAGATGCAGGTATCGGGGTCTACTGATAGGTTTTAGCGCCTACTTGATAGGTTTTTCCGGCCAAAAGTGGCGTCCCTGGTGTAGATAGCGCCCACCAGGAAGTTCCCCCTTCCACCTCGCCCCCGATAGGCAATCCTGGATCCGCGTATGGGAAGCGACTTTTCAGGGAGCGTCAACGACCTTGAGAGGCGTGTCTTTACAATTTCAGACGGCGCCGATGGTCGATTGGGGGTTGGGGGAGGGGGATGGGGGGAGAAGGGTGGGAGGGGGGGCACCTAGCCTACTTATTCCCTGGATCCACCCATGGTCCAAAAACAGAAACATAATACTCTTATTGTAAACTCGGACTTTTACGGTACTCTAATTACTTGTGATGCATTATGGGTAGTATTGGGTACTTTTTTACCAGACCATAAATAAACAGAAACGGCCGCGCCGATCGCCGGCGTTGCCGCGGCGTGGACGCAGGGGTGACGCGTGGTGATTTGCTACAACGTTGCGTGGAGAAACGGCATGTTTGTAAAGGTAACTTGGTGTTTCATTGATACCTATGCAGATGGAATGTCGACATATGTCTCTTACCTAGCTGCATGCAAAATTTCATTTCCCTCCAATGACTCTAACCACCCTAAACCCCGGTGTGAAGCAAAAATGAACTGATAAAATTACCACTTTGAAATGTAATTTACGGCTTATAGCGCGAATGCCGTAAGAGATAAGTGGGGGGTGTGAGTGAGAAAAATGACGGCAACGAAGTTTTCTATCCAGCCGTGTTAAGTTCAATACCGTAGCTATCATGGTCTAGATACCAGGGGGCTGAGAATAAAAATTTTAAAACTTATATTTTATTTTTGCCTCTAAAATAAAAAAGTTTCAGTCTGAAAGTTTTTATCTCTAAATATATAATAAAGGAGGCTATTCTCTTTTATTATCTGAAATGGGAACTAATTTTTATCAATTAGATCGAAAGATATAAGGGTTTGAATGATATCTTGGGAAATGCAGACCTTCACGGAATGGGCCAAAAAGGACCCTTAAATTTCCGTTTTTGTTTTGTTTCTGTGTTTGTGCAGTACTGCACAAACCGGCCTTTAAGTTGATATTTGACTCAGAACCTGAACTGCTGTAGTTTCAGATATTTCGAGCCTGTAGTTTAGACCATGAGTTTTATGCCAAATTTAGGGTGCAAAGTTTAAAAGCTAATTTAGAGCCCTAAATTTAAAGCTTTTTCTCTCCAACTTTTTGTGTGAACTACAAATTTGTCTAATGTAAAAGGGTGCAAGTTTAAAGACTGTAGATGAATTAGCAAAAAATAGAAAAATAAAAGTTACAAGTCACATAATGCAAAATTCTGGGAAAAATTCTGAAAATTTTAAAAATTGACAACCGTGGTGCTTATTCATTTGGAAGTGCCTTCTATCCACAAAAGTTTAAGGTCTCTGATACCAGCGCTCAGAACAGACAACAACAACAACAACCTCGGCCTGCGGCATCGGCAGGTGCCGCTCTGGCGCAGGAGAAGCCGGTGACAAAGTACGTTAGCCAAACAGTTGGATTGACAGGCGAGTTTTTTCAGCAGTTTGATACTTATAACAACGCAATGTTTGAATTTTAGGTTTTGTGTTCTCAGTATGGCTCCATTCAATCCCCAGTCTATGCCCATGTTTTCCCAAATTAGCATGTGTCTGCATACTGCACCACGCTTGCCCTCTGTTCATGTCATTAAATAAATAAACACACGCATAATGTTTGTTTTGTTAAGCAAAGACTGCGCATGACGAGAAGAAAGGAGATACGATATAAAATATGATGGGTTTTCCGACGGTATTTCACCTATACCTGCAGATTTTTACCCAATTCAGCCTATTTGTTACCGAGTTATGCCCCAGCTCGAGACCTCAGCCCCACCACCGAACTGATGTCCTGGATCCGCCTATGCTCCAGCTCCTTACACCACCCCCTTACATATGTCCTGGATCTGCCTATGCTCGAACTCCGTAGCCCCACCTCTATACTGCCCTGGATCCGCCTATGCTTGAACTCCTTAGCCCCTACCCCTACTGATGTCCTGGATCCTCCTATGCTGGAGCTCCCGAGCCCCACCCACGTACTGATGTCCTGAATCCGCTTATGCTCGAGCTCCTTAGCCCCACACCCGTACTGATGTCCTGGATCCGCCTATGTTTTAACTCTTTAGCCCCCTTGATGTCCTGGATCCGCTTATGCTCGAGCTCCTTAGTCCCACCCCCGTACTGATGTCTTTGATCCGCCTATACTCGAGCGCCTTAGCCCCAGCCCCGTACTGATGTCCCGGATCCGCCCCTGCTCGAGCTCCTTAGCCCGACACCCATACTGATGTCCTGGATCCGCCTATGCTCGAGCTCCTTAGCCCCACCACCGTACAGATGTCCTGGATCCGCCTATGCTGGATCTCCTTAGCCCCATCCCCGTACCGATATGCTGGATCCGCCTATGCTCAAACTCCTTAGCCTCTACCCCCGTACTGATATCCTGGCTCCGCTTATGCTCGAGCTCCTTAGCCCCACCCCCGTATTGATGTCCCGGATCCGCCTATGCTCGAACTCTTTAGCCCCTACCCCTGTGCTATGTCTTGGATCCGCTTATGCTTGAGCTCCTTAGCCCCACCTCTGTACTGATGTCCTTTATCCGCCTATACTCGAACCCCTTAGCCCCACCCCCGTACTGATGCCCTGGATCCGCCTCTGCTCGAGCTCCTTAGCCCCACACCCATACTGATGTCCTGGATCCGCCTATGCTCCAGCTCTTTAGCCCCACCCCCGTACAGATGTCCTGGATCCACCTATGCTCGATCTCCTTAGCCCCACCCTCGTACTGATGTCCTGGATCCGCCTTTACTCGAGCTCCGGAGCCACACCCCTGCACTGATGTCCTGGATCCGCCTATGCTCGATCTCCTTAGGCCCACCCCCGAACTGATGTCCTGGATCTGCCTATGCTCGAACTCCGTAGCCCCACCTCCGTACTGCCCTTGATTCGCCTATACTAGAACTCTTTAGCCCCTACCACCCTACTAATGTCCTGGATCCACCTATGCTGGAACGCCCGAGCCCCACCACCGTACTGATGTCCTGGATCCGCCTATGCTCGAACTTCTTAGCCCCACCTCCGTACTGATGTCCTGGTTCCGCCTATGCTCGAACTCCTTAGCCCCTACCCCCTACTGATGTCCTGGATCCGCCTATGCTCGAGCTCCTTACCCCACCTTCTTACTGATGTCCTGGATCCGCCTATGCTCGAACTCCGTAGCCCCTACCCCCCCACTGATGTCCTGGATCCGCCTATGCTCGAGCTCTTTACCCCACCCCCTTACTGATGTCCTGGATCCACCTATGCTCGAACTCCGTAGCCCCACCTCTGTACTGCCCTGGATCCGCCTATGCTCGAACTACTTAGCCCCCAACCCTACTGATGTCCTGGATCCGACTATGCTCGAGCTCCCGAGCCCCACCCCCGTACTGATCAGCTGAATCCGCTTATGCTTGAGCTTCTTAGCCCCTACCCCCGTGCTGATGTCCTGGATCCGCTTATGCTCGAGCTCCTTAGCCTCACCCCCGTACTGATGTCCTTGATCCGCCTATACTCAAGCCCTTTAGCCCCACCGCCGTACTGATGTCTTAGATCCGCCTCTGCTCGAGCTCCTTAGCCCCACACCCATACTGATGTCCTGGATCAGCCTATGCTCGAGCTCCTTATATCCACCCCCGTACAGATGTCCTAGATCCGCCTATGCTCGATCTCCTTAGCCCCATCCCCGTATCAATATCCTGGATCCGCCTATGCTCGAACTCCGTAGCCCCACTTCTGTACTGCCCTGGATCCGCCTATGCTCGTACTCCTTAGCCCCTACCCCTACTGATGTCCTGGATCCGCCTATGCTGGAACTCCCGAGTCTCACCCCGTACTGATGTCCTGAATCCGCTAATGCTCAGCTGCTTAGCCCCATCCCCGTACTAATGTCCTGGATCCGCCTATGCTCTAACTCCCTAGCTCGACCCTCGTATCGATGTCCTGGATCCGCCTATGCTCTAACTCCCTAGCCCCATCCTCGTACTGATGTCCTGGGTCCGCCTATGCTCGAACTCTTTAGCCCCTACCCCCATGCTGATGTCCTGGATCCGCTTATGCTCGAGCTCCTTACCCCCACACCCGTAACGACCCCACCTCCGTGCCCCCCCCGCGAAACGACATAGGCGGATCCAAGAGGGAAAGGGGACAACTCTTATTGTAAACTCGGACTTTTACGGTACTCTAAGTACTTGTGATGCATTATGGGTAGTATTGGGTACTTTTTTACCAGACTATAAATAAACAGAAACAGCCGCTCCGATCGCCGGCGTTGCCGCGGCGTGGACGCAGGGGTGACGCGTGGTGATTTGCTACAACGATGCGTGGAGAAACGGCATGTTTGTAAAGGTAACTTGGTGTTTCATTGATATCTATGCAGATGGAATGTCGAAATATGTCTCTTACCTAGCTGCATGCAAAATTTCATTTCCTCCAATGACTCTAACCACCCTAAACCCCGGTGTGAAGCAAAAATGAACTGATAAAATTACCACTTTGAAATGTATTTTACGGCTTATAGCGCGGAAGCCGTAAGAGATAAGTGGGGGGTATGAGTGAGAAAAATGACGGCAACGAAGTTTGCTATCCAGCCGTGTTAAGTTCAATACCGTAGCTATCATGGTCTGGAAAGTAGGGGCTGGGAATAAAAATTTTAAAAACTTATATTTTATTTTTGTCTATAAAATAAAAAGTTTCAGTCTGAAAGTTTTTATCTCTAAATATATAATAAAAGAGGCTAATCTCTTTTATTATCTGAAATGGGAACTAATTTATCTTAATTAGATCGGAAGATATAAGGGTTTGACTGATATTTTGGGAAATGCAGACCTTCGCAGAATGGGCCAAAAAGGACCCTTAAATTTCCGTTTTTCTTTTGTTTCTGTGTTTGTGCAGTACTGCACAAACCGGCCTTTAAATTGGTATTTGTCTCAGAACCTAAACTGCTGTAGCTTCAGATATTTCGAGCCTGTAGTTTAGACTATGAGTTTTATGCCAAATTTAGGGTGCAAAGTTTAAAAGCTAATTTGGAGCCTTAAATTTACAACTTTTTCTTTCGAACTTTTTGTGTGATCCACAAATTTCCCTGATGTAAAAGGGTGCAAGTTTGAAGACTGTAGATGAATTAGCAAAAAATAGAAAAATAAAAGTTAAAAATCACATAATGCAAAATTCTGGGCAAAATTTTGAAAATTTTGAAAATTGACAACCGTGGTGCTTATTCATTTGGAAGTGCCTTCTATCCACAAAAGTTTTAGGTCTCTGATACCAGCGCTCAGAACAGACAACAACAACAACAACAACAGACCTCGGCCTGCGGCCTCGGCAGGTGCCGCTCCGGCGCAGGAGAAGCCGGTGACAATGTACGTTAGCCAAACAGTTCGATTGACAGGCGAGTGTTTTCAGCAGTTTGATACTTATAACAACGCAATGTTGGAGTTTTAGGTTTTGTGTTCTCATTATGGCTCCATTCCATCCCCTGTCTAGGCCCATGTTTTCCTAAACTAGCATGTCTCTGCATACTGCACCACGCTTGCCCTCTGTTCATGTCATTAAATAAATAAACACACGCATAATGTTTGTTTTGTTAAGCAAAGACTGCGCATGACGAGAAGAAAGGAGATACGATATAAAATATGATGGGTTTTCCGACGGTATTTCACCTATACCTGCAGATTTTTACCCAATTCAGCCTATTTGTTACCGAGTTATGCCCCAGCTCGAGACCTCAGCCCCACCACCGAACTGATGTCCTGGATCCGCCTATGCTCCAGCTCCTTACACCACCCCCTTACATATGTCCTGGATCTGCCTATGCTCGAACTCCGTAGCCCCACCTCTATACTGCCCTGGATCCGCCTATGCTTGAACTCCTTAGCCCCTACCCCTACTGATGTCCTGGATCCTCCTATGCTGGAGCTCCCGAGCCCCACCCACGTACTGATGTCCTGAATCCGCTTATGCTCGAGCTCCTTAGCCCCACACCCGTACTGATGTCCTGGATCCGCCTATGTTTTAACTCTTTAGCCCCTTGATGTCCTGGATCCGCTTATGCTCGAGCTCCTTAGTCCCACCCCCGTACTGATGTCTTTGATCCGCCTATACTCGAGCGCCTTAGCCCCAGCCCCGTACTGATGTCCCGGATCCGCCCCTGCTCGAGCTCCTTAGCCCGACACCCATACTGATGTCCTGGATCCGCCTATGCTCGAGCTCCTTAGCCCCACCACCGTACAGATGTCCTGGATCCGCCTATGCTGGATCTCCTTAGCCCCATCCCCGTACCGATATGCTGGATCCGCCTATGCTCAAACTCCTTAGCCTCTACCCCCGTACTGATATCCTGGCTCCGCTTATGCTCGAGCTCCTTAGCCCCACCCCCGTATTGATGTCCCGGATCCGCCTATGCTCGAACTCTTTAGCCCCTACCCCTGTGCTATGTCTTGGATCCGCTTATGCTTGAGCTCCTTAGCCCCACCTCTGTACTGATGTCCTTTATCCGCCTATACTCGAACCCCTTAGCCCCACCCCCCGTACTGATGCCCTGGATCCGCCTCTGCTCGAGCTCCTTAGCCCCACACCCATACTGATGTCCTGGATCCGCCTATGCTCCAGCTCTTTAGCCCCACCCCCGTACAGATGTCCTGGATCCACCTATGCTCGATCTCCTTAGCCCCACCCTCGTACTGATGTCCTGGATCCGCCTTTACTCGAGCTCCGGAGCCACACCCCTGCACTGATGTCCTGGATCCGCCTATGCTCGATCTCCTTAGGGCCCACCCCCGAACTGATGTCCTGGATCTGCCTATGCTCGAACTCCGTAGCCCCACCTCCGTACTGCCCTTGATTCGCCTATACTAGAACTCTTTAGCCCCTACCACCCTACTAATGTCCTGGATCCACCTATGCTGGAACGCCCGAGCCCCACCACCGTACTGATGTCCTGGATCCGCCTATGCTCGAACTTCTTAGCCCCACCTCCGTACTGATGTCCTGGTTCCGCCTATGCTCGAACTCCTTAGCCCCTACCCCCTACTGATGTCCTGGATCCGCCTATGCTCGAGCTCCTTACCCCACCTTCTTACTGATGTCCTGGATCCGCCTATGCTCGAACTCCGTAGCCCCTACCCCCCCCACTGATGTCCTGGATCCGCCTATGCTCGAGCTCTTTACCCCACCCCCTTACTGATGTCCTGGATCCACCTATGCTCGAACTCCGTAGCCCCACCTCTGTACTGCCCTGGATCCGCCTATGCTCGAACTACTTAGCCCCCAACCCTACTGATGTCCTGGATCCGACTATGCTCGAGCTCCCGAGCCCCACCCCCGTACTGATCAGCTGAATCCGCTTATGCTTGAGCTTCTTAGCCCCTACCCCCCGTGCTGATGTCCTGGATCCGCTTATGCTCGAGCTCCTTAGCCTCACCCCCCGTACTGATGTCCTTGATCCGCCTATACTCAAGCCCTTTAGCCCCACCGCCGTACTGATGTCTTAGATCCGCCTCTGCTCGAGCTCCTTAGCCCCACACCCATACTGATGTCCTGGATCAGCCTATGCTCGAGCTCCTTATATCCACCCCCGTACAGATGTCCTAGATCCGCCTATGCTCGATCTCCTTAGCCCCATCCCCGTATCAATATCCTGGATCCGCCTATGCTCGAACTCCGTAGCCCCACTTCTGTACTGCCCTGGATCCGCCTATGCTCGTACTCCTTAGCCCCTACCCCTACTGATGTCCTGGATCCGCCTATGCTGGAACTCCCGAGTCTCACCCCGTACTGATGTCCTGAATCCGCTAATGCTCAGCTGCTTAGCCCCATCCCCGTACTAATGTCCTGGATCCGCCTATGCTCTAACTCCCTAGCTCGACCCTCGTATCGATGTCCTGGATCCGCCTATGCTCTAACTCCCTAGCCCCATCCTCGTACTGATGTCCTGGGTCCGCCTATGCTCGAACTCTTTAGCCCCTACCCCCATGCTGATGTCCTGGATCCGCTTATGCTCGAGCTCCTTACCCCCCACACCCGTAACGACCCCACCTCCGTGCCCCCCCGCGAAACGACATAGGCGGATCCAAGAGGGAAAGGGGACAACTCTTATTGTAAACTCGGACTTTTACGGTACTCTAAGTACTTGTGATGCATTATGGGTAGTATTGGGTACTTTTTTACCAGACTATAAATAAACAGAAACAGCCGCTCCGAGTCGCCGGCGTTGCCGCGGCGTGGACGCAGGGTGACGCGTGGTGATTTGCTACAACGATGCGTGGAGAAACGGCATGTTTGTAAAGGTAACTTGGTGTTTCATTGATATCTATGCAGATGGAATGTCGAAATATGTCTCTTACCTAGCTGCATGCAAAATTTTCATTTCCCTCCAATGACTCTAACCATCCGAAACCCCGGTGTGAAGCAAAAATGAACCGATAAAATTACCACTTTAAAATGTATTTTACGGCTGTTAGCGCGGAAGCCGTAAGAGATAAGTGGGGGTATGAGTGAGAAAAATGACGGGAAGAAGTTTTCTATCCAGCCGTGTTAAGTTCAATACCGTAGCTATCACGGTCTGGAAACCAGGGGGCTGAGAATAAAAATTTTAAAAACTTATATTTTATTTTTGCCTCTAAAATAAAAAGTTTCAGTCTGAAAGTTTCTATCTCTAAATATATAATAAAGGAGGCTATTCTCTTCTTATTATCTGAAATGGGAACTAATTTATCTTAATTAGATCGGAAGATATAAGGGTTTGACTGATATTTTGGGAAATGCAGACCTTCGCAGAATGGGCCAAAAAGGACCCTTAAATTTACGTTTTTGTTTTGTTTCTGTGCTTGTGCAGTATTGCACAAACCGGGCCTTTAAATTGGTATTTGACTCAAAACCTGAACTGCTGTAGCTTCAGATATTTCGAGCCTGTAGTTTAGACTATGAGTTTTATGCCAAATTTAAGGTGCAAAGTTTAAAAGCTAATTTGGAGCCTTAAATTTATAACTTTTTCTTTCAAATTTTTGTGTGATCTAAATATTTCCCTGATGTAAAAGGGTGCAAGTTTGAAGACTGTAGATGAAATAGGAAAAAATAGAAAAATAAAAGTTAAAAATCACATAATGGAAAATTCTGGGCAAAATTTTGAAAATTTTGAAAATTGACAACCGTGGTGCTTATTCATTTGGAAGTGCCTTCTATCCACAAAAGTTTTAGGTCTCTGATACCAGCGCTCAGAACAGACAACAACAACAACAACAGACCTCGGCCTGCGGCCTCGGCAGGTGCCGCTCTGGCGCAGGAGAAGCCGGTGACAATGTACGTTAGCCAAAGAGTTCGATTGACAGGCGAGTTTTTTCAGCAGTTTGATACTTATAACAACGCAATGTTGGAGTTTTAGGTTTTGTGTTCTCATTATGGCTCCATTCAATCCCCTGTCTAGGCCCATGTTTTCCTAAATTAGCATGTCTCTGCATACTGCACCACGCTTGCCCTCTGTTCATATCATCAAATAAATAAACACACGCATAATGTTTGTTTTGTTAAGCAAAGACTGGGCATGACGAGAAGAAAAGAGATACAATATAAAATATGATGGGTTTTCCGACGGTATTTCACCCATACCTGCAGATTTTCACCAAATTCAGCCTATTTGTTACCGAGTTATGCCCCAGCTCGAGACCTCAGCCCCACCACCGAACTGATGTCCTGGATCTGCCTATGCTCGAGCTCCTTGCCCGAACCCCTTACATATGTCCTGGATCTGCCTATGCTCGAACTCCGTAGCCCCACCTCTATACTGCCCTGGACACGCCTATGCTTGAACTCCTTAGCCCCTACCCCTAATGATGTCCTGGATCAGCCTATGCTCGAGCTCCCGAGCCCCACCCACGTACTGATGTCCTGAATCCGCTTATGTTCGATCTCCTTAGCCCCACTCCCGTACTGATGTCCAGGATCCGCTTATGTTTTAACTCTTTAACCCCTACCTGTTTTAACTCTTTAGCCTCTTGATGTCCTGGATCCGCTTATGCTCGAGCTCCTTAGCCCTACCCCCGTACTGATGTCTTTGATCCGCCTATACTCGAGCCCCTTAGCCCCGGCCCCGTACTGATGTCCTGGATCCGCCCCTGCTCGAGTTCCTTAGCCCGACACCCATACTGATGTCCTGGATCCGCCTATGCTCGAGCTCCTTAGCCCCATCTCCGTACAGATGTCCTGGATCCGCCTATGCTGGATCTCCTAGCCCCATACCCGTACCGATATGCTGGATCCGCCTATGCTCAAAACCCCTTAGCCTCTAACCCCGTACTGATATCCTGGCTCCGCTTATGCTCGAGCTCCTTAGCCCCACCCCCGTACTGATGTCCTGGATCCGCCTATGCCCGAACTCTTTAGCCCCTACCCCTCTGCTGATGTCCTGGATCCGCTTATGCTTGAGCTCCTTAGCCCCACCTCTGTACTGATGTCCTTTATCCGCCTATACTCGAACCCCTTAGCCCCACCCCCGTACTGATGCCCTGGGTCCGCCTCTGCTCGAGCTCCTTAGCCCCACACCCATACTGAGATCCTGGATCCGCCTATACTCCAGCTCTTTAGCCCCACCCCCGTACAGATGTCCTGGATCCACCTATGCTCGATCTCCTTAGCCCCACCCCCGTACTGATGTCCTGGATCCGCCTTTACTCAGGCTCCGGAGCCACACCCCTGCACTGATGTCCTGGATCCGCCTATGCTCGAGCTCCTTAGCCCCACCCCCGAACTGATGTCCTGGATCTGCCTATGCTCGAACTCCGTAGCCCCACCTCCGTACTGGCCTGGATTCGCCTATACTCAAACTCTTTATTCCCTACCACCCTACTAATGTCCTGGATCCGCCTATGCTGGAACGCCCGAGCCCCACCACCGTACTGATGTCCTGGATCCGCCTATGCTCGAGCTCCTTAGCCCCACCCCCGTACTGAGGCCTGGATCCGCCTTTGCTGGAGCTCCTTAGCCCCACCCCCCGTACTGATGTCCTGGATCCGCCTATGCTCGAACTTCTTAGCCCCACCTCCGTACTGATGTCCTAGATCCGCCTTTACTCAGGCTCCGGAGCCACACCCTTGCACTGATGTCCTGGATCCGCATATGCGCGAACTCCTTAGCCCCTACCCCCCTACTGATGTCCTGGATCCGCCTATGCTCGAGCTCCGTAGCCCCACCTCCGTACTGGCCTGGATTCGCCTATACTCAAACTCTTTATTCCCTACCACCCTACTAATGTCCTGGATCCGCCTATGCTGGAACGCCCGAGCCCCACCACCGTACTGATGTCCTGGATCCGCCTATGCTCGAGCTCCTTAGCCCCACCCCCGTACTGAGGCCTGGATCCGCCTTTGCTGGAGCTCCTTAGCCCCACCCCCGTACTGATGTCCTGGATCCGCCTATGCTCGAACTTCTTAGCCCCACCTCCGTACTGATGTCCTAGATCCGCATATGCGCGAACTCCTTAGCACCTACCCCCCTACTGATGTCCTGGATCCGCCTATGCTCGAGCTCCGTAGCCCCTACCCCCCCCCCACTGATGTCCTGGATCTGCTTATGCTTGAGCTCCTTAGCCCCACCTCTGTACTGATGTCCTTTATCCGCCTATACTCGAACCCCTTAGCCCCACCCCCGTACTGATGCCCTGGATCCGCCTCTGCTCGAGCTCCTTAGCCCCACACCCATACTGATGTCCTGGATCCGCCTATACTACAGCTTTTTAGCCCCACCCCCGTACAGATGTCCTGGATCCACCTATGCTCGATCTCCTTAGCCCCACCCCCGTACTGATGTCCTGGATCCGCCTTTACTCAGGCTCCGGAGCCACACCCTTGCACTGATGTCCTGGATCCGCATATGCGCGAACTCCTTAGCCCCTACCCCCCTACTGATGTCCTGGATCCGCCTATGCTCGAGCTCCTTACCCCACCTTCTTCCTGATGTCTTGGATCCGCCTATGCTCGAACTCCGTAGCCCCTACCCTCCCCCTCCACTGATGTCCTGGATCCGCCTATGCTCGAGCTCCTTACCCCACCCCCTTACTGATGTCCTGGATCCGCCTGTGCTCGAACTTCGTAGCCTCACCTCTGTACTGCCCTGGATCCGCCTATGCTCGAACTACTTAGCCCCCACCCCCTACTGATGTCCTGGATCCGACTATGCTCGCGCTCCCGAGCCCCACCCCCGTACTGATCAGCTGAATCCGCTTATGATCGAGCTTCTTAGCCCCACCGCCGTACTGATGTCCTAGATCCGCCTCTGCTCGATCTCCTTAGCCCCATCCCCGTACTAATATCCTGGATCCGCCTATGCTCGAACTCCGTAGCCCCTACCCCCTACTGATGTCCTGGATCCGCCTATGCTGGAACTCCCGAGTCTCACCCCGTACTGATGTCCTGATTCCGCTAATGCTCAGCTGCTTAGCCCCATCCCCGTACTAATGTCCTGGATCCGCCTATGCTCTAACTCCCTAGCCCGACCCTCGTACTGATGTCCTGGATCCGCCTATGCTCTAACTCCTTAGCCCCACCCTTGTACTGATGTCCTGGGTCCGCCTATGCTCGAACTCTTTAGCCCTTACCCCCATGCTGATGTCCTGGATCCGATTATGCTCGATCTCCCTACCCCCACACCAGTAACGCCCCACCTCCTTGCCCCCCCGCCCCCGAAACGACATACGCGGATCCAAGGGGAAAGGGGACAGGTGCCCCCATAGAATCTTAGCGCCCCCTGAAATTGTCCCGGAAACCCCTGGAAAGTTCGATGGCACCCCCTGAAATGTCGTTTTCCCCGAGATGCAGGTGTCGGGGTCTACTGATGGGTTTTAGCGCCTACTTGATAGGTTTTTCCGGCCAAAAGTGGCGTCCCTGGTGTAGATAGCGCCCACCAGGAAGTTTCCCCTTCCACCTCGCCCCCGATAGGCAATCCTGGATCCACGTATGGGAAGCGACATTTCAGGGAGCGTCATCGACCTTGAGAGGCGTGTCTTTACAATTTCAGAGGGCGCCGATGGTCGATTGGGGGTTGGGGGAGGGGATGGGGGAGAAGGGTGGGGGGGGCACCTAGCCTACTTATTCCCTGGATCCACCCATGGTCCAAAAACAGAAACATAATACTCTTATTGTAAACTCAGACTTTTACGGTACTCTAATTACTTGTGATGCATTATGAGTAGTGTTGGGTACTTTTTACCAGACCATAAATAAACAGAAACGGCCGCGCCGATCGCCGGCGTTGCCGCGACGTGGACGCAGGGGTGACGCGTGGTAATTTGCTACAACGATGCGTGGAGAAACGGCATGTTAGTAAAGGTAACTTGGTGTTTCATTGATATATATGCAGATGGAATGTCGACATATGTCTCTTACCTAGCTGCATGCAAAATTTCATTTCCTCCAATGACTCTAACCACCCTAAACCCCGGTGTGAAGCAAAAATGAACTGATAAAATTACCACTTTGAAATGCATTTTACGGCTTATAGCGCAGAAGCCGTAAGAGATAAGTGGGGGGTATGAGTGAGAAAAATGACGGCAACGAAGTTTTCTATCCAGCCGTGTTAAGTTCAATACCGTAGCTATCATGGTCTGGAAACCAGGGGGCTGAGAATAAAAATTTTAAAAACTTATATTTTATTTTTGCCTATACAATAAAAAGTTTCAGCCTAAAAGTTTTTATCTCTAAATATATAATAAAGGAGGCTATTCTCTCTTATTATCTGAAATGGGAACTAATTTTTATCAATTAGATCGGAAGATATAAGGGTTTGAATGATATTTTAGGAAATGCAGACCTTCACGGAATGGGCCAAAAAGGACCCTTAAATTTCCGTTTTTGTTTTGTTTTTATGTTTGTGCAGTACTGCACAAACCGGCCTTTAAGTTGATATTTGACTCAGAACCTGAACTGCTGTAGCTTAAGATATTTTGAGCCTGTAGTTTAGACAATGAGTTTTATGCCAAATTTAGGGTTCAAAGTTTAAAAGCTAATTTAGAGCCCTAAATTTAAAGTTTTTTCTTTCCAACTTTTTGTGTGAACTACGAATTTCCCTGATGTTAAAGGGTGCAAGTTTGAAGAGTCTAGATGAATTAGCAAAAAATAGAAAAATAAAAGTTAAAAATCACATAATGCAAAATTCTGGGCAAAATTTTGAAAATTTTGAAAATTGACAATCGTGGTGCTTATTTATTTGGAAGTGCCTTCTATCCACAAAAGTTTTAGGTCTCTGATACCAGCGCTCAGAACAGACAACAACAACAACAACAGACAACGACGACGACGAGACCGGAAAAACTGTCAGAATAGAAGCCGTTTCTTACTTCGTTCGTCACCGGCTTCTGACCTCGGCCTCCGGCCTCGACAGGTGCCGCTCCGGCGCAGGAGAAGCCGGTGACAATGTACGTTAGCCAAACAGTTCGATTGACAGGCGAGTGTTTTCAGCAGTTTGTTACTTATAACAACGCAATGTTTGAGTTCTAGGTTTTGTGTTCTCATTATGGCTCCATTTAATCCCCTGTCTAGGCCCATGTTTTCCTAAATTAGCATGTATCTGCATACTGCACCACGCTTGCCCTCTGTTCATGTGATCACATAAATAAACACACGTATAATGTTTGTTTTGTTTAGCAAAGACTAAGCATGACCAGAAGAAAGGCGATACAATATAAAATATGACGGGTTTTCCGACAGTATTTCACCTAAACCTGCAGATTTTCACCCAATTCAGCTTATTTGTTCCCAAGTTATGCCCCAGCTCGAGACCTCAGCTCCACCACCGAACTGATGTCCTGGATCCGCCTATGCTCGAGCTCCTTAGCCCCACCCCTTTACTGATGTCCTGGATCCGCCTATGCTCAAACTCCGTAGCCCCACCTCCGTACTGTCTTGGTTCCGCCTATGCTCGAGGTCCTTAGCCCCACCACCGTACTGATGTCCTGGATCCACCTATGCTCGAGCTCCCTAGCCCCAACCCCGTCCTGATGTCCTGGATCCGCCTATGCTCGAGCTCCCTCGCCCCACTCCGGTACTGATGTCTTGGATCCGCCTATGCTCCAGCTGCTTAGTCCCACCCCCATACTAATGGCCTGGATCCGCCACTGCTTATACAGTTGATATAAGCAGGCAGTGCAAGGGGTCAGGTGTCATGGTATGAGCACAATGAGGTTTATTCGGCTGGGAAAGAAATTGTGTGCAACGGTGGATCCTTTAACCAGTGTTGCCTATGGTTAGAGAATGCATTAACTAGCGGGTAGACAGATAGAGAGATGTTAAACTTTTATTGGACGGGAACAATATGTCAGGTATAACAAAGAGATTGACCCAAAAGTCCGAAGGCTTAAGTGGTGGGGCCTCTCTTATCTCTCTCATAAAACACATCACTTTTACCGGACGTATCCCACACATACACAGTAAGATTCGGACACACGTAAAGAAACAAAACACAACAAACCAAACAAGCAAACCAGTTCCTGACCACCATTTTTTATGCGTTGCAAGTCGCCACAGCGCGCAGGACTCTACCGCACGGCCGCCACCCAGCCGTCCGACTGATATGAATATCTAATAGAGAACGCGCCCGCCGCACGAGTAGAGGAGCCGAAACGAGACAGACTACCCTGCCACCACCGGGCATTCGCGCTGGTCTATAGCATGCATACATAGCTATGGCATCTGTCTCGCATAGCAGCTACCAGTGCGCCGCCCGCAGTGACGCTACGGCCGAACGGCGGGGTGAGGTTTCGAGCTGGAAACATACTAATATGATGCATTACATTTAAGTAAAGGTAGACTGGTGTTGCAATGATATGCAACCTGTTGCAATGGCAAGATATGTCTCTTACCTAGCTGCATGCAAAATTTCATTTCCTTGCAATGACTCTAACCACCCTAAACCCCGGTGTGAAGCAAAAATGAACCGATAAAATTACCACTTTGAAATGTATTTTACGACTTATAGCTCGGACACCGTAAGAGATAAGTGGGGGGTATGAGTGAGAAAAATGACGGCACCGAAGTTTGCTATCCAGCCGTGTTAAGTTCAATACCCTAGCTATCATGTTCTGGAAACCAGGGGGCTGAGAGTAAAAAGTTTCAAAACCTATAATTTATTTTTACCTATAAAATAAAAAGTTTCAGTCTGAAAGTTTTGATCTCTAAATATATAATAAGGGAGGCTATTCTCTTTTATTATCTGAAATCAAACTAAATTTTATTAATTAGATCCGAAGATATAAGTGTTTGAATGATATTTTGGGAAATACAGACCTTCACGGAATAGGCCAAAAAGGACCCTCAAATTTCCGTTTTCATTTTGTTTTTGTGTTTGTGCAGAACTGCACAATCAGGCGTATAAGTGGATATTTGACTTAGAGCCTGAACTGCCGTAGCTTCAGCTATTTCGAGCCTATAGTTTAGACCATGAGTTTTATGTCAAATTTGCCAGCACCTAAACAAGATTTTGTTAAAGCCGTTGAAAGATCACTATTTAACTTCATATGGGGCGGGAAGAAAGATCATGTAAAAAGGGCAACGCTAAAATCAAAATATAAGAACGGTGGCCTGGCCATCCCGGACATCATAGTTCAGTCAAAAAGCCTAAAAATGACTTGGGCAAAAAAATTCATGGATCAAAGTAACGCGGCAGAATGGAAAAATGTTGTTAAAAATATGCTATCACTTAATGGAAACACTTCAATCTTTCATTGCAATTGTAGTGATAAGCTGATACAGAAGCACATACAAAATCCGTTTTGGGTAGAAACCTGCTCCGCATGGAGTTCAACCATAGAATGGCAAGAGGATAGTGGAGCTCACTTACTCAATCAAGTTATATGGATAAATAGGCACGTGAAGTTAGAACAGAATAACACAATCAACAGGTCAAGTATAATTAACAAGGGATTAGTGAAAATTAGCGATGTCTCCGACGCAAGAGAAAAGTATCTAATGACGTCAAACCAAGTAGCCGAAAAGTTCGGCATTCACCCGATGACAGCCCATTCAATTATGAAGGCAATTCCAAACAGATGGAAGCAACAGATAGATACCGATAGGCCAAATTTTAGCAAGCCAGAAGATATTTTTGAGCTGTTGCAGACTACACCGAAGACCGCGAAATGGGCTTACACACAACTTATAGACACTCACTTGCCCACAGAACTGGAGATATGTCGCCTAAAATGGGAAAATGATCTATCGCTGATGCAACAAATTGATTGGCTAAAAGTTTACTCTAACCTGCAAGCATGTTCAAATGATAAGAGGCTAAAATGGCTACAGTATCAATGTCTGAAGAGAATATTGCCGACGAACAGACTGCTTTATATATACGGAATTAAAGAAAGCGACAAATGCAAAAATTGCCCAATATATTCAGAGACTATTATACATAAATTTTGGCTCTGTCCATCTGTACGGTTGCTATGGAGAGAATTAGAAAACTTATTAGGATTATCCGAAGGCTTAACCTGCGCTAACATTTTCCTCGGAAAAGAGCTAACAAACAACGTAAAATCAAAACAGGTAAATTCGATGATTATGATGGTTAAATAGTTCATTTGGAGGCAGAGAGACCGTAACGATAGCCCTACTGTTAATCATCTTAAGAAATATTTGAAGGGATATCTTGAGGTAGAGAAATATATTTCTAAAATAGAAAGAAAGAGCCAACAGTTCGATGACGTATGGGGAGGGTTATACCAACGCCTATGAATTAAACCTAAGAAAACTAAAAAATTCCTCGCTCATGACTGCTAACAATCCTCAGACACACACACACACACGCACACGCACACGCACACACATACA
Source organism: Lepas anatifera (assembly GCA_034440635.1). NCBI lineage: Eukaryota > Metazoa > Arthropoda > Thecostraca > Lepadidae > Lepas > Lepas anatifera. The sequence continues at coordinate 224,048 of JAOTON010000334.1, forward strand.
CACACACACACACACACACACACACTTACACACACACACACCCACACCCAAACCCACACCCACACCCACACCCAGTGCTCGTTTCTTACAGGCGTAATAAATTATGTGAAGATCAAATGTACCACCAACTGCGGGGTAGGTATTCTTGACTGTTTTCACAGCTTGTAGTAATGGTATATTGAGTCGTATTATCTGTGTTTGACTAGAACTAGTTGGTGTCTTGTTACCCTCTGAAAAAGAAATAGGTGTAAAATACAGGGCTCCGGCCGACACCTGAAAAAAGTTTTATGTCAAATTTAGGGTGCAAAGTTTAAAAGTTAATTTAGAGATTTAAATTCAAAACTTTTTCGTCCCAACTTTTTGTGTGAACTACAAATTTCTCTGATGTAAAAGGGTGCAAGTTTGAAGAGTCTAGATGAATTAGCAAAAAATAGAAAAATAAAAATTAAAAATCACATAATGCAAAATTCTGGACAAAATTTTAAAAATTTTGAAAATTGACAACCGTGGTGCTTATTCATTTGGAAGTGCCTTCTATCCACAAAAGTTATTTTTCTGATACCAGCGCTCAGAACAGACAACAACAACCTCGGCCTGCGGCCTCGGCAGGTGCCGCTCCGGCGCAGGAGAAGCCGGTGACAATGTACGTTAGCCAAACAGTTCGATTGACAGGCGAGTGTTTTCAGCCGTTTAATACTTATAACAACGCAATTTTGGAGTTTTAGGTTTTGTGTTCTCATTATGGCTCCATTCAATCCCCTGTGTAAGCCCATATTTTCCTACATTAGCATGTCTCTGCACACTGCGTCACGTTTGCCCTCTGTTCATGTCATCACATAGATAAACACACGTATAATGATTGTTTTGTTAAGTAAAGACTGGGCATGACCAGAAGAAAGGAGATACATTATAAAATATGATGGGTTTGCCGACCGTATTTCGCCTATACCTGCAGATTTTCACCCAATTTAGCCAATTTGTTAACGAGTTAGCTTCGGTTACCCTACTCCCAGTCCGCATGCGCAGTAACGTCTGCAGTGAATGAGAGCAAAGATACCGTTATAGTTGACTGAAGCATGTTAATATGCCGTTTGTTTGTCTCCTGGTCTAAATGATCCCTTAGAGCCTATCATTCCTTAGAATTCCTACTGCACATGCGCATAATAGTGCAGCGTCATAATGCCATCAATTAGGATTAGCAGATGCTATTCTGCTTTTACTCGCAAATATTTGAGCGAAATCGGTCTATTGGCTCCCGAGATAGCCTCCATGACCATTAGTTCTAATGCGAATGCGCACTGACCTTTGTTGTTACCAAGGGTGACAAAACATTCATGCTAACTTTAAGCACGTTGGTTTTCCCTCTGTTCAGGTCCTCCTCTGAAATATCCTCGCCTTTCAGGCTGATTTTCATAATTTCTGCTGTGCATGCGCACAGCAGTGCAGCTTCAATGACATTTTTGACTTACATTTCGTAATGTTCTTCTGTCCACAAAATTTCAAGAAAATGGACCAGTAGGTTGCCGAGATAGTCTCTGTTATCATTAGTTCCAGTGCGCATGCGCAGTGACCTTTGTTGACCTGAATACCACATTCGAAATTTGCATGGTCGATTGCCTCTCATTGATGTTGTTCGGTAATTTGGTACGGAGTGCAACGAAATCTTCAACCTTTCATATGCTTATTTACATACATGGTGGCTATTCAAATGGTGGTAGATACAATGGGCGGAGCTAGGGGCTGAACTCCCCCCCAATGTCAGAATATCTATGGTTAATACAAACACAGAAGCTGATCCGAGGCAATGGCGGGGAAGGCTCCAGTCCCGTACCAGCCCCCATCCTCACTGCTCCCCCGTCCGAAATGTTTCCCATGAGCTATATCAGCACGCCTCTGGACCCTGCTAACGTTCCCTAGATACCTGAGGGCATCACTGCTCACTTCCTCGGATCTCTAAACACGCCTCGGCACCCTCTGCCTTCTAGTCAGGTTCCCGTCCGCCCCGACCGGCTAGCCACCCGCTGTATGCACTCGGATAAAAATGTTATGCCTTTCTTGCACGCATTTACCGGCTGCAGCCTACTGCTGCAGCCCAGAAGGTCCATGCAAGAAGGGCAGAATGACGTCACTACTGCTGCGGGAAAAACGGGACCGAAGTATTTTGCCCCTCAGTGGCGAACTAGCCGTCGGAGCGTCATGAAACAAAAACGACAGAGCTCATAATTTCCCATACTAAACGTTTAGAGAGAGCCATATATCTCAGTTGAGCAAAAAGGCACTTTATCACGTGATGAATCTATTATGTTCTATGAAAACCGCATCAAATTCAGTCTTTATCATCATATAGCTCAAAACCTATGGGAGACGCGCGGGTATGATCAGGCAGACGATTGTGGAACTTGAGCCGGGCTTTTTTGGTACCAATTTCGAAAAGAAAATTTGGAAATATGTAGTCCCAAATTCCCAAAAAAACAAAAAATATTGTATTTTTTTGCAGAAAAATATTTCCCATTAACTCAGAAATTTGCATTTAGAAGATGTTGTTGTAATGACAATTCCCATCTCAACAAAGAAAATTGCGTTCAAAAATGTCCAGAAATTTGAAAGTTATATGGTTTTAAAATTTTAGGCCATAATTGCAATGTTTTGGAAAAAGGGCCAAAACTGACCTTCAAAATTATGCTTTTGGTTCAGTTTAGTGTCTATGCAGTAATGCACAGTCCATTCTGTCTGTAAAAATCCAGTTTGGAACACCTAGCATCATATCTTCAGATATTTCGAACTTTTAACTTTGGTAATGCATTTCACTACAAGTTGGAGGTAAAAGTTTCAAAAAATCATTTTAGAAGTACAACTTTGGATTGCTTGCTTCAAACTTTGAGAAACAACTGGTAATTGATTGTGTGTAAAAGAGTGTAAAATTGAGAGCTGTAGACTAAAATTAGAAAAATAGAAAAATAAAAGTTTATAAAAATATAATCCAAAATTTTGGAAAAGTTTTTGCAGAATTCGAAAATCTGCAGCCGTCGGGATTTTTTATGGGTTCCTGCCTTTCATCCCTGCAAGTTTCAAGTATCTGATGCCAGTCCTCAGAACAGACAACAACCACTACTACTACAACTACTACTACGGACAACAGAGAACGAAAAACTGTCAGTATAGAAGCCGTTTCTCACTTCGTTCGTCACCGGCTTCTGACTACTACTACTACTACGGACAACAGAGAACGAAAAACTGTCAGTATAGAAGCCATTTCTCACTTCGTTCGTCACCGGCTTCTGACGACGAGACCGGAAAAACTGTCAGAATAGAAGCCATTTCTTACTTCGTTCGTCACCGGCTTCTGACAACCTCGGCCTGCGGCCTCGGGAAGTGCCGCTCCGGCGCAGGAGAAGCCGGTGACAATGTACGTTAGGCAAACAGTTCGATTGACAGACGAGTGTTTTCAGCAGTATGATAGATATACTAACAGGATGTTAGGACTTGAGGTCTTGTGTTCTCATTATGACTCCATTCAATTCAATGTGTAAGCCCTTTTTTCTAAACTAACATGTCTCTGCACACTGCGCCACGTTTGCCCTCTGTTCATGTCATCACATAAATAAACACACGTATAAAGTTTGGTTTTGTTAAGTAAGGACTGGGTATGCCCAGAAGAAAGGACATACAATATAAAATATTATGGGTTTGCCGACCATATTTCACCTATACCTGCATATTTTCACCCAATGCAGCCTTTTTGTTACCGAGTTAGCTTCGGTAACCCTATGTCCTAGTCCGCATGAGCAGTAACGTCTGCAGTGAATGAGAGCGAAGAAACCGTTATAATTGGCTGAAGCATGTTGGTATGCTGTGTGTTTGTCTCCTGGTCCAAATTATCCCTTATAGCCTATTATTCCTTAGAATTCCTACAGTGCATGTGCAGCACAGTACAGCGTCATAATGCCGCCAATTGGGATTAGCAGAAAGTATTCTGCTTTTACTCGCAAAGTTTGAGCAAAATCGGTCGATTGGCTCCCGAGATAGCCTCAATGACCATAAAATCTAATGCCCATGCGCACTGACCTTTGTAGTTATCAAGGGTGACAAAAAGTTCATGCTAAATTTAAGCATGTTGGCTCTCCTCTGTTCATTTCCCCCTCTGAAATATCCTTAACTTTAAGGCCTAATTTGATAATTTCTACTGCGCATGCGCAGAGCAGTTCAACTTCAATTTGGAATTTTTTGTTTTTGATCCGTGTAATTATCTTGTTCACAAAATTTCAAGGAAATCGACCCGTAGGTTGCCGAGATGGCCTCTGTTACACTTAGTTTCACTGCGCATGTGCAGTGACCTTTCATTGACCTGAAGACCAGATTCGAAATCTGCACGACCGATTGTCACTCAATAGTATGGTTGGATAACATGGGACAGAATGCAAAGAGATTTATATATCATTTATATGTCTAAACACGGGGGCGGATACAAGGGGCGAGGCTAGGGGCTTAATCCCCCATGCGAAAAGTCCTACAGCTATGGCATAGGCGGAGGATGTTTCAAAGCAATGATCAGGATGCTCAAAAGAATAGGTGAATCCAGGGTGGTTGGGGAGGGGGTATAGGGGCACGTGCCCCCTTGAACGACCCTCGGCGCCCCTTGAAATGGCCACGGCGCCCCTTAGACATTTGATGGCGCCGCTTGAAATGCCACTGCCCACCCTCCCTAAGATACGAATATCTGCGCCCATCGCAATGATTTTGCGTCCACTTGATAGATTTTGCCGGTCAAAAGTGAGGCCCCCCAGTTCCGGATTACACCCCTTCCCCGGGACGATTTCTCCCCTCTCGGATATATTTGATCCGCCTTTACTCGAGCCCCTTAGCCCCTCCCCCATACTGATGTTTTGGATCCGCCTATGCTCGAGCTCCTTAGCCCCAACCCTGAACTTATGTCCTGGATCCGCCTATGATCGAGCACCTTAGCCCCCATCCCGGCACTGATGTCCTGGGTCCGCCTATGCTCCTTAGCCCCAACCCCGTACTGATGTCCTGGATCCGCCTATGCTCGAGGTTTTTAGCCCCACCACCTTACTGATGTCATGGATCCGCCTATGCCCGAGCTCTTTAGCCCAATACCTGTACTGATGTCCTGGATCCGCCTATGCTTGAGCTCCTTAGCCCCACCTGATAGGTTTTGCCGGTCAAAAGTGGCGTCCCCCTGGTTCGGATGGCGCCCCCCTCCGGATGTGCCCCTCCGATCCGCAATCCTGGATCCGCCTATAGATAGATTATAAAATTTTATTGGACGGAAACAATATGACGGGTATAACAAAGAGATTCTGCATGGCATGCAAATAGCGGTACAAACTATTATAGGTGGCGCTTTATCAGACATGTGCAGGGATTCCATACGCTCAGACATGTGTACAGAAAAAGGGTAGGATCCAATAAAATATAATATGTAAAAATGTGATATCCTCCAATAATGCATTATTAAACTTGCTTAGATGGGATGATTCTTTGAAAATCTAAAGTTCTCTGGACTCATGGTGAAACCAGGGGGGTGCGCTCCGGCCCTTCAGCATTGGCGGAAAGTGGCAACCGTTTGGCGACCTCTGACGGCTGCGATGACGTCAGGTCAACCATGCAACAGGACGGCTCCATGATAAGTGGGTGGGGATTGTGACTCGGGTAGGATTTTTGTGTGTTCTCTTGCACTATCCGTGGGAGTAGGGCCATGAAACTTAGTTTTTCTGGTAGAGAAATGACTGTAAAATTATTTCAGTCACAAATATTTGGGATTTTCTATGTTGTTTTATAGTAATTATGTGTTGAATGGAGCATTACGAATCTGGGGCAGGAATATTTATCACCTGGAATAAAGGATTGCACACAGTGACGGATCTAGGATTTCGTTAAGGGGGGCCCAGGCTCGGAGGGCGCCGAACCTGGGGGCGCCGAACCTGGGGGGCGCCGAACCTGAGGGGCGCCAATTTCAGTCGCGAATCTAGCCGGTCGGTTTGGAAGGGACAAACCACTGTCGAAAAGCAAAAAAACGTCACGCAGTCAAAAGCTACGCCACCAATATCACTTGCCGGAAGAATTTTGGGGTATTTCAGACGAAAACCCAAAAAAGGGCTCGAGATACTTCTTCCTATCCAAGGCTGGCTATACTATAACTGCTATATGGCCTTACCAGGCTGGTGCGCCCCCTAAGCCCCTATACTATAACTGAGAATTATTGATATTTACTCCATGATTCTGATGAAGGGTTGTGCCCGAATATATAATCTTCAGTGTTTTTTACATTTCCGGATTCGAGGGGACAGGCCAGGGAACATCTTATCAAATTATGTTCTGTTTGAAGTTGAGAGTTGAAACACCAAAATCTTGCTTATAAACTAAAAAGGAGTAGGGGAAAAAGGAGGTCGATCGCTTTGGGGGCGAAAACATAGTTTTGTCCCGAGCTTTTCCGTTTGGGGAATGCCATTTTTGCCCCCTGGATCCGCCACTGGCCAATTTACCACCCAAAAGGCGGCCAGTGTCAATGAAAAACGCGTTTAAAAAGGATTTGTAAATGCTTATTTTCATGAAGGCTTCCTCTTAGTGAAGACATCTTCGCGTTTACCATCAAGCATATTTCGGGCCAGCTAACGACTGGTACTTTGGTAGAAAATGCTGAAAGCACCCGCTGACGCTCACTGAAGCACGATGAGCAAATAATACATTTATCTTCGGTCATGGCAAAAACTGGGGCGTAGTATCCACCACCTCCACTTATCACAGTTGTCCTGGCTAACGGCTCCATACTGAAATACCCGATTGACGCTAACCTCAGCCTCATAGGCCGCAGAACCTCTGCGGGCCTGGGCCCCTGAGTTTTTGGTGACTTCCCTGAGTTTATATCGAGTCCCCTCAGCTGATCTAGGACCGCTTTAGTTAACTAGGCTCTCACACTGAACTTGAAACCTATATGTCGCCGCTGAAGCCTATTAAGCTTTTCGGGGCCCTTTTATTGATATAGGGCCCCATCAACAGGTCCCGGGCCCTCTGAGCTAAAAACTGGAGCTCTGAGCTCTGAGCCCCAAGCTGGATTAGTGTCCCTTAAGCTGGTCATTGTCCCCTGGGCTGGTATCGTTTTCGTTTAACTGATATAGATCCCTTCAGCTTGTTTGGGGCCCGCTGTGCGTATCTGGACACTAGTTCGGCGAGCCACCCAGCTAGTCTAGCCCTATTAAATTTATGGGCCTTCTGAGCTTCTGCAGGTTCCCCTCAGAGTGCCTGGGCCCCATGAGTTGAAAACTGAACCCCTGGGTTAGTTTTGGGTCCCTGAGCCTATTTAGAAACCGTTTAGATAGGTAGGCACCCCACGCTGGTCTTGAAAATCCTGTGTTGGCACTGAGGTCAAATGAGCTCGTCGGGCGCCCTTATCTAGGTCCCCTTAACTGGCACGGGCCCCTCAGCTGATTTTAGAGACCCAAAATCCCTCCTCCCGGATTCCACCCACACCAGATTTCCTGACTCCCTGAGGGCCCCTGGGGGCCATTGCGGATTTTTCCAGGGATCAGCGCTGGGGTCCCTCCCCGAGACAAAGCTTACAACATGTCTCTGTCTATATACTCTAGCATCTGCCAGAGTTGAGCTAGAATCATTTTTAGGCACACTTCGCTTCCTCTCGTTACGGCGAATCATCAAATAATGCATAATATGACTATACTAGGTCAAAACATAAAAATGACCTGACCTATGGGTAGGTCAAGGTCACCATCTAGCCTAGCATAGTCAGTATGCATATGAATCAAGTCACAATAGCAATAAAAATGGTATCAAAATACGGGTTTTATCAATATTTCCTGCAAAGCAATTGACCCAAGTCTTAAAACCTGCTTAGGAAGCCCCAGATGAACTCTCAGAGGTAATATGTCTAAACTTGCAACATAAACCGATAAAGAGGCCGAGGATACTATGATTTGGGGAATCCGAAAGTATTCCAAGCGGCGTCTGCAGACATAGAACAATTTTTCGGCAAATTTCCGTTTTACCCCACGCATTTTCAATGGAGAGGTCATGATTCCTACCTGTCCCTAGGTCATCGATGGGAAAAATCCCGGGATAAATCTATTAGTACTTTTTGGGCCCATTATATGGTACAAGGTTGAATTCGATAGGTTCACCCTTTTCTTACTTACGCCACCTTAAACATTTTTGGGGTGAGGTCACTTGAACTGCGCTGGTGACCTGACCTGAGATGACACAACCTTGAATTTTGAGGGAAAGTAGCGGAATTGATCAATGATAAGGGGTGACAAGTACTGTGTCGCTTCGCGCCGACGTTTTTTCGTGCCACTGGGAGACCTCGAGGGGTGTTCAAGCACCCCCCCAACGGGCCGGAACGGGGCGTGAATACTCTAGAACAGGACTGAGGCCAAAAGGGAAGGCTCTAAACAATGTCTGCAATTTTTGAGGTCAAGGTCCTTCAAGGTCATTGACCTATTACGGCACAACCCAACAAATTAGGCCTAATTTACGCTATAACTAGCGCTGTGCCCAAGCTTACCAATGACCTTTGATCAAGCATTGATCATCAAGGCCAGTGACCTTTAAAATTGACCTGTAACCTGGATCTAAACACTGAATAACCTTTACTTTGATGTAATTGCATGCGTCATAATAGGTGTCGTAACATTATGCAACGTCATTTAGGGGCTGTCCCGGAGTACCTGTGCTCATCAGGGACACTTACGCTCTCTGGAGGGGCCTTTGCTTCGATGAGGCACCTGTGCCACCCAGGGGCGCCTTCGCTCCCCAATGGACGCAACCTAGCTATCCAGGGGCATCTTTGCTGTTCCGGGGGTGCCTTTGATACCCAGTGGCCAAGGGGAGCTTTTTCTTATCCAAGTTCACCTTGGTATTTAGGGGCGTATTTTTATTCAAGGTAACCTATACCACCCAGTGGCGCCTACCCTATGCAAGGAGCGCTTAGGCTATCCAGGGGGCGGCAATTTGCTATACATAGGGCGCCCTTATGCTCTCCATGGGCACCTCATTCAGAGGGTGCCTCTGATATTCAGGGGCGCTTTTCCTATCAGCAGGGTACCTGTGCCATCTTGGGGCTATTCTTATCAAGGGACGCTGCTGTTATTCAGGAATACCTACACCACTGTCGAGGGTCGCCTTTGCTACCCAGAGGCGCCTTTACTTCTCAGGAAGTTTGGCGCCCGCGCTTTAAGGAATGCTTTGGCATCGATTGATTGCTCTATTATTGGGCTTAGGTGCGCGTGAACCTTGAGCTCATGTAGCGCCCATATTGTTGCTAAGGAACGCTTATGCTATCAAAGGGCGCCTTTACTATCCAGGGCCGCTGTTTTATTCAAGGCAGTCTGCTCTATCCACGGGCATCTGATATTTCGGGGCGGTGCCTAGGTTATTCAGGAGGCGGTTTTTTTCTCCACAGGGGCGCACTATTGCTTTCCAGGGGCGCCGTTACTGCCCAGGGGTGTCTTTCTATCCAGGGGCGCATATGCTGTCTAGATGTATTTTTCAATCACAGACATGATTGAAATACATGCCCCTACGTTATCCTGGGTGTTTTTTGTCTCCGGTGAGGCGCTATTTTTCTCTTTCGGCACCAGTTTATTAAAGGGCACCTATGCTGTCCAGAGAACCTTTGTTATCTGGGGCTGCCTTCGCTGTTAAGGGGCGCCTTTGCTACCCAAAGGGAACATTTTACTTTAATGGAGTGCCTATTTCCATCTAAGCGGCGCATATGCTGTCTTGGAGCGCCTTTGCAAACATGGGGCGCACTTTTCTATCCAGGTGCGCCTTTGCACTTGAGGGGGCGCCTCTGCAATCCAGGAGGAGCCCAAAATAGATGGAGAATAAAAATTCTGAAATAAGGCGCTCGAACACTGAAATAAAGTGACTAGTTATCAGAAAGAAGCGCTCATCTGCTTAGCGGGGAGGACTGCTGGTTGGTGAGGGCAGCGTTCTCGGAAGTGGGGCGCACATACTGAAAAAGACACCCGGTTGCAGCGATGGAGCACTAAGCCTTCAGTTATAGGTTAATGAAATGTGGTTAAAGGCAGTCCATGCTCAAATTGAGCGCTCGAGCCCTGTAACAGAGCGCGCGGCTGTCGGACAGGTGTGCCAAACCATAGACAATAGGGAAGCTGAAGATGGAAAGGGACACCTATGATATCCTGGGGGCGCCTGTACTCTCAGGTGAGGCGCTTGTTTTCTTTCTCAGGCGCCTAGTTTATCCATGACCGCCTATGCTGTCCAGATCATCTATTTCAAGAAGGGTTATTTTTGCTGTCCAGGGGCGCCTTTGCTATCCAAGGGCACATATGATATATGTAGGGCGCCTTATGCAGAGGGCGCCTAGGCTGTCCAAGGGGGCCGTCCTAACCAAAGGCCGCCTTTCACTTCCCTGAAGTGCCTATTTCTATGTAAGGGGTGCATATATTATCTAGGAGTGCCCTTGATATACGGAGACGCCTTTTTGTCCAGCGGCGCCTTTGCTCTTGAGGGACGCTGCTCCAATCCAGGGTAGCTGAATATGGATAAGGGACATCTATGTTATACAGAGGGAGCCTGTACTTTTCAATGGGGCGCTCATTTTCCTTCTCAAGCACCTAGTTTATCTAGAGAGCGCCTAGGCTATCCAAAGGCGCCTTTACTATCGGAGGGGTGCCTTCCTAGGGGCACCTTTGCTGTCCAAAGCACTTGTGTCCAGGGTTGTCTTTGCTGTCCAGTGGCGCCTCCAAAATTGCATATGATATCCGTGGGCGCTTTATCCAGTGGGTGCCTGGACTATCAAAGGGCACTTTTTCTCTCCAAGGGTTGCATTTATTTTCCTGAAGTGCCTATTTCTATCTAAGGGTCTCCTATTCTGTCCAGGACACCTATGTTTCCCAGATTTGCCTTTGCTGCCCAGGGACGCCTTTGCTATCCAAGGGCACCTTTCTTAACCAAGGGGCGCATTTTGCTTTCCTGGAGCACCTATTTCTATCTAAGGGGCGCATATGTTATCTAGGAGCGCCTTTGATACCAGGAGGCGGCTTTTTGTCCAAGGGCGCCTTTGTCTCTTGGGGGGCGCTGCTCCAATCCAGGGCAGCTGAAGGTGGATAAGGGGCATCTATGTTATACAGAGGGAGCCTGTATTTCCCAGTGGGGCGCTCGTTTTCCTTCTCGGGCTCCTAGTTTATCCAGGGGGCGCCTAGGCTGTCCAAAGGCGGCTTTTCTATCGAAGGGGTGCCTTCCTAGGGGCGCCCTTGCTACCCAGGGGGCGCCTTTGCTGTCCACAGCACTTGTGTTATCCAGGGTTGTCTTTGCTGTCCAGGGGCGCCTTTGCTATCCAAGGGTGCATATGACATCCATAGGGCGCTTTTTCCATTGGGCGCCTAGGCTATCAAAGGGCGCCTTTTTCTGCTCAAGGTGAGCATTTTATTTTCCTAAAGCACCTACTTCTATCTAAGGGGCGCTTATGCTGTACGGGGTACATATGTTACCAAGATTTGCCTTTGCTGCCCAGGGGCACCTTTCCTAGCCAAGGGCGTGTATGATATCCGTATGGCACTTTTCCAGTGGGCGCCTAGGCTATCAAAGGGCGCCTTTTTCTGCCCAAGGTGAGCATTTTATTTTCCTAGGGCGCCTACTTCTATCTAAGGGGCGCTTATGCTGTCCGGGATACATATGCTACAAAGATTTGCCTTTGCTGCCCAGGGGGCGCCTTTCCTAGCCAAGGGCGCATATGATATCCGTAGGGCGCTTTTTCCAGTTGGCGCCTAGGCTATCCAAAGGCGGGTTTCTATCGAAGGGGTGCCTTCCTAGGGGCGCCTTTGCTACCCAAGGGCGCCTTTGCTACCCAGGGGCGCCTTTGCTATCCAGGGGCGCCTTTGCTACCCAGGGGCGCCTTTGCTGTCCACAGCACTTGTGTTATCCAGGGTTGTCTTTGCTGTCCAGGGGCGCCTTTGCTATCCAAGGGTGCATATGACATCCGTAGGGCGCTTTTTCCAGTGGACGCTTAGGCTATCAAAGGGCGCCTTTTTCTGCTCAAGGTGAGCATTTTATTTTCCTAAAGCGCCTACTTCTATCTAAGGGGCGCTTGTGCTGTACGGGGTACATATGTTACCAAGATTTGACTTTGCTGCCAAGGGGCGCCTTTCCTAGCCAAGGGCGCATATAATATCCGTAGGGCGCTTTTTCCGGTGGGCGCCTAGGCTATCAAAGGGCGCCTTTTTCTGCTCAAGGTGAGCATTTTATTTTCCTAAAGCGCCTACTTCTATCTAAGGGGCGCTTGTGCTGTACGGGGTACATATGTTACCAAGATTTGACTTTGCTGCCAAGGGGCGCCTTTCCTAGCCAAGGGCGCATATAATATCCGTAGGGCGCTTTTTCCGGTGGGCGCCTAGGCTATCAAAGGGCGCCTTTTTCTGCCCAAGGTGATCATTTTATTTTCCCAAGGCGCCTACTTCTATCTAAGGGGCGCTTATTTTGTCCGGGGTACATATGTTACCAAGATTTGCCTTTGCTGCCCAGGGGCGCCTTTCCTAGCCAAGGGCGCATATAATATCCGTAGGGCGCTTTTTCCGGTGGGCGCCTAGGCTATCAAAGGGCGCCTTTTTCTGCCCAAGGTGATCATTTTATTTTCCCAAGGCGCCTACTTCTATCTAAGGGGCGCTTATTTTGTCCGGGGTACATATGTTACCAAGATTTGTCTTTGCTGCCCAGGGGCGCCTTTCCTAGCCAAGGGCGCATATGATATCCGTAGGGCGCTTCATCCAGGGGGCGCCTAGGCTATCCAAAGGCGGCTTTTCTATCGAAGGGGTGCCTTCCTAGGGGCGCCTTTGCTACGCAGGGGCGCCTTTGCTGTCCACAGCACTTTTGTTATCCAGGGTTGTCTTTGCTGTCCAGGGGCGCCTTTGCTATCCAAGGGTGCATACGACATCCGTAAGGCGTTTTTTCCAGTGGGCGCCTAGGCTATCAAATGGCGCCTTTTTCTACCCAGGGTGAGCATTTCATATTCCTAAAGCACCTATTTCTATCTAAGGGGCGCTTATGCTGTCCAGAGCACCTGGGTTACCAAGATTTTCCTTTGCTGCCCAGGGGCGCCTTTCCTAGAACAGGGCGCATGTGATATCCGTAGGGCGCTTCATCCAGGGGGGCGCCTAGGCTATCCAAAGGCGGGTTTCTATCGAAGGGGTGCCTTCCTAGGGGCGCCTTTGCCGTGCATAGCACTTGTGTTATCCAGGGTTATGTTTGCTGTCCAGGGGCGCCTTTGCTATCGAAGGGTGCATATGACATCCGTAGGGCGCTTTTTCCACTGGGCGCTTAGGCTGTTAAAGGGCGCCTTTTTCTGCCCAAGGTGAGCATTTCATTTTCCTAAAGCGCCTACTTCTATCTCAGGGGCGCTTATGCTGTCCGGGGTACATATGCTACCAAGATTTGCCTTTGCTGCCCAGGGGCGCCTTTCCTAGCCAAGGGCGCATATGATATCCGTAGGGCGCTTCATCCAGGGGGCGTCTAGGCTACCTGGGGGCGCTTCATCCAGGGGGCGCCTAGGCTACTCAGGAGTGTATTAGTTCCCCATGGCGCAATCTTGCTATCTAGTGGCGCCTTTTTCTTTGCCGGGGCGCTTTTGTTAGCTTTCTAAATTTCATCTGCAACATTTTACTGGGGCGCAAAAGACCAGTAAAGGCGTCTAATGTTTGGGCAGGGGCGCTTTGCCATGGTTTTAAGGAGTATGTGTTAATTCAAGTGGAATAAGTGGTATCTACCACCTTGGCGCACGAGATGGGTACAGGCGCGCCACTCATATCGGGCGCCTTCGGCGCCCGATATGAGCTAAGCTCTACTGGGGCGCTTGGGAGCTAAGGGGGGCCCGGGCCCCTGGGCCCCCTTGGATCCGTCACTGATTGCACATAAGGTAATAGAGTAAATGGCACCTATTTATGCACTATTAGCTTCTACACCTTAGGTTATAGAGCGAATTGCACCTACTTATTTCTGTTTATGGGTTACCAATGTTTCTTGTAGTCTGGCAGACTGTTTTCTCTCCATGTAGAATGATGTGTTTTATGCAGTCCCTATTGTTCCTTTTTGTTGTCCCTTAAAACCATTTGTATGATTTGTCCTACATTTGTAATCGACTTTCATTTGCTGCTGGACCCAGTTCCCATGCACAATGGACCAACCTGGCTAGAGCTGAGAATCAGGATGCAACAACTGTGGTTATCACCACACTGGCTTGTATATGAATAGGTTCAATGGATATGGATAGAGCTCTGACATTGACATATAGGATAGTCTTTTATCTCTTTTTTTGGCTACATCACTAGTGCCCCATTGATACGTCCTTTCACTCCCTTCACCGAAATGTACAATTTTTCTTAGAAACAATGGCTTATTATGTGTACAAGCCTGTTTCTTCTTTGTATTTAATACTAGTTTTTTTAAGGAATGTTGTGTAATGAATAGTTTTTTTAAGGTTTGGTATAATTTTTTAATAAAGCAAGCTTTACTCTCAGCGGACTACTCTCATTTCCATTTGCAGTGTATGGAAAATATTCAACGTCACACTGCTATGTGCTGCCAGACCTGGCTGGATATGGATAAATGACAATCAGATTGAAACTTTGGTTTCCATTTCCTAACGTTTTATCCATATTGTAAATGCATCCAGATCAATCATGTAATCCTGATCAGCATTGTGCATGGGAACAGGGTCTTTGTATGTAAATCCAGAGTCTTGTTCCCGCTGAGCTAGGTGTCAGTGTCGGCGTCTGCGGACCAAGGGGCCTGATGGCGCCCAGTTGCTGGATGATTTGTCGTAGCTTGTGTCCGCTGGTGATGTAATGTTGATTCCGTTTTTATTGTTTTTTTTACTTTTAACCCTAGTGTGATGAGAGCGTAATAAACATGTGATGGCTTCAAATCTATGCAACTGGGCAGGGAGTATGAACTGAGCTCAACTATGAAGTCCTTAGGGAGCAGGCACTCTATGGGTGTGCACTAATTTTCTTGTTGTAAATAACGGCTATGCCTGTGTCACTCAAAATATTAACTTAATCATTTCTGGAGCACTTTCCAATTTCAGTCATACTGCTACTATTTGCAAATTAAAATTTTCTAACTCTATTTAGAAGGCTTCCAACTCTAACTAAAGAAGGCTTTAGCTGAATGATTTTTTTCATTATGCCATCCATATTTTAACTGAAAATAATAAAAATGCTATGAAAAGCTTTTTGTGATGAGGTGGTTCCAGTTTGGGCACTTAATTATTGAAAACAAGATATGAGTGGTTCTAGCTCAATCTCATTGATTTTTATTTTGGTCTTCAGGATATCTCTGAAGAGCCTTTGCAGTGGTTTTCATTAAATGTGCTTATGTGTTGTTTGTGCTTTGTTCTGCTCCATTTTGGCTTTCTCTGTTGAACTCGCTCAGAAGAAGTCATTCTAAGCTAATAAGTTGAAGAACATGAGTGACCGATCTGCCATTTAGTATTTTAATTGTATTTATTTGACATTCACTGAAGGTATTACTCAGAACTGCTCGCTGAAATTATGCTCAGACAATTGAACAACACATATTATTTGAGTCATATTTTCATAACTGTCCATGTTAATAAATATGTATGCAAAATTCCAACATCCAAAAACAATAATTCCAACATGCAAACAATGTTCATATGCACTCCTTACTATTCAGAACAACAGGTGATGAATTATGAGGCAGCTCAAATTCATCACCACTGCTCCAGTCTTCTCCTTACTGACTTTTCTCTTTCTCTCACCAGGTGCTAGGCTGCAGGGTAAGATATCGGGGTACCTGCGGGTACTGGGCCGGCACAGAGCTCGGTAACATTTACCTCTGCTCTCAGCTTTGTCCTCACTGTGACCATCAGCAGCAGATTGCTAAGAAAATGGAAGCTCTCCACGTTCGAACTAGAGATCTTCTGAGTGGCTAGTGACAAGATTACAGCCGGACAGCTGTGCTCTCGCTACCGTGCCAAGATATTCTACTTGTGCTCGGCCGTGGCAAATTATGAAACGGACTGCATCACTATCTTCTTAGCCGCCCAGTCAGCCACCGCAGCTTCGTGCAGCGCCGTTTAATGGTGATAGTATTCCAGTACTGCTTGTTCATGTAATGAACTTTCTCTACCTGCAATATTGTGGGTAATGCGTGAGACGACTCCCTGGATGGGGAATCCGCTGCTTTCCCGCTGTGCCATCCTGGTCGATGGCCACACTTTCGTCCGAATCGCAACACAGATAAGCTGAGGTGAGGAGTGCGTAGTGCCTGGTTGGTGTCGTTATCGTCGGTTCGACGCCGTTCGACTTTACCCTCAGTGTATGGACGCAAACTGAGTATGATGCTGATGTCTGCTCTGTCGCGAGTAAACTTCTCGTTCGTTGGGGAAGAAGAGGCGAGAGTTGTGACAAGACAATTTCCGGCACCTTCTTGGACGACTGATGGCAACGCATCTCCTCAATTCTCTGAGCATCCAACAGTCTACGGTAAAGAATTTCGCCGTGCTGCAGTAACCTCCCTTCTCATCCGACCTGACTTGTGTATTATGTTATTATTGTGTTATTTTCTCTCCCTCACGGTCAAACGTGGACGAAACTACAATGACCGCGAGGACAAAGTGTCCGCAAAAATTCAGGGTGTGCAAAGACACTTACGAAAATGTCGGGGAAAGTGCGCTGAACTCATGAGGGTGATGCAAAGTGATACTCTTCAATTTGTACATTGAACATAGAGCTGTGACGCTAATCGTTCAGCTTGTCTGATACACTCGTAAGCGGTATTGTTACCTGCATGAAATTTTATCGCAGAAGTGTCATTTTTCCTGTCATATTTATTAAAGCAATAATTTTTATTTATTTATTTATTTTTATTTATCAGCTGCGGACACTTCCACACATGAGGTGGCTTTTCAAGCACCGTCGTAATGGACATGAAGTGATGCAAACTATGGAAGGAGACGGTAAGGATAAGGATAGATGAGGGTAAAGTAAGGTGGAATACTACCTGGAGGGGTCGCTGCTGCCCAAGGCGCATGCGCCCGCTGCCTCCAGGTAGTTTAAGGATGAGGAGGCAAATAAGGATAGGGATTTCCGGCTTTTACACACACATACACACACACACACACACACACAATTCACAGACAGCCAAACGCATACGCACACACACACACACACACATATGCACTAAAAACAAAACTGAGGAAGATGAAGGTGAAATCGACAATGCTCGACTTCGTATTCGTTTCATTTTTCGTATCCACATCCAGTTCAAAATAAGTCACTTCTTTATTCTTCTATGAATCTTGTCTTCATGTTATAATTTTGATCTTGACTCCGTAACTTTATTTTTTGAAATAAGATAACTTGGCCAAGGCCATCACCACTAGAAAGCCTTGAAAGTGGATGGAATTTTTAAACACTCTGCTCCAGACACTTCTTGTCCCAAGCGGCGTCCAAAATCACGTGCGTCGAAGCGAAAAATCAAGCGTAAAAATAGGCCGCAAAAATAGCATGGAGGACAAAACCACATTCCATATTTCATAATTTGTCTTGCTTTGTCTTATCCCACAGATGTCTGAGGCGAATGAAAATCAGTTCGCGATGTAGCCAAGAAAAATAACAATGCGCCATTGCAAATAATTGGGCGCGTAAAATACCAGTTCCTGCATAATTTCGCACAGGTGTGGACTGGTATGTCCTTGGGCACCTCAAGTGAAACCTGCAAGCGGTGTTAAAAATGTCCCTTAAGTCTGTGCTTCCATTTTCTAATGTCTTGAACTTCGTTCGGGGCAGTCCAATAGATTCGTGGGCCACATGCCTCATTATATATAGATTGCATGCCTCATTCTATACTTTCTGTTTAAATGTCGGGGTACCAACATGTTTCCAAATTTGGGCACATCAATCTTCGTAAAAAAACTTTTCCCTGCTGTAGTGATGTACCTTGAGACATAGCTGGTCATGTCGTATCCATTGCCGACGAATATTCACCGGACGCACTTATTGAATATATATCACTTGTTAAGTTAACAAATGACTATTTTATGTGAGGTTCTTCTCGCTGAAGCAGTATTGAACGGAAACCACGAAACGAAGTGGCGGAACACCGTCTCCGGCCGATGGTGCTATCTTTGACGAGATCCTTAATGCAGTGGACGTCAGCGCCGAGTGGAGGCATGGGGGACAACGGTGCGCTGCGTCTCTTTTAACATCTGAAAACGCTAACTTGCATGAACAGACCAGACTAAAAAATTATAATAAGAGCTTAATATATTTATTTCAACCAACAACTCATGCTTGAACAACAAACGGGCAATGTACCATGGGAAATGTTGCTCATAGTTCACAGCCTACATTGTACGGACGACACTAGTAGGCTGAATGTGCTCTCTTCTTCAGTTTCGAAAACGTTCTTGCAGGCTTTGTTTTGCCAACTCGAATGTCAGTTACGCATCGCCTCCTGAGCATGCCAGCAGCGAAGACTTCCTGTAAGAGCAAGTAGACATTAACGCTTATTCAGAGCGGCGGGTAGACATAACAGCAGACAATCGACATTCATTTAAATGTGTTTCGTTCTGAGTGGGCTTTAAAATAGGCGAAGAATCAGTAAATTTTGTATTTCCTGTCTGCCTACAAGAATGAAACAGGCAAATTCCAAAAGTGTAATAATTGACGTTGCTTGGATATGCAAAATTGCATTAAACTATCGAGAGAGGAACAAACCCGGAGAAAACTGTTGCAGTCACATTAGACAAGACTATTTCCGGACCCCTGCAGAGATGATTATCGACCATCTAAGGTGATATTACCATTTCCATCCATACCATCTAAGCAAAGGCAGAAAAAGGATGGTTGAGTGAGGCTGTCGGTTGAAATAAGATTGAATCGTGCCACCAGCCATAGGCATGTTTCAGCGAATTTATGCAAAGTTAAAGTAATGTAAAAATGATTTTTGCTAATACCTGCCTGATATTTGAGTAATTCATGAGAGCTGGCAGAGCTGGGTTCAGGATTGTCAATTCAGGGCGCCATCCGGACCAGGGGCGCAGGTTTTGACCGGAAAAACCAATCGGGTGGGCGCCAACCTATCAGTGGGCACCCGGTTTTCGCATCGAAGGAACGACATTTCAAAGGGGCACCATCAACCTTTCAGGTGGAAGGGGGCATCTACCTTTTGGGGGCGACGAGGGTCGATCGGTATGACACCTGCCCCCCACCCACTGGATCCAAGTATGAGCGCTGACCAATAGTTCAACAAGAAGCAAAGGCCAGCACAGAATCCCAGCTTTTGGGGAGGCTACACAAACCTCCGCACATATTTAAATTCTCGATGGATCTAGCACCAAATAAGGAAGCAGAAACACAAGAGGAAAGCCTATGTGAATGTTTTTCATGACATGGCTGGGCAAACTCATTATAAATTACACAGAAACCGTGCAAAACAACCATGGTCTGTGTTCATGTCTTTTACACAGGAAATTAACTTTATTCACAGCTCTATTTTTTATATTGTTTAACTTCCATGCCACCATTGCAGTTTTAGTTCATATTCCAGCTTGCCTGGAGTCTATAAGTAAGCAAAGGGACAAAATGTACATAAAACAAGAAAAAGCTGATCAACCAACAAACAACCTAAAGTTTTGTCCTAAAGAAAGCAGATAAAAGAGTTTAAAGGCAAAAGGCAATAACATGCTTCAACAGTATCCAAGGTTCAAGCCTCACTCAGTTTGGAATACTTCAAAGAATGCAGCATTAGCTTCATTACTATCAACCAAGGTTCAAATACCAAGTGACAACAGTAGGGATTTCCTGATCCTTTTAAAAGTTGGCAGCACCATTACTCAGGGGCGTAGGAACCAGGAGGGCAGGGGGGGCAGTTGCCCCCAACTTTCATGATTCTTAACCATTAACCCTATGGTGTTGACAGGAAAGAAATGACTTAAAAATTCCCGCTGCCCCCCCAATGTTGAACATAGTTTCAATGCTCCTGCCATTACTTCAGCAGTTGGTTTGAGGCAAAGCACTAAAGCTTCTTCTTAAACAAGCTTTTGAGTATGCTGAGGCTGAAATTTCAAATCATTTAAAATTATCAGCAGCATTTCCTCCTCACCATACACAAAGTTACATCATGACAAAGAAAGAGAAAATTTGCATTTGAGAGAAATATCCACTATTGACCATAGTAATTGACAAAAGTGGGTGACTTTCTGGAGAACCTATTTCAGCATGTGACCTCTCCACTGTGCAAGAGAAAATGGGGCATCTCCTATTGCTAATGCATTAGAGATACCCTTTTAGCGCTGCAACACTGCTCTTATTAACACAAAATACTATAAATGCCCATGCCAACACATGCATCCACAACAAAGCATGGCTGATGCATGCCTATGTGGTGGGAGAGCACAATTCCAATACATAATAAATTCTGACAACTTCCAAGTACAACATTAAATTCAGCACTGCTCATTAAACATGTAAGGGCACTCAGTCCAAAAATGGATGTTTTTATATTTAAAATTGTATTGAATATGCATTTTGTTGGGTTTCAGGGCAGCATCCATTATAGTCATGGCTTGCCTATGTATGTATTGCATGCAAGAATAGCAGTGTAGTGTGAGTATAATACAGGTTGAAATATGACCAGATTGGCTGGATGATATGAAACCAATTGATAAGAATCATGCAATAGAGGAAATATCAGTTAATCACATGGAAAGGACAGGTCAAAATGAATAAACCACACATAATTATTTTATTTTTTGTATCGGCTCATCTCGTTTTTGTTATGTTTTATCAGTCTTTCTGTTTGACATTAAATTTTGTTTTTTCCTTTATTTTTTTGCTGTTTCTGTGTGTATTGCTCCTTCTTTGGCAGCTTATGTTTTTCCTTTTTCTACCTATATTGATCATTTGCATTAATCTAACTATGTATTCGCCAGATTTCTTTTGTTTGATGCTGCATACCTATAAATGTCTTCCTTTTGTTGCTCCTTATTGTTTTTCCCTGCTCATGTCTTCTTTTGCTGTTCTGTTCCCTTACTTCTGTTCCCTATCAATATGAAAAATGAAATAAAAAGATGATGATGATGATGTAAATAAATGGCAATAGGGCCACATGGAAAACTTAATATTCTGATATGAAAAATCACACATTTTCCTGCTAAATCTCGATTGGGCCTGCCACTTCAGGTCCACAGAATGTAAAAATCACCATCCCATCCTACTGATACATCAAATACGATTTCCAGGCTCCCAAAATGCTAAAAACTCTTCGCATATTATCAACCTCGAACGCGCCACTTACGCATCCCCGAATTTAAACAGGTATTAGTGACAAGCTATGATGCAAAACTCTCATTTTCTAGGCTGGACATATTCCTCGATCATTTCTCTATCCAGAAAACTACGTTACAATACCACCCTACCCCGCATCTACTCACCACAGCCAATAACAAGTCTCCATCTCACCTCCTTCCATGCTCTCTGGACGGGGAGTTTCGGTTTGTTTGGTTGATCTTTCGTCATCACTCCACAATAACAATAATGACCTTGAAAACAAGCGGTTGCCATGTTTTGGAAGCGGAGCGTTCTACCTTCTCTCTCTAGGGCCTTGGGTGAAACCCCCTTTCGCCTTTTTCTGCTTTCGTCTTTTGGACAATCAAATTTATTTTTTGGAACTTCCTGCAGCTTCTAAACTTTCGGGTTTATCCTACTTAGTTTGAACATTGTTGGTTGTTACTTGATGCCTCAGAATGCTAAAACGAACATTTTTCTTGATAACATAAAATTTGATCCGTTTGAAACATCAGATAGTGATGAAAGTCCAGACTACCATGAAGATTTTGAGAGAGTAAAAAATTCATGTTCATATTACCGACCAACTGCTCTAAGTTCTTTCAAAACATATAGTGACAAATCTTTATTCATTATGCATATGAATTGTAGATCAATTTTGAATAAATTAGACCATATCTCTGAGTTTCTTCAAGAAACTGCAGTCCCTTGGAACATTTTATCGATCTCTGAAACTTGGATTGATAGTAATCTGGAAAAATATTTTGGTATGTCGTCCTTCTCTGCATTCTTTTGCCACAGGGAGGACAGAAGGGGCGGTGGGTCTGGCTTGTATATAAAAACTAATCTAAAGCCTGAACAATTGTATCCTCCTCCGTTTACGACTGCTGATGTTGTATGTGCAATTGTTAAACCGTCCAATAGTAAAGTATTCTTAGTTTGCCAAATATATAGAGCACCTAACTCAGACAAGCCCAAGTTTATTGAAGAACTGATTTTGGCTTTAGAGTGGCTTGCTCAACTTAATAAAATTACCTTTATTACTGGTGACTTCAATTTTGATCTTTTGTCTATGCAAAGTGATCCCTATGTTAAAAGTTTTTTCTGGACCATGTGCTCATATGGTTTTCTCCCTACCATTTCAAAAACGACCAGACATTCAGGAAGCTCAAATACAATTTTAGATAACATATTTACAAACGAGTTACCGTCCATTGAACTTTCAGGGATTGTGTTAAGTGACATTGCAGATCATTTCCCTGTTATGTTAATTGCAAAGGAATGTGTGACGCAAAATGTGACACCTACTCAAATGACTTGCTTTGATTATAGAAAAATTAATGATATGAATGATCTTTTAAGGATTGAGTTACAATGCCTCGAAGGAGAGACTGATGTGAACATTATGGCTAACAAAATAATAGATTGTTACAAGAAAGGTATAGTAAAATTCTCTTATCAAAACAAATGTAATCGTAAGACCCATCCAAGAAAACCATGGATTTCACCTGGTGTTCTTGCATCCATCAACTTTAAGAATGAACTGTACATAAAAACATTGAAAAGTAAGGACGAAAATGACCTAAAGAAATTCAAGAGGTACAGAAATATTTTGGTTCAGGTGATTCGCAAAGCGAAACAAAATTATTACGCTTTAGAATTTGATAAGGTTAAAAATGATTCGAAAAAACTTGGAAAACAATAAATGAATTAAGAAATGCATCAAGCGAAAATAGTAGCGTACCTGAAACAGTTTATGACACAGAAGGGTATAAGACAAGTGGGAGTAAGAATTTAGTGGAAGCATTCAACAATTTCTTTTCTACTATAGGTATTAAGCTCAAACAAAAAATTAATCCCTCCTCTCTTGACCCAGTAATTCAGGTCCCATATTGCGAACAGGAACTTTTGCTATATCCAACAAGTGAAGATGAAATAGATTCTATTGTACAAAATTTGAAAGATGTAGGGGCAGGTGTTGATGGAATTAATACCAAATTATTGAAAAAAACGTATAAAAGCATCATTTCTTACCTCAATCAATTTTATAATGCTTGTTTGGATAATGCAGTCTTCCCTGATTCTCTGAAAGTAGCTGTAATTAAACCTATATTCAAAACAGGTGACAGATCTCAATTGACGAATTATAGACCTATTAGTATATTGCCAGTGCTGTCAAAATTTTTAGAAAAACTGCTATTTACCCGGCTAATGGATCACCTAGTTACCAATTCAATTATTTATAAAAATCAGTTTGGGTTTCAAAAGAATAAATCAACGTATATGCCTATCATTCTGCTACAAGACTATGTAACTTCGGGGTTTGAAAATGGGGAACATATTCTAAGTATATTTATTGACCTTAAGAAGGCTTTTGATACCGTCAACGTTGAAATTCTCCTAAAGAAAATTGGAAGGTATGGCATGAGAAATAAAGCTAATGATATGTTTACTTCTTACTTGACCAATAGAAAACAGTGTGTAAAAATTCAGAATGAAATATCTCAATTGAAGGATACTACAATTGGTGTCCCACAGGGGTCTATTTTGGAGCCGATTCTGTTTCTGCTATATATAAATGATTTGCCATTGATCGATGAAAATATGTCCTGTCTTCTTTATGCTGATGATACAGCCCTATTATTTAAAAATAAAGACCCGGATACCCTTCAACAAGTCGTCAATGATGCTCTCCGGAATGTATCTGATTGGTTCTCTGCAAATTATCTTTCTCTTAATGCCGATAAAACTTTCAGTCAACATTACTCTCCATTTCCAAGTGACCTACGGTTAAAATTATCGCTGGATAACCGGGAAATACAAGAGAAAAAAGAAGTTAAATACCTAGGAATTATCTTTGATCAACAACTAAAATTTAATGCTCATATTAGCCATGTTTGTACCAAAATTAGTCGATGCATTGGGATTATTCATAGGATAAGATATTTTATTAACGAAAGAATAGCACTGCTTCTTTACAACTCCTTGGTCCATTCTCATTTAAACTATTGTTGTCTAGCTTGGGGGTAAATTACGCATCACAGCTGAACCGTTTAATTGTGTTACAGAAAAAAGCGGTTAGACTTATTGCAAATGTTTATTTACCACATAGTTCCGAACCATACTTCGTAAAATTTAAGGTTTTGAAAATTAGTGATATAGCGAAATCCCAAATGCTTCTTCTGGCTCACAAGTTTATAACAGGCTCGCTTCCTCAATCACTTTGCACTATGTTCAAAATAAGAGAAATAAATAGTCATGGGACTCGGCAAAATGCGTTTCTCGAACAGCCGTTTTCGAATAGAAATTATCGTTTATTCACTACTCCCTGCCTAGGCCCTAAATTGTGGAATACCATGTTCATGAACGAATTCCAACTAATTGAAGACGTGCCAGCAAGCAAGGCAGTAATAAAAAATATCATAAAAAAGAAACTGATTGATTCGTATGTTAACCAATAGACTTGATTCGTATCTCTTCTTATCGCTATGGTAACCTAACAAGGTACATGTTAATCATTCTGAGGAGAATTGCTGTCTTTAACTTTTTGCCTCTCTGGTCGGTATATTGTTAGTAATAATAATTATGTAAGACAAAAATAACAAAATAAATTGTAAGAGCTAAGCTGTTTCATCTAAACTAAGCTGATAATACGTTATTAATAACGTATATTAAACTGTATGTGGTTCAGCACCCGGGGTTAAATTGCTCTGTGGTGTTTCCACGGTGTACGCACAAAATATCATCATGCTATCATGCTCTCATATTAAGTCGCCCTCACCTCATCATCAAAAAATGAAACAAAATTATCGCCACCCGGTGCTAGCCTGCACTGTGTTATTTCCCAAAAAATCATGCCCACATCAAAAGTCACTCTCACCTCATCATCATCTGAAAGGATCTCATTTCTCCTGGAGATCATCGTAAGTAAGTGTGGACGCGAATCTTCTCTTATCGTTGCCCTTTTCTTGTCGACATGACATCTGGCCGATTATGCTAATGAGGAAATATGTATCTTTGGTAAAGCATGAGCTTCCTTTATTTGCCTTTGACGGCCGGTGAGCAACAGGGTTTTCCTCGCTTACTGGCCTGAGGGGGTTATAGAGTGAGGCTCTTTCATGCGTAATCATGCCTTCATGTGTAACCCTCTCCTCAGCATCTAGAACAGGTTCTAAAGACGTTACTTGTAACGTATATTAAACATGTCTGTGGTTCAGCACCCTAGGTCAGATAACTTTGTGGTGTTTCCACGCTTGACACACATAATATCATGCTCTCATCTTAAGTCACCCTCACCTCATCATCATAAAAAGTGTTTCAGCACGCGGTGGTAGTCCGCACTGTGGTGTTGCCACGTGGGACTCGCAAAAATCATGCTCACATCTTAAGTCACTCTCACCTCATCATCATATAAAAATCCCCCTCAGTCATTCCTTGTTTTCTAGTAGATGTTACTAGTTCGTCTACTCGTCTGCTAGATTCCAGGGAACTAATAACTTAGATCCGCATGGGGTAGTCTGCATGGAAATGAGCACTAACACTAAACGATTATGTGTGATCAGTCTCTCTCTTTTATTAACAGTGGGTTAATGGTCGAGGCTTCTGTAACATTTTACAGAAGCCTTCTTTAAGCAACCTTTTTTATAACAATTACTTAAAAAGTAACACAGTTGTTTTTGCTATCTTATGTTTTTGCTTCATTTCCTAGCAGGGCGTGCCGCGACTCGTTTAATTTTATGTTTCTGGTGTTAACGTAAGGGTGCTGTTGTCGCTGGGATCGCGGTGGGGCACGCCTGGCTGCCTTTTAAAATGGGGTGGCGGACCTTTTAGAAAAAAAAGATTGACGCAAAAGCCCGAAGGCTTAAGTGGTGGGGCCTCTCTATCTCTCTCATAGAACACATCACTTTTTCCGTACGTATCACACACATACACAGTAAGATTTGGGCACCCATAAAGAAACAAATCACAACAAACCAAACAAGCATACCAGTTCCTGACCACCATTTTGTTTTTTATTCGTCGCAAGTCGCCACCGCGAGCGGGACCCTACCGAACGGCCGCCAACCGGCCGGCCGAGTGATCCGCTGCATGCACTCGGATAGAAATGTTATGCCTTTCTTGCTTGCATTCACCGGCTGCAGCCTACCGCCGCAGAACACAAGCCCCATGCAAGAAGGGCAGAATGACGTCACTCCTGCTGCGGGAAAAAGGTGACCGAAGTGTTTCTGCCCTCAGTAGCGAACTAGTCATCGGAGCGTCATGAAACAAAAACGGCAGAGCTCATAATCTCCCATACTACAAGTATAGAGAGAGCCATTGATTTCAGTTGAGCTTCACATTCAGTTCAGCTTTTTATCACGTGATGAATCTATTACAACCTATGAAAACCGCATCAAAGTCAGTCTTTATCATCATATAGCTCAAAACCTATGGGAGACGCGCGGGTATGGTCAGGCAGACGAATAAAGAACTTGAGCCGGGCTTTTTTGGTACCAATTTCGAAAAGAAAATTTGGAAATATGTAGTCCTAAATTCCCAAAAAAACAAAAAATATTGTATTTTTGCAAAAAATATTTCCCATTAACTCAGAAATTTGCATTAAAATATGTTGTTGTAATGACAATACCCATCTCAACAAAGAAAACTGCGTTCAAAAATGTCCATAATTTTGAAAGTTATATGGTTTTAAAGTTTTACGCCATAATTGCAATGTTTTGGAAAAAGGGCCAAAACTGACCTTCAAAATTATGCTTTTGGTTCAGTTTAGTGTCTATGCAGTAATGCACAGTCCATTCTGTCTGTAAAAATCCAGTTTGGAACACTTAGCATCATATCTTCAGATATTTTGAACTTCTAACTTTGGTAATGCATTTCACTACAAATTGGAGGTAAAAGTTTCGAAAAATCATTTTGGAAGTACGAATTTGGATTTTTTGCTTAAAACTTTAAGCAACAACTGGTAATTGATTGTGTGTAAAAGAGTGTAAGTTTAAGAGCCGTAGACTAAAAATAGAAAAATAGAAAAATAAAAGTTTATAAAAATATAATCAAAAATTTTGGAAAAGTTTTTGCAAAATTCGAAAATCTGCAGCCGTCGGGATTTTTTATGGGTTCCTGCCTTTCATCCCTGCAAGTTTCAAGTATCTGATGCCAGTCCTCAGAACAGACAACAACTACTACCTCGGCCTGCGGCCTCGGCAGGTGCCGATCTGGCGCAGGAGAAGCCGGTGACAATGTACGTTAGCCAAACAGTTCGATTGACAGGCGAGTTTTTTTCAGCAGTTTGATACTTATAACAACGCAATGTTGGAGTTTTAGGTTTTGTGTTCTCATTATGGCTCCATTCAATCCCCTGTCTAGGCCCATGTTCTCCTAAATTAGCATGTCTCTGCATACTGCACCACGCCTGCCCTCTGTTCATATCATCAAAGAAATAAACACACGCATAATGTTTGTTTTGTTAAGCAAAGACTGGGCATGACGAGAAGAAAGGAGATACGATATAAAATATGATGGGTTTTCCGACGGTATTTCACCTATACCTGCAGATTTTCACCCAATTCAGCCTATTTGTTACCGAGTTATGCCCCAGCTCAAGAACTCAGCCCCACCACCGAACTGATGTCCTGGATCCGCCTATGCTCGAGCTCCTTACCCCACCCCCTTACATATGTCCTGGATCTGCCTATGCTCGAACTCCGTAGCCCCACCTCTATACTGCCCTGGATCAGCCTATGCTTGAAATCCTTAGCCTCACCTCCGTACAGATGTCCTGGATCCGCCTATGCTGGATCTCCTTAGCCCAATCCCCGCACCGATATGCTGGATCCGCCTATGCTCAAACTCCTTAGCCTCTACCCCCGTACTGATATCCTGGCTCCGCTTATGCTCGAGCTCCTTAGCCCCACCCTCGTACTGATATCCTGGATTCGCCTATGCTCGAACTCTTTAGCCCCTACCCCCGTGCTGATGTCCTGGATCCGCTTATGCTCGAGCTCCTTAGCCCCACCCCCGTACTGATGTCCTTGATCCGCCTATACTCGAGCCCCTTAGCCCCACCCCCGTACTGATGTCCTGGATCCGCCTCTGTTCGAGCTCTTTAGACCCATACCCATACTTATGTCCTGGATCCGCCTATGCTCCAGCTCCTTAGCCCCACCCCCGTACAGATGTCCTGGATCCGCTTATGCTCGATCTCCTTAGCCCCACCCCCGTACTGATGTCCTTGATCCGCCTCTGCTCAAACTCCTTAGCCCCACCCCCGTACTGATGTCCTGGATCCGCCTCTGCTCGAGCTCCTTAGCCCCACACCCATACTTATGTCCTGGATCCGCCTATGCTCCAGCTCCTTAGCCTCACCCCCGTGCTGATGTCCTGGATCGGCTTATGCTCGAGCTCCTTAGCCCCACCCCCGTACTGATGTCCTTGATCCGCCTATACTCGAGCCCCTTAGCCCCACCCCCGTACTGATGTCCTGGATCCGCCTCTGCTCGAGCTCCTTAGCCCCACCTCTGTATTGCCCTGGAACCGCCTATGCTCAGCCCCGACCCTCTACTGATGTCCTGGATTCGCCTATGCTCGAGCTCCCGAGCCCCACCCCCATACTGATGTCCTGAATCCGCTTATGCTCGAGCTCCTTAGCCCCACACTCGTACTGATATCCTGGATCCGCCTATGCTCGAACTCTTTAGCCCCTACCCCCGTGCTGATGTCCTTGATCCGCCTATACTCGAGCCCCTTAGCCCCACCCCCATACTGATGTCCTGGATACGCCTCTGCTCGAGCTCCTTAGCCCCACACCCATACTTATGTCCTGGATCCGCCTATGCTCCAGCTCCTTAGCCCCACCCCCGTACTGATGTCCTGGATCCGCCTCTGCTCGAGCTCCTTAGCCCCACACCCATACTTATGTCCTGGATCCGCCTATGCTCCAGCCCCTTAGCCCCACCCCCGTATTGATGTCCTGGATCCGCCTTTACTCGAGCTCCGGAGCCCCACCCCCGCACTGATGTCCTGGATCCGCCTATGCTCGAGCTCCTTAGCCCCACCCCCGTACTGATGTCCTGGATCCGCCTATGCTCGAACTTCTTTGCCCCACCTCCGTACTGATGTCCTTGATCCGCCTATACCCGAACTCCTTAGCCCCTACCCCCTACTGATGTCCTGGATCCGCCTATGGTCGAGCTCCTTACCCCACCCCCTTACTGATGTCCTGGGTCCGCCTATGCTCGAACTCCGTAGCCCCACCTCTGTACTGCCCTGGATCCGCCTATGCTTGAACTCCTTAGCCCCCACCCCCTACTGATGTCCTGGATCCGCCTATGCTCGAGCTCCCGAGCCCCTCCCCCGTACTGATAAGCTGAATCCGCTTATGCTCGAGCTCCTTATCACCACCCCCGTACTGATGCCCTGGATCCGCCTATGCTCGAGCTCCTTAGCCCCACCCCCGAACTGATGTCCTGGATCCGACTATGATCGAGCTCCTTAGGCCCATCCCCGTACTGATGTCCTGGTTCCGCCTATGCTCAAACTCCTTAGCCCCACCCCTGTACTGATGTCCTGGATCCGCCTATGCTCGAGCTCCTTAGCCCCACCTCTGTGCTGATGTCCTGGATTCGCCTATGCTCGATCTCCCTAGCCCACCCTCGTACTGATGTCCTGGGTCCGCCTATGCTCGAGCTCCTTAACCCCACCCCCGAACTGATGTCCTGGATCCGCCTATGCTGGAGCTCCTTAGCCCCACCCCCTACTGATGTCCTGGATCCGCCTATGCTTGAGCTCCTTAGCCCCACCCCCGTATTGATGTCCTGGATCCGCTTATGCTCGAGGTCCCGAGTTCCAACCCGCTCCTGATGTCCTGGATCCGCCTATGCTCGAGCTCCTTAGCCCCCACCCCGTACTGATGTCCTGGATCCGCCTATGCTCGAGCTCACTAGCCCCACCCCGGTACTGATGTCTTGGATCTGCCTATGCGCGAGCTCCTTAGCCCCACCCCCATACTAATGGCCTGGATCCGCCACTGCTTATTAAGTTTATTTAAGCAGGGAGTGCAAGGAGTCACGTGTCATGGTATTACCACAAAGAGGTTTATTCGGCTGGGAAAGAAATGGTGTGCAACGGTGGATCCTTTGGCCAGTGCTACCTATGGTTAGAGGATGCATTAACTAGTGGGTAGATAGATAGACAGATGATAAACTTTTATTGGACGGAAACAATATGACAGTTATAACAAATAGATTGACGCAAAAGCCCGAAGGCTTAAGTGGTGGGGCCTCTCTTATCTCTCTCATAAAACACGTCACTTTTACCGGACCTATCACACACATACACAGTAAGATTTGGACACACATAAAGAAACAAAACACAACAAACCAAACAAGCAAACCAGTTCCTGACCACCATTTTGTTTTTTATTCGTCGCAAGTCGCCGCAGCGAGCGGGACCCTACCGCACGGCCGCCACCCGGCCGTCCGACTGATATGAATATCTAATAGACAACGCGCCCGCCGCACGAGTAGAGGAGCCGAAACGAGACAGACTACCCTGCCACCACCGGGCATTCGCGCTGGTCTATAGCATGCGTAGATAGCTATGGTATCTGTCTCGCATAGCAGCTACAAGTGCGCCGCCCGCACCGACGCTACGGCCGAACGGCGGGGTGAGGTTTCGAGCGGGAAACATACTAGCATTGTGGATTACATTTAATTAAAGGTACACTGTTGTTGCTATGATATGCAGCCTGCTGCGATGGCAAGATATGTCTTTGAACTAGCTTTTTGCCGAATTTTATCCACTTCCATCTATATTAACCATTCGAAATCCTGGTGTGAAGCAAAAATGAGCCGATAAAATTACCACTTCAAAATGTATTTTACGGCTGTTAGCGCGGAAGCCGTAAGAGATAAGTGGGGGGTATGAGTGAGAAAAATGACGGCAACGAAGTTTTCTATCCAGCCGTGTTAAGTTCAATACCGTAGCTATCATGGTCTGGAAACCAGGGGGCTGAGAATAAAAATTTTAAAAACTTATATTTTATTTTTGCCTATAAAATAAAAAGTTTCAGTCTGAAACTTTTTATCTCTAAATATATAATAAAAGAGGCTATTCTCTTTTATTATCTGAAATGGGAACTAATTTTTATCAATTAGATCGGAAGATATAAGGGTTTGAATGATATTTTGGGAAATGCAGACCTTCACGGAATGGGCCAAAAAGGACCCTTAAATTTCCGTTTTTGTTTTGTTTCTGTGTTTGTGCAGTAATGCACAAACCGAACTTTAAGTTGATATTTGACTCAGAACCTGAACTGCTGTAGCTTCAGATATTTCGAGCCTGTAGTTTAGACCATGAGTTTTATGGAAAATTTAGGGTGCAAAGTTTAAAAGCTAATTTAGAGCCCTAAATTTAAAGCTTTTCTTTTCAACTTTTTTGTGAACTACAAATTTTCCTGTGTAAGGGTGCAGTTTGAAGGTCTAGATGAATTAGCAAAAAATAGAAAAATAAAAGTTAAAAATCACAAAATGCAAACTTCTGGCCAAAATTTTGAAAATTTTGAAAATTGACAACCGTGGTGCTTATTCATTTGGAAGTGCCTTCTATCCACAAAAGTTTTAGGTCTCTGATACCAGCGCTCAGAACAGACAACAACAACAACAACAACAACAACAACAACAACAACAGACAACCACGACGAGACCGGAAAAACTGTCAGAATAGAAGCCGTTTCTTACTTCGTTCGTCACCGGCTTCTGACAACCTCGGCCTGCGGCCTGGGCTAACGCCCCACCGGCGCAGGAGAGCCGCATGACAATGTGCTGAAAGCAAACCATATTTTGTTCTTAATTTTTTTTTTTTTATAAATTTTGTTCAAGTTGTTCCTAGTATGACTGGTGGAGTCGGAGTCTCACTAAAGTCATCAAGGGACTTGTCACGGAGACCCCGACCCCACCACCCGAACGAGCAACTCCCTCAATGGAGGGTTAATTTAGAAGCCAAAGTTTAACGTCCCACAAAGCACAGGGACGGCCGCCCCGCTCAGGTCACCCTCTCACCAGTCAGTTGCCAGCCGACCTGTACGTCGGGTAAACTATTGAGCGCCGGAGCGTCTCAGGGGAACCGATCCCAAGCCTGGGCATGCCCTGCCACTGCATGCTTCTGAGCAGCGGGCCGGAGCCCAACGCTCTACCAACTGAGCTACCGGGGCGGCAATGTATCTCTTCATAAGCCTGCAAGTCAGTTTTATCATTCTTTTCTTTGAAATAACCAATAAAGAGTACGTGGTCACCACCGGATTCGAACCGGACCTACCTGATCAAGAGACAGGGCCTCTAACCACTAGACCACCGCGCCACACTACTCATCCTCCCACTAGCTGAACAGCTGTGACCCGTCAGGAGGTCACTGGCTAGTACAACTCCGCCGAATATGCCGGGCCGCTGGCGCCGGGTGCTGTGCTTATCCCGAAAAGGCACGATATAAAGGTGCTTCTAGAAGACGAACCAAACATTCTTTTGGGCTGAAATTAGTTGTATCGTCGAGCTAGGATCGTAAGCTAGCTTCATGCCAAATTACTTCCACTTCCATCCATTTTAAGGACTTCAAACCATGGTGAGAAGCAAAGGTGGTCCGAGAACTTTAGCATCTTGTAATACATTTTGGACTAATTACTCGAAAGCCATTCGAGATAGGTGGGTAGTATAAGTGAGCGAAATGACCGCAAGTAACTTTCCTCTTCAGCCATGTCAGTTCTGAGTTTGTGAGTGACATGAGCTTGGAACCAGGATGATGCAAATAAAAAGTTTTTTGACTCAATTTCTATTTATGCCTATAAAACAAAGAATTTCACATTCACAACTTCCATCTCCAAATATTATCAGGCGGAAGCAATGTTCTTTCATTATTTGAAATGAAAACTCAAATCGGTCAATTAGATTGTGAGATATTAACGTTGAAATGAAATGAACCAAATTTCAGTCTTCCGGAAGAACTGTAAAAAGTAGGTCAAAATTTTGCGTTTTGCACTCTCAAAACTATGCCTAAGCACTACAAAAATTTTCCTAGCTACCCCTAGGTAACTGCCTTTCAGCTAACTGAGGCCTGTCTTCTGACATTTCGAGCGCACAAGTCGGCCATCAACTTTTAGCAGGTTTTTTGCTCGCGTGAGAAATGCCGCGTTTTCGCGCAATAAATATTGTCGGATCAGCTCAATTCGTTTTCCCTAGCTGGCCCTTGTTATCTTTCGAAAAGGACATAAGTGTCAAGTTCGTAGGTTAAGAAGTAAAAATTAGAAAAATATAAAACAGAAAAAGTTTGAGCCAAAATTTCTCAAAAACTATTTTGGATTTCGACTCGGGGCTTCAGTTTGGGTGTCTGGAGCAGAAGGGCTATCACCCTACAAAATTCCAGAGCTCTGACATCAATTCTCAGGACGGACAGACGCCAACAACAGACCACGACGAGACCCGTCTGAGCGGCCAGAATAGAGCCGCTTGAGAAATCTCAATGCGCTTCGCTCCATGGATTTCGTCATGCGGCTCTGACAACAGACCACGACGAGACCCGTCTGAGCGGCCAGAATAGAGCCGCTTGAGAAATCTCAATGCGCTTCGCTCCATAGATTTCGTCATGCGGCTCTGACAACAACTCCGGTCTGCGACCTGGGCTAACGCCCCACCGGCGCAGGAGAGCCGCATGACAATGTGCTGAAAGTAAACCATATTTCGTTCTTAATGCATCTCTTCATAAGCCTGCAAGTCAGTTTTATTATTCTTTTCTTTAAAATAACCAATAAATGTTACGTGGTCACCCCCGGATTCGAACCGGACCTACCTGATCAACAGACAGGGCCTCTAACCACTAGACCACCGTGCCACACTGCGCATCCTCCCACTAGCTGAACACCTGTGACCCGTCAGGAGGTCACTGGCTGGTACAACTCCGCCGAATATGCCGGGCCGCTGGCGCCGGGTGCTGTGCTTGTCCCGAAAAGGCACGATATAAAGATGCTTCCAGAAGACGAACCAAGCATTCTTTTGGGCTGAAATTACTTGTATCATCGAGCTAGGATGCTAAGCTAGCTTAATGCCAAATTTCTTCCACTTCCATCCATTTTAAAGACTTGAAACCATGGTGAGAAGCAGAGGTGGTCCGAGAAATTTAGCATCCAGAGGTGCAGAAAGTATGCTGGCTGTCACAAACTCAATGTGACGTATGCCTCCTCTGTCACAAAAAGCTGGAAATGATAATTGTATACTTGAATACTATTTCCAATATGCTGAATGTCATCTACCTGTCTCTTACTTTTTGCAACAGACAAGGTTCAAGCATCATGCCATTACTGCATGAAAGTATTAAACTGTGTTTTCATTTTTAGATCATGTTTATGTTTTGGAAGGAAAATTTCCAATTATGGATCATTGTTTCCAGTATTGGGATCATAACTTTTATTGGCAACTCTGACTGCAGTTTCCCACCAATGACATGCATTTCCCTTTTTGAAAAAGTTTCCATTTTTGGAAGGAGTGTTTCCAATTATGGTACATTTCCCCGTGATTAAATGTGGCCATTATCATGAAAATAATTATTATTGGGAACTAATCTATGAATGGGAGCGTGCACCTACACACATTTGGGAACCCTGATCACGGCTTCCCCCCCCCACTGAACTTCTATCTCACATATCAACAAAAGGGACAAAAATGTCAATGTCAACATAGGATTTGGATCTACCTAAAATGTGTTGGTAAAGTGGACCTTAGGTAGCATTTTTATAGACAGATCAAATGCTTAAAATTTTCCCCCAATACCTGATTATCACCTGCCTGTTCATTCCTTCTTGCAGTAAAAACTCTGAGGCAACTACCCTGCATAGATGTAAAATTATGTCTATTGGCCTAATAGGTACCTACAGAGGTATTGGAAGTCTCATACCAAAGAAAGATCCAGTGTAGTCAAAGTCCTGCTTTAACTCCATGCAATTCAGGTCCTGTGTAATGCTTACCACCACTGGTAGTAAGCAACACACCCCCAACCAGCGTTTTTCAAAGTCTCTTTCTTTCTGAGATTTTCTGCGATTTCCTGAGATGAGAAGGGGGTCTACCAGGCCCCCTCCAGTGCACGTTAGTGTGTGTTTTAACTCTTTGTGGAGGACTGCATTGGCACACATTTGCTATCTGTACAATATTGACATGATAATTTGATCATGAAATCTCACCTGAATTACTGTTGTTGCCAGTCTGTTGCTGGCGCCAACTCTCCCAACTTCCTCCAGCTCCAAACCTACCTAACCAATCTTGATCTAGGGCACAAATAAGGTACGGCACAAGCAAGCTAAGGAATGAAAAACCAAGTTTGATATGTGAAAGTGCATTAGTCTCAAAGTAGCCTACATTCATCTTAGATTAGCCATGGGCAGCACTATTTATTCCAGCCAGTTTTAGCCTGCACTTATCTCAGATATACCCCAAAAATATGCCCTAAAAAAGTGGCTTCCCACCTGTGTACATTTTTTGGTAAAATAAACATTACGAACTTGTCTTGTCGCTGTTGCGTAGTTTAGGTAGAATTGCTGCCCAGCTATGTTTATTTCTTTCACTCATTTAGTACTTTTCTTAGTAGCTTTTAGGCGTACTTTATACTAAATTCAAAGAAATAGGGACCGCTAAATCGAAGAGGCTCAAACTTTAAATATTATTTAACCTGACAAAATGGACAGAGAAATATTTGATAACGTATTTGCGTTATCTTTAATGCCTTAAATATGCCCACAATCACGTATTTCTCGAAAAAATTGACTGTCACATTTCGGGCATCTAGGCGGCAACTTTCTGGCAACTACTAACAATCGGCACCATTTGGCTGCATGTTAAAATCTGGCAACTGTGACAGCGGTTTCCGGGTTTTCTGCAGCGGGGGTCCCTCGTTTTAGTAGAAACTGAACACAGTACCAATATTGTATCACTGATGGTACGCTGTGCAATTCAAGAACAGAATTGCTAAATTAAATTTATCGCTACACGCTTCATTCTGTATTTCGAAAATATGCGGTTTGATTTTGAACCATACTGTCACGATCACTATTTTGTCACAATTATGCACCTCAATTTTCATAAATGTGTCACAAACCCCAGTAGCCGAGTTGGCAAGTTTCTGCACCTCTGTTAGCATCTTGTAATACATTTTTGACTAATTACTCGAAAGCCTTTAGAGATAGGTGGGTAGTATAAGTGAGCGAAATGACGGCAAGTATAAAATTCAGCCATGTCAGTTCTGAGTTTGTGAGTGACATGAGCTTGGAAGCAGGAAGATGCAAATAAAAAGTTTGTTTACTCAATTTCTATTTATGCCTATAAAACAAAGAATTTCACATTCACAATTTCCATCTTCAAATATTATCAGGTGGAAGCAATGCTCTTTCATTATTTGAAATGAAAACTCAAATCGGTCAATTCGATTTTGAGACATTAACGTTGAAGTGAAATGAACCAAAATTCAGTCTTCCGGAAGAACTGTAAAAAGTAGGTCAAAATTTTACGTTTTGCACTCAAAACTATGCCTAAGCACAACAAAATTGGCCTAGCTACCGCTAGGTAACTGCCTTTCAGCTAACTGAGGCATGCCTTCTGACATTTCGAGCGCACAAGTCGGCCATCAACTTTTAGCAGTTTTTTTGCTGACGTGAGAAATACGCGTTTTCACGCAATAAATATTGTCGGATCAGCTCAATTTTTTCCCCTAGCTGGCCCTTGTTATCTTTTGAAAAGGACATAAAATTCAAGTTCATAGCTTAAGAAGAAAAAATTAGAAAAATATAAAACAGAAAAGTTTTAGCCAAAATTTCTCAAAAACTATTTTGGATTTCGACTCGGGGCTTCAGTTTGGGTGTCTGGACTAGAAGGGCTATCACCCTACAAAATTCCAGAGCTCTGACATCAATTCTCAGGACTGACAGACACCAACAACAACAACCTCGGCCTGCGGCCTCGGCAGGTGCCGCTCCGGCGCAGGAGAAGCCGGTGACAATGTACGTTAGTCAAGCAGTTCGATTGACAGGCGAGTGTTTTAAGCAGTATGATACATATACTAACGCGATGTTGGGACTTGAGGTCTAATGTTCTCATTCTGACTACATTCAGTCCCATGTGTAAGTCCATGTTTTCCTAAACTAACATGTCTCTGCACACTGCGCCACGTTTGTCGTCTGTTCATGTCATCACATAAATAATCACACGTATAAAGTTTGGTTTGTAAAGTAAAGACTGGCTATGCCCAGAAGAAAGGAGATACAATAGAAAATATTATGGGTTTGCCGACCATATTTCACCTATACCTGGAGATCTTCACACAATTCAGCCTATTTGTTGTCGAGTTACCTTCGTTTATCCTAAGTCCCAGTCCGCATGCGCAGTAAAGTCTGCAGTGAATGAGAGCGAAGATACCGTTATAATTGTCTGAAGCATGTTGGTATGTCGTTTGTTTGTCTCCTGAACTAAACTATCCCTTATAGCCTAATATTCCTTAGAATTCATACTGAGCATGCGCAGCACAATGCAATGTCATAATTCCGTGAATTGGGATTAGCAGATAGTATTCTGCTATTACTCTCAAATTTTTAGCCCAATCGGTCTATTGGCTCCCGAGATAGCCTCCCTGACCATAAGTTTTAATGCGCATGCGCACTTACCTTTGTAGTAAGCAAGGGTGTCAAAACTTTCATACTAAATTTAAGTATGTTTGCTCTCCTCTGTCCATGTCCTCTTCTGAAATATCCTCACCTTTAAGGCTTATCTTTAAGATTTCTACTGCGCATGCGCAGGGCAGTGCAGCTTCACTATGACATTATTTGTGGTTTTCACTCCGTGTCATTTTCTTGTTGACAAAATTTCAAAAAAATCGACCCGTAGGATGCCGGGATAGCCTCTGTTACCATTAGTTCCACTGCGCATGCGCAGTGACCTTACATTGACCTGAAGACCGGATTCAAAATCTGCATGACCGATTTCCTCTCATTGATATTGTTCGACAATATGGAATAGAGTGCAACGAGATTTATATATTATTTACATGTCTAAATACGATAGCGGATACAAGGGGTGAGGCTAGTGGGTTTAAGTCCCCCCCCCATGTGAAAATGCCTAGAGCTATAGCATGAGCAAAGGATGTTTGGAGGCAATGGCAGAGAGGCTGGAGCTAAAAGGTGAATTCAGGGTAGCGTGGGGGCATAGGAGGCACATGCACCCCCCCCTTTGGTCGATCCTCAGCACCCCCTAAATTGGCCACGGCGCCCCTCAAACATTCGATGGCACCCCTGAAATGTCACTTCCCACCCTTTCCCCTAAGATGCAAAAATTGGCGCCCATCGGAAGGATTTTACGTGCCAAAAGTTGCGCTCTATGCTCCGGATTACACCCCTTGCCCTGCGAACGGTGCCTCTTCTATCGGTAATCCTTGATCCGCCTATGCTCAAGCTCCTTAGCCCCACCACCGAACTGATATCCTGGATCCGCTAATGCTCCAACTCCTGAGGCCCATCCCCGTACTGATGTCCTGGATCCGCCTATGCTCGAGCTCCTCAGCCCCACCCCCTTACTGATGTCCTGGATCCGCCAATGCTCGAACTCCGTAGCCTCACCTTCGTACTGTCCTGGATCCGCCTATGCTCGAGCTCCCTAGCCCCACCCCGTACTGATGTCCTGGATCTGCCTATGCTCGAGCTCCTTACCCCACCCCGTACTGATGTCCTGGATCCGCCTATGCTCTAACTCCTTAGCCCCAACTCGGTGCTGATGTCCTGGATTCGCCTATGCTCGATCTCCTTAGCCCACCCCCGTACTGATGTCCTGGGTCCGCCTATGCTCGAGCTCCTTAGCCCCACCCCCGTATTGATGTCCTGGGTCCGCCTATGCTCGAGCTCCTTAACCCCAACCCCGAACTGATGTCCTGGATCCGCCTATGCTGGAGCTCCTTAGCCCCACCCGCTACTGATGTCCTGGATCCGCCTATGCTCGAGCTCCTTAGCCCCGTCCCCCGTAATGATGTTCTGGATCCGCTTATGCTCCAGGTCCCGAGTTCCAACCCGCTCCTGATGTTCTGGATCTGCCTTTGCTCGAGCTCCTTAGCCCCACCCCGTACCCATGTCCTGGATCCGCCTATGCTCGAGCTCACTAGCCCCACCCCGGTACTGATGTCTTGGATCCGCCTATGCTCGAGCTCCTTAGCCCCACCCCCCATACTAATAGCCTGGATCCGCCACTGCTTATTAAGTTTATTTAAGCAGGGAGTGCAAGGAGTCACGTGTCATGGTATCACCACAAAGAGGTTTATTCGGCTGGGAAAGAAATGGTGTGCAACGGTGGATCCTTTGGCCAGTGCTACCTATGGTTAGAGGATGCATTAACTAGTGGGTAGATAGATAGACAGATGATAAACTTTTATTGGACGGAAACAATATGACAGGTATAACAAATAGATTGATGCAAAAGCCCGAAGGCTTAAGTGGTGGGGCCTCTCTTATCTCTCTCATAAAACACATCACTTTTACCGGACCTATCACACACATACACAGTAAGATTTGGACACACATAAAGAAACAAAACACAACAAACCAAACAAGCAAACCAGTTCCTGACCACCCTTTTGTTTTTTATTCGTCGCAAGTCGCCGCAGCGAGCGGGCCCCTACCGCACGGCCGCCACCCGGCCGTCCGACTGATATGAATATCTAATAGACAACGCGCCCGCCGCACGAGTAGAGGAGCCGAAACGAGACAGACTACCCTGCCACCACCGGGCATTCGCGCTGGTCTATAGCATGCGTAGATAGCCATGGTATCTGTCTCGCATAGCAGCTACCAGTGCGCCGCCCGCAGCGACGCTACGGCCGAACGGCGGGGTGAGGTTTCGAGCGGAAAACTTACTAGCATTGTGTATTACATTTAATTAAAGGTACACTGTTGTTGCTATGATATGCAACCTGTTGCGATGGCAAGATATGTCTTTGAACTAGCTTTTTGCCGAATTTCATCCACTTCCATCTATATTAACCGTTTGAAATCCTGGTGTGAAGCAAAAATGAACCGATAAAATTACCACCTTGAAATGTATTTTACGGCTGATAGCGCGGAAGCCGTAAGAGATAAGTGGGGGGTATAAGCGAGAAAAATGACGGCAACGAAGTTTTCTATCCAGCCGTGTTAAGTTAAATACCGTAGCTATCATGGTCTGGAAACCAGGGGGCTGAGAATAAAAATTTTAAAAACTTATATTTTATTTTTGCCTCTAAAATAAAAAGTTTCAGTCTGAAAGTTTTTATCTCTAAATATATAATTAAGGAGGCTATTCTCTTTTATTATCTGAAATGGGAACTAATTTGTCTTAATTAGATCGGAAGATATAATGGTTTGACTGATATTTTGGGAAATGCAGACCTTCGCAGAATGGGCCAAAAAGGACCCTTAAATTTCCGTTTTTGTTTTGTTTCTGTGTTTGTGCAGTACTGCACAAACCGGCCTTTAAATTGGTACTTGACTCAGAACCTGAACTGCTGTAGCTTCAGATATTTCGAGCCTGTAGTTTAGACTATGAGTTTTATGCCAAATTTAGGGTGCAAAGTTTAAAAGCTAATTTGGAGCCTTAAATTTATAACTTTTTCTTTCAAACTTTTTGTGTGACCTACAAATTTCCCTGATGTAAAAGGGTGCAAGCTTGAAGACTGTAGATGAATTAGCAAAAAATAGAAATATAAAAGTCAAAAATCACATAATGCAAAATTCTGGGCAAAATTTTGAAAATTTTGAAAATTGACAACCGTGGTGCTTATTCATTTGGAAGTGCCTTCTATCCACAAAAGTTTTAGGTCTCTGATACCAGCGCTCAGAACAGACAACAACAACAGACCTCGGCCTGCGGCCTCGGCAGGTGCCGCTCCGGCGCAGGAGAAGCCGGTGACAATGTACGTTAGGCAAACAGTTCGATTGACAGACGAGTGTTTTCAGCAGTATGATACTTATACCAACGCAATTTTCGGACTTAAGGTCTTGTGTTCTCAGTATGACTCCATTCAATCCCCTTTGTAAGCCCATGTTTTCCTATATTAGCATGTCTCTGGACACTGCGCCACGTTTGCCCTCTGTTCATGTCACCAAATAAATAAACACACGTAGAATGGTTGTTTTGTTAAGTAAAGACTGGGCATTACCAGAAGAAAGGAGATACAATACAAATTATGATGAGTTTGCCGACCGTATTTCACCTATACCTGCAGATTTTCACCCAATTCAGCCAATTTGTTAACGAGTTAGCTTCGGTTACCCTAAGTCCCAGTCCGCATGCGCAGTAACGTCTGCAGTGAATGAGAGCAAAGATACCGTTATAGTTGACTGAAGCATGTTAATATGCCGTTTGTTTGTCTCCTGGTCTAAATGATCCCTTATAGCCTATTATTCCTTAGAATTCCTTTTGCACATGCGCATAATAGTGCAGCGTCATAATGCCATCAATTAGGATTAGCAGATGATATTCTGCTTTTACTCGCAAAAATTTGAGCGAAATCGGTCTATTGGCTCCCGAGACAGCCTCCATGACCATAAGTTCTAATGCGCATGCGCACTGACCTTTGTTGTTACCAAGGGTGACAAAACATTCATGCTTAATTTAAGCACGTTGGCTTTCCCTCTGTTCAGGTCCTCCTCTGAAATATGCTTGCCTTTCAGGCTTATCTTCATAATTTCTTCTGCGCATGCGCAGCGCAGTGCAGCTTCAATGACATTTTTGACTTACATTTCGTGCTATTCTTTTGTTCACAAAATTTCAAGAAAATCAACCCGTAGGTTGCCGAGATAGCCTCTTTTAGCATTAGCTCCAGTGCGCATGCGCAGTGACCTTTTGTTGACCTGAATACCACATTCGAAATCTGCATGGTCGATTGCCTCTCATTGATATTGTTCGGTAATTTGGTACGGAGTGCAACGAAATCTTCAATCTTTATAATAATTGTTGGGGTTTAACGACGCACCAACTGCCAGGGTCATAAGGCGTCGCCAACTCTCACCCTGTTGGAAGGGATTTGGGGGATCAGATCGACTTATTCAGAGGCTCCGCCGGGACTTGAACCCTGGACAGGTGGCTTACAAGACAAGGGTGCTATCCACTAAGCCACCTCATCCCCCATCTCCAATCTTTCATATGCTTATATACATACATGGTGGCTATTCAAATGGTGGTAGATACAATGGGCGGAGCTAGGGGCTGAACTCCCCCCCCAATGTCAGAATATCTATGGTTAATATAAACACAGAAGCTGTTCCGAGGCAACGGCGGTTAAGGCTCCAGTCCCGTACCAGCCCCAATCCTCACTGCTCCCCCGTCCGAAATGTCTTCCATGAGCTATCTCAGCACGCCTCTGGACCCTGCTACCGTTCCCTAGATGCCTGAGGGCATCACTGCTCACTTCCTCGGATCTCTAAACACGCCTCCGCACCATCTGCCGTCTAGTCAGGTTCCCGTCCGCCCCGACCGGCTAGCCACCCGCTGTATGCACTCGGATAGAAATGTTATGCCTTTCTTGCACGCATTTACCGGCTACAGCCTACTGCCGCGGCACAGAAGGTCCATGCAAGAAGGGCAGAATGACGTCACGTCACGACTCCTGCGGGAAAAACGGGACCGAAGTATTTTGCCCCTCAGTGGCGAACTAGTCGTCTGAGCGTCATGAAACAAAAACGGCAGAGCTCATAATTTCTCATACTACAGGTATAGAGAGAGCCATATATCTCAGTTAAGTATAAAGGCACTTTATCACGTGATGAATATATTACAACCTATGAAAACCGCATCAAATTCAGTCTTTATCATCATATAGCTCAAAACCTATGGGAGACGCGCGGGTATGGTCAGGGAAACGGTTGTAGAACTTGAGCCGGGCTTTTTGTTGGAACCAATTTCGAAAAGAAAATTTGGAAATTTATAGTCATAAATTCCCAAAAAATCGAAAAAATATTGTATTTTTGCAGAAAAATATTTCCCATTAACTCAGAAACTTGAGTTTAGAATATGTTGTTGTAATGACAATACCCATCTCAACAAAGAAAACTGCGCTCAAAAATGTCCAGAATTTTGAAAGTTATATGGTTTCAAAGTTTTAGGCCATAATTGCAATGTTTTGGAAAAAGGGCCAAAACAGACCTTCAAAATTATGCTTTTGGTTCAGTTTAGTGTCTATGCAGTAATGCACAGTCCATTCTGTCTGTAAAAATCCAGTTTGGAACACCTAGCATCATATTCTCAGATATTTCGAACTTATAACTTTAGTAATGCATTTCACTACAAGTTGGAGGTAAAAGTTTCAAAAAATCATTTTGGAAGTACAAATTTGGATTTTTTACTTCAAACTTTGAGCAACAACTGGTAATTGATTGTGTGTAAAAGAGTGTAAGTATGAGAGCTGTAGACTAAAAATAGAAAAATAGAAAAATAAAAGTTTAGAAAAATATATTCCAAAATTTTGGAAAAGTTTTTGCAAAATTCGAAAATCTGCAGCCGTCGGGATTTTTTATGGGTTCCTGCCTTTCATCCCTGCAAGTTTCAAGTATCTGATACCAGTACTCAGAACAGACAACAACTACTACTACCTCGGCCTGCGGCCTCGGCAGGTGCCGCTCTGGCGCAGGAGAAGCCGGTGACAATGTACGTTAGCCAAACAGTTCGATTGACAGGCGAGTTTTTTCAGCAGTTTGATACTTATAACAACGCAATGTTGGAGTTTTAGGTTTTGTGTTCTCATTATGGCTCCATTCAATCCCCTGTCTAGGCCCATGTTTTCCTAAATTAGCATGTATCTGCATACTGCACCACGCTTGCCCTCTGTTCATGTCATCACATAAATAAACACACGTATAATGTTTGTTTTGTTAAGCAAAGACTAAGCATGACCAGAAGAAAGGCGATGCAATATAAAATATGACGGGTTTTCCGACAGTATTTCACCTATACCTGCAGATTTTCACCCAATTCAGCCTATTTTTTACCGAGTTATGCCCCAGCTCGAGACCTCAGCCCCACCACCGAACTGATGTCCTGGATCCGCCTATGCTCGAGCTCCTTACCCCAACC
This sequence comes from Lepas anatifera, assembly GCA_034440635.1. Lineage (NCBI taxonomy): Eukaryota > Metazoa > Arthropoda > Thecostraca > Lepadidae > Lepas > Lepas anatifera. Next base: position 268,458 of record JAOTON010000334.1, read on the forward strand.
CCTTACATATGTCCTGGATCTGCCTATGCTCGAACTCCGTAGCCCCACCTCTATACTGCCCTGGACCCGCCTATGCTTGAACTCTTTAGCCCCTACCCCTAATGATGTCCTGGATCCGCCTATGCTCGAGCTCCCGAGCCCCACCCACGTACTGATGTCCTGAATCCGCTTATGCTCGAGCTCCTTAGCCCCACTCCCGTACTGATGTCCTGGATCTGCTTATGTTTTAACTCTTTAGCCCCTACCTGTTTTAACTCTTTAGCCTCTTGATGTCCTGGATCCGCTTATGCTCGAGCTCCTTAGCCCCACCCCCGTACTGATGTCTTTGATCCGCCTATACTCGAGCCCCTTAGCCCCGGCCCCGTACTGATGTCCTGGATCCGCCTCTGCTCGAGCTCCTTAGCCCGACACCCATACTGATGTCCTGGATCTGCCTATGCTCGAGCTCCTTAGCCCCATCTCCGTACAGATGTCCTGGATCCGCCTATGCTGGATCTCCTAGCCCCATCCCCGTACCGATATGCTGGATCCGCCTATGCTCAAACCCCTTAGCCTCTAACCCCGTACTGATATCCTGGCTCCGCTTATGCTCGAGCTCCTTAGCCCCACCCCCGTACTGATGTCCTGGATCCGCCTATGCCCGAACTCTTTAGCCCCTACCCCTCTGCTGATGTCCTGGATCCGCTTATGCTTGAGCTCCTTAGCCCCACCTCTGTACTGATGTCCTTTATCCGCCTATACTCGAACCCCTTAGCCCCACCCCCGTACTGATGCCCTGGATCCGCCTCTGCTCGAGCTCCTTAGCCCCACACCCATACTGATGTCCTGGATCCGCCTATACTCCAGCTCTATAGCCCCACCCCCGTACAGATGTCCTGGATCCACCTATGCTCGATCTCCTTAGCCCCACCCCCGTACTGATGTCCTGGATCCGCCTTTACTCAGGCTCCGGAGCCACACCCCTGCACTGATGTCCTGGATCCGCCTATGCTCGAGCTCCTTAGCCCCACCCCCGAACTGATGTCCTGGAACTGCCTATGCTCGAACTCCGTAGCCCCACCTCCGTACTGTCCTGGATTCGCCTATACTCAAACTCTTTATTCCCTACCACCCTACTAATGTCCTGGATCCGCCTATGCTGGAACGCCCGAGCCCCACCACCGTACTGATGTCCTGGATCCGCCTATGCTCGAGCTCCTTAGCCCCACCCCCGTACTGAGGCCTGGATCCGCCTTTGCTGGAGCTCCTTAGCCCCACCCCCGTACTGATGTCCTGGATCCTCCTATGCTCGAACTTCTTAGCCCCACCTCCGTACTGATGTCCTGGATCCGCATATGCTCGAACTCCTTAGCCCCTACCCCCTACTGATGTCCTGGATCCGCCTATGCTCGAGCTCCTTAGCCCCACCTTCTTCCTGATGTCTTGGATCCGCCTATGCTCGAACTCCGTAGCCCCTACCCCCCCCACTGATGTCCTGGATCCGCCTATGCTCGAGCTCCTTACCCCACCCCCTTACTGATGTCCTGGATCCGCCTGTGCTCGAACTTCGTAGCCCCACCTCTGTACTGCCCTGGATCCGCCTATGCTCGAACTACTTAGCCCCACCCCCTACTGATGTCCTGGATCCGGCTATGCTCGAGCTCCCGAGTCTCACCCCGTACTGATGTCCTGATTCCGCTAATGCTCGAGCTGCTTAGCCCCATCCCCGTACTAATGTCCTGGATCCGCCTATGCTCTAACTCCCTAGCCCGACCCTCGTACCGATGTCCTGGATCCGCCTATGCTCTAACTCCCTAGCCCGACCCTCGTACCGATGTCCTGGATCCGCCTATGCTCTAACTCCCTAGCCCCACCTTCGTACTGATGTCCTGGGTCCGCCTATGCTCGAACTCTTTAGCCCTTACCCCCATGCTGATGTCCTGGATCCGCTTATGCTCGATCTTCCTTACCCCCACACCAGTAACGCCCCACCTCCGTGCCCCCCGCCCCCGAAACGACATAGGCGGATCCAAGGGGAAAGGGGACAGGTGTCCCCCATAGAATCTTAGCGCCCCCTGAAATTGTCCCGGAAACCCCTGGAAAGTTCGATGGCACCCCCTGAAATGTCGTTTTCCCCGAGATGCAGGTATCGGGGTCTACTGATAGGTTTTAGCGCCTACTTGATAGGTTTTTCCGGCCAAAAGTGGCGTCCCTGGTGTAGATAGCGCCCACCAGGAAGTTTCCCCTTCCACCTCGCCCCCGATAGGCAATCCTGGATCCGCGTATGGGAAGCGACATTTCAGGGAGCGTCATCGACCTTGAGAGGCGTGTCTTTACAATTTCAGAGGGCGCCGATGGTCGATTGGGGGTTGGGGGAGGGGATGGGGGGAGAAGGGTGGGGGGGCACCTAGCCTACTTATTCCCTGGATCCACCCATGGTCCAAAAACAGAAACATAATACTCTTATTGTAAACTCAGACTTTTACGGTACTCTAATTACTTGTGATGCATTATGGGTAGTGTTGGGTACTTTTTTACCAGACCATAAATAAACAGAAACGGCCGCGCCGATCGCCGGCGTTGCCGCGACGTGGACGCAGGGGTGACGCGTGGTGATTTGCTACAACGATGCGTGGAGAAACGGCATGTTTGTATAGGTAACTTGGTGTTTCATTGATATCTATGCAGATGGAATGTCGACATATGTCTCTTACCTAGCTGCATGCAAAATTTCATTTCCCTCCAATGACTCTAACCACCCTAAACCCCGGTGTGAAGCAAAAATGAACTGATAAAATTACCACTTTGAAATGCATTTTACGGCTTATAGCGCGGAAGCCGTAAGATATAAGTGGGGGGTATGAGTGAGAAAAATGACGGCAACGAAGTTTTCTATCCAGCCGTGTTAAGTTCAATACCGTAGCTATCATGGTCTGGAAACCAGGGGGCTGAGAATAAAAATTTTAAAAACTTATATTTTATTTTTGCCTATAAAATAAACAGTTTCAGTCTGAAAGTTTTTATCTCTAAATATATAATAAAGGAGGCTATTCTCTCTTATTATCTGAAATGGGAACTAATTTTTATCAATTAGATCGGAAGATATAAGCGTTTGAATGTTATTTTGGGAAATGCAGACCTTCACGGAATGGGCCAAAAAGGACCCTTAAATTTCCGTTTTTGTTTTGTTTCTGTGTTTGTGCAGTACTGCACAAACCGGCCTTTAAGTTGATATTTGACTCAGAACCTGAACTGCTGTAGCTTCAGATATTTCGAGCCTGTAGTTTAGACCATGAGTTTTATGCCAAATTTAGGGTGCAAAGTTTAAAAGCTAATTTAGAGCCCTAAATTTAAAGCTTTTTCTTTCCAACTTTTTGTGTGAACTACAAATTTCCCTGATGTAAAAGGGTGCAAGTTTGAAGAGTCTAGATGAATTAGCAAAAAATAGAAAAATAAAAGTTAAAAATCACATAATGCAAAATTCTGGGCAAAATTTTGAAAATTTTGAAAATTGACAACCGTGGTGCTTATTCATTTGGAAGTGCCTTCTATCCACAAAAGTTTTAGGTCTCTGATACCAGCGCTCAGAACAGACAACAACAACAACAACAACAACAACAACAACAACAGACAACCACGACGAGACCGGAAAAACTGTCAGAATAGAAGCCGTTTCTTACTTCGTTCGTCACCGGCTTCTGACTACCTCGGCCTGCGGCCTCGGCAGGTGCCGCTCTGGCGCAGGAGAAGCCGGTGACAATGTACGTTAGCCAAACAGTTCGATTGACAGGCGAGTTTTTTCAGCAGTTTGATACTTATAACAACGCAATGTTGGAGTTTTAGGTTTTGTGTTCTCATTATGGCTCCATTCAATCCCCTGTCTAGGCCCATGTTTTCCTAAATTAGCATGTCTCTGCATACTGCACCACGCTTGCCCTCTGTTCATGTCATCAAATAAATAAACACACGCATAATGTTTGTTTTGTTAAGCAGAGACTGGGCATGACGAGAAGAAAGGAGATTTAATATAAAATATGTTGGGTTTTCCGACGGTATTTCACCTATACCTGCAGATTTTCACCCAATTCAACCTATTTGTTACCGAGTCATGCCCCAGCTCGAGACCTCAGCCCCACCACCGAACTGATGTCCTGGATCCGCCTATGCTCGAGCTCCTTACCCCACCCCTTACATATGTCCTGGATCTGCCTGTGCTCGAACTCCGTAGCCCCACCTCTATACTGCCCTGGATCCGCCTATGCTTGAACTCCTTAGCCCCTACCCCTACTGATGTCCTGGATCCGCCTATGCTCGAGCTCCCGAGCCCCACCCACGTACTGATGTCCTGAATCCGCTTATGCTCGAGCTCCTTAGCCCCACCCCCGTACTGATGTCCTGGAACCGCTTATGTTTTAACTCTTTAGCCCCTACCTGTTTTAACTCTTTAGCCCCTTGATGTCCTGGATCCGCTTATGCTCGAGCTCCTTAGCCCCACCCCCGTACTGATGTCTTTGATCCGCCTATACTCGAGCCCCTTACCCCGGCCCCGTACTGATGTCCTGGATCCGCCTCTGCTCGAGCTCCTTAGCCCGACACCCATACTGATGTCCTGGATCCGCCTATGCTCGAGCTCCTTAGCCCCACCTCCGTACAGATGTCCTGGATCCGCCTATGCTGGATCTCCTTAGCCCAATCCCCGTACCGATATGCTGGATCCGCCTATGCTCAAACTCCTTAGCCTCTACCCCCGTACTAATATCCTGGCTCCGCTTATGCTCGAGCTCCTTAGCCCCACCCCCGTACTGATGTCCTGGATCCGCCTATGCTCGAACTCTTTAGCCCCTACCCCTGTGCTGATGTCCTGGATCCGCTTATGCTTGAGCTCCTTAGCCCCACCTCTGTACTGATGTCCTTTGTCCGCCTATACTCGAACCCCTTAGCCCCACCCCCTGTACTGATGCCCTAGATCCGCCTCTGCTCGAGCTCCTTAGCCCCACACCCATACTGATGTCCTGGATCCGCCTATGCTCCAGCTCTTTAGCCCCACCCCCGTACAGATGCCCTGGATCCACCTATGCTCGATCTCCTTAGCCCCACCCCCGTACTGATGTCCTGGATCCGCCTTTACTCGAGCTCCGGAGCCACACCCCTGCACTGATGTCCTGGATCCGCCTATGCTCGAGCTCCTTAGCCCCACCCCCGTACTGATGTCCTGGATCCGCCTATACTCGAGCCCTTTAGCCCCACCGCCGTACTGATGTCCTGGATCCGCCTATGCTCGAGCTCCTTAGCCCCACCCCCGTACTGATATCCTGGATCCGCCTATGCTCGAACTCTTTAGCCCCACCTCCGTACTGATGTCCTGGATCCGCCTATGCTCGAACTCCTTAGCCCCTACCCCCTACTGATGTCCTGGATCCGCCTATGCTCGAGCTCCTTAGCCCCACCTTCTTACTGATGTCCTGGATCCGCCTATGCTCGAGCTCCTTAGCCCCACCCCCTTACTGATGTCCTGGATCCGCCTATGCTCGAACTCCTTAGCCCCACCCCCTACTGATGTCCTGGATCCGCCTATGCTCGAACTCCTTAGCCCCTACCCACGTACTGATGTCCTGGATCCGCTTATGCTCGAGCTCCTTAGCCTCACCCCCGTACTGATGTCCTTGATCCGCCTATACTCAAGCCCTTTAGCCCCACCGCTGTACTGATGTCCTAGATCCGCCTCTGCTCGAGCTCCTTAGCCCCACACCCATACTGATGTCCTGGATCCGCCTATGCTCGAGCTCCTTAGCTCCACCCCCGTACAGATGTCCTAGATCCGCCTATGCTCGATCTCCTTAGCCCCATCCCCGTACTAATATCCTGGATCCGCCTATGCTCGAACTCCGTAGCCCCTACCCCCTACTGATGTCCTGGATCCGCCTATGCTTGAACTCCCGAATCTCACCCTGTACTGATGTCCTGAATCCGCTAATGCTCAGCTGCTTAGCCCCATCCCCGTACTAATGCCCTGGATCCGCCTATGCTCTAACTCCCTAGCCCGACCCTCGTACCGATGTCCTGGATCCGCCTATGCTCTAACTCCCTAGCCCCGACCCTCGTACCGATGTCCTGGATCCGCCTATGCTCTATCTCCCTAGCCCCACCTTCGTACTGATGTCCTGGGTCTGCCTATGCTCGAACTCTTTAGCCCCTACCCCCATGCTGATGTCCTGGATCCGCTTATGCTCGAGCTCCTTACCCCCACACCCGTAACGACCCCACCTCCGTGCCTCCCCTTCCCCCCGAAACGACATAGGCGGATCCAAGGGGAAAGGGGACAGGTGCCCCCCATAGAATCTTAGCGCCCCCTGAAATTGTCCCGGAAACCCCTGGAAAGTTCGATTGCACCCCCTGAAATGTCGTTTTCCCCGAGATGCAGGTATCGGGGTCTACTGATAGGTTTTAGCGCCTACTTGATAGGTTTTTCCGGCCAAAAGTGGCGTCCCTGGTGTAGATAGCGCCCACCAGGAACTTTCCCCTTCCACCTCGCCCCCGATAGGCAATCCTGGATCCGCATATGGGAAGCGACATTTCAGGGAGCGTCATCGACCTTGAGAGGCGTGTCTTTACAATTTTAGACGGCGCCGATGTTCGATTGGGGGTTGGGGGGGGGGGATGGGGGGAGAAGGGTGGGGGGGAACCTAGCCTACTTATTCCCTGGATCCACCCATGGTCCAAAAACAGAAACATAATACTCTTATTGTAAACTCGGACTTTTACGGTACTCTAATTACTTGTGATGCATTATGGGTAGTATTGGGTACTTTTTACCAGACCATAAATAAACAGAAACGGCCACGCCGATCGCCGGCGTTGCCGCGGCGTGGACGCAGGGGTGACGCGTGGTGATTTGCTACAACGATGCGTGGAGAAACGGCATGTTTGTAAAGGTAACTTGGTGTTTCATTGATATCTATGCAGATGGAATGTCGACATATGTCTCTTACCTAGCTGCATGCAAAATTTCATTTCCCTCCAATGACCCTAACCACCCTAAACCCCGGTGTGAAGCAAAAATGAACTGATAAACTTACCACTTTCAAATGTATTTTACGACTTATAGCGCGGAAGCCGTAAGAGATAAGTGGGGGGGGTATGAGTGAGAAAAATGACGGCAACGAAGTTTTCTATCCAGCCGTGTTAAGTTCAATACCGTAGCTATCATGGTCTGGAAACTAGGGGGCTGAGAATAAAAATTTTGAAAACTTATATTTTATTTTTACCTATAAAATAAAAAGTTTCAGTCTGAAAGTTTTTATCTCCAAATATATAATAAAGGAGGCTATTTTCTTTTATTTTCTGAAATGGGAACTAATTTTTATCAATTAGATCGGAAGATATAAGCGTTTGAATGATATTTTGGGAAATGCAGACCTTCACGGAATGGGCCAAAAAGGACCCTTAAATTTCCGTTTTTGTTTTGTTTCTGTGTTTGTGCAGTACTGCACAAACCGGCCTTTAAGTTGATATTTGACTCAGAACCTGAACTGCTGTAGCTTTAGATATTTCGAGCCTGTAGTTTAGACCATGAGTTTTATGCCAAATTTAGGGTGCAAAAATTAAAAGCTAATTTAGAGCCTTAAATTTAAAGCTTTTTCTTTCCAAGTTTTTGTGTGAACTACAAATTTGTCTGATGTAAAAGGGTGCAAGTTTGAAGACTGTAGATGAATTAGCAAAAAATAGAAAAATAAAAGTTAAAAATCACATAATGCAAAATTCTGGGCAAAATTTTGAAAATTTTGAAAATTGACAACCGTGGTGCTTATTCATTTGGAAGTGCCTTCTATCCACAAAAGTTTTAGGTCTCTGATACCAGCGCTCAGAACAGACAACAACAACAACAACAACAACAACAACAACAACAACAGACAACCACGACGAGACCGGAAGAACTGTCAGAATAGAAGCCGTTTCTTACTTCGTTCGTCACCGGCTTCTGACTACCTCGGCCTGCGGCCTCGGCAGGTGCCGCTCTGGCGCAGGAGAAGCCGGTGACAATGTACGTTAGCCAAACAGTTCGATTGACAGGCGAGTTTTTTTAGCAGTTTGATACTTATAACAACGCAATGTTGGAGTTTTAGGTTTTGTGTTCTCATTATGGCTCCATTCAATCCCCTGTCTAGGCCCATGTTTTCCTAAATTAGCATGATTCTGCATACTGCACCACGCTTGCCCTCTGTTCATGTCATCAAATAAATAAACACACGCATAATGTTTGTTTTGTTAAGCAAAGACTGGGCATGACGAGAAGAAAGGGGATACGATATAAAATATGATGGGTTTTCCGACGGTATTTCACCTATACCTGCAGATTTTCACCCAATTCAGCCTGTTTGTTACCGAGTTATGCCCCAGCTCAAGAACTCAGCCCTACCACCGAACTGATGTCCTGGATCCGCCTATGCTCGAGCTCCTTACCCCACCCCGTTACATATGTCCTGGATCTGCCTATGCTCGAACTCCGTAGCCCCACCTCTATACTGCCCTGGATCCGCCTATGCTTGAAATCCTTAGCCTCACCTCCGTACAGATGTCCTGGATCCGCCTATGCTGGATCTCCTTAGCCCAATCCCCGTACCGATATGCTGGATCCGCCTATGATCAAACTCCTTAGCCTCTACCCCTGTACTGATATCCTGGCTCCGCTTATGCTCGAGCTCCTTAGCCCCACCCTCGTACTGATATCCTGGATTCGCCTATGCTCGAACTCTTTAGCCCCTACCCCCGTGCTGATGCCCTGGATCCGCTTATGCTCGAGCTCCTTAGCCCCACCCCCGTACTGATGTCCTTGATCCGCCTATACTCGAGTCCCTTAGCCCCACCCCCGTACTGATGTCCTGGATCCGCCTCTGTTCGAGCTCTTTAGCCCCATACCCATACTTATGTCCTGATTCCGCCTATGCTCCAGCTCCTTAGCCCCACCCCCGTACAGATGTCCTGGATCCGCCTATGCTCGACCTCCTTAGCCCCACCCCCGTACTGATGTCCTTGATCCGCCTCTGCTCAAACTCCTTAGCCCCACCCCCCGTACTGATGTCCTGGTTCCGCCTATGCTCAAACTCCTTAGCCCCACCCCTGTACTGATGTCCTGGATCCGCCTATGCTCGAGCTCCTTAGCCCCACCTCTGTGCTGATGTCCTGGATTCGCCTATGGTCGATCTCCCTAGCCCACCCTCGTACTGATGTCCTGGGTCCGCCTATGCTCGAGCTCCTTAACCCCACCCCCGAACTGATGTCCTGGATCCGCCTATGCTGGAGCTCCTTAGCCCCACCCCCTACTGATGTCCTGGATCCGCCTATGCTTTAGCTCCTTAGCCCCACCCCCGTATTGATGTCCTGGATCCGCTTATGCTCGAGGTCCCGAGTTCCAACCCGCTCCTGATGTCCTGGATCCGCCTGTGCTCGAGCTCCTTAGCCCCCACCCCGTACTGATGTCCTGGATCCGCCTATGCTCGAGCTCACTAGACCCACCCCGGTACTGATGTCTTGGATCTGCCTGTGCGCGAGCTCCTTAGCCCCACCCCCATACTAATGGCCTGGATCCGCCACTGCTTATTAAGTTTATTTAAGCAGGGAGTGCAAGGAGTCACGTGTCATGGTATTACCACAAAGAGGTTTATTCGGCTGGGAAAGAAATGGTGTGCAACGGTGGATCCTTTGGCCAGTGCTACCTATGGTTAGAGGATGCATTAACTAGTGGGTAGATAGGTAGACAGATGATAATCTTTTATTGGACGGAAACAATATGACAGTTATAACAAATAGATTGACGCAAAAGCCCGAAGGCTTAAGTGGTGGGGCCTCTCTTATCTCTCTCATAAAACACGTCACTTTTACCGGACTTATCACACACATACACAGTAAGATTTGGACACACATAAAGAAACAAAACACAACAAACCAAACAAGCAAACCAGTTCCTGACCACCATTTTGTTTTTTATTCGTCGCAAGTCGCCGCAGCGAGCGGGACCCTACCGCACGGCCGCCACCCGGCCGTCCGACTGATATGAATATCTAATAGACAACGCGCCCGCCGCACGAGTAGAGGAGCCGAAACGAGACAGACTACCCTGCCACCACCGGGCATTCGCGCTGGTCTATAGCATGCGTAGATAGCTATGGTATCTGTCTCGCATAGCAGCTACAAGTGCGCCGCCCGCACCGACGCTACGGCCGAACGGCGGGGTGAGGTTTCGAGCCGGAAACATACTAGCATTGTGGATTACATTTAATTAAAGGTACACTGTTGTTGCTATGATATGCAGCCTGCTGCGATGGCAAGATATGTCTTTGAACTAGCTTTTTGCCGAATTTTATCCACTTCCATCTATATTAACCATTCGAAATCCTGGTGTGAAGCAAAAATGAACCGATAAAATTACCACTTCAAAATGTATTTTACGGCTGTTAACGCGGAAGCCGTAAGAGATAAGTGGGGGGTATGAGTGAGAAAAATGACGGCAACGAAGTTTTCTATCCAGCCGTGTTAAGTTCAATACCGTAGCTATCATGGTCTGAAAACCAGGGGGAAGAGAATAAAAATTTTAAACACTTATATTTTATTTTTGCCTATAAAATAAAAAGTTTCTGTCTGAAACTTTTTATCTCTAAATATATAATAAAAGAGGCTATTCTCTTTTATTATCTGAAATGGGAACTAATTTTTATCAGTTAGATCGGAAGATATAAGTGTTTGAATGATATTTTTGGAAATGCAGACCTTCACGGAATGGGCCAAAAAGGACCCTTAAATTTCCGTTTTTGTTTTGTTTCTGTGTTTGTGCAGTACTGCACAAACCGAACTTTAAGTTGATATTTGACTCAGAACCTGAACTGCTGTAGCTTCAGACATTTCGAGCCTGTAGTTTAGGCCATGAGTTTTATGGAAAATTTAGGGTGCAAAGTTTAAAAGCTAATTTAGAGCCCTAAATTTAAAGCTTTTTCTTTCCAACTTTTTGTGTGAACTACAAATTCTCCTGATGTTAAAGGGTGCAAGTTTGAAGAGTCTAGATGAATTAGCAAAAAATAGAAAAATAAAAGTTAAAAATCACATAATGCAAAATTCTGGCCAAAATTTTAAAAATTTTGAAAATTGACAACCGTGGTGCTTATTCATTTGGAAGTGCCTTCTATCCACAAAAGTTTTAGGTCTCTGATACCAGCGCTCAGAACAGACAACAACAACAACCACAACCTCGGCCTGCGGCCTCGGCAGGTGCCGCTCTGGCGCAGGAGAAGCCGGTGACAATGTACGTTAGCCAAACAGTTCGATTGACAGGCGAGTTTTTTTCAGCAGTTTGATACTTATAACAAAGCAATGTTGGAGTTTTAGGTTTTGTGTTCTCATTATGGCTCCATTCAATCCCCTGTCTAGGCCCATGTTTTCCTAAATTAGCATGTCTCTGCATACTGCACCACGCTTGCCCTCTGTTCATATCATCAAAGAAATAAACAAACGCATAATGTTTGTTTTATTAAGCAAAGACTGGGCATGACGAGAAGAAAGGAGATACAATATAAAATATGATGGGTTTTCCGACGGTATTTCACCTATACCTGCAGATTTTCTTCCAATTCAGCCTATTTGTTACCGAGTTATGCCCCAGCTCGAGACCTCAGCCCCACCACCGAACTGATGTCCTGGATCCGCCTATGCTCGAGCTCCTTACCCCACCCCCTTACATATTTCCTGGATCTGCCTATGCTCGAACTCTGTAGCCCCACCTCTATACTGCCCTGGATCCGCCTATGCTTAAACTCCTTAGCCCCTACCCCTACTGATGTCCTGGATCCGCCTATGCTTGAGCTCCCGAGCCCCACCCACGTACTGATGTCCTGAACCCGCTTATGCTCGAGCTCCTTAGCCCCACCCCCGTACTGATGTCCTGGATCCTCTTATGTTTTAACTCTTTAGCCCCTCCCTGTTTTAACTCTTTAGCCCCTTGATGTCCTGGATCCGCTGATGCTCGAGCTCCTTAGCCCCACCCCCGTACTGATGTCTTTGATCCGCGTATACTCGAGCCTCTTACCCCAGCCCCATACTGACGTCCTGGATCCGCCTATGCTGGATCTCCTTAGCCCAATACCCGTACCGATATGCTGGATCCGCCTATGCTCAAACTCCTTAGCCTCTACCCCCGTACTGATATCCTGGCTCCGCTTATGCTCGAGCTCCTAAGCCCCACCCCCGTACTGATGTCCTGGATCCGCCTATGCTCGAGCTCCTTACCCCACCCCCTTACATATTTCCTGGATCTGCCTATGCTCGAACTCCGTAGCCCCACCTCTATAGTGCCCTGGATCCGCCTATGCTTGAACTCCTTAGCCCCTACCCCTACTAATGTCCTGGATCCGCCTATGCTGGAACGCCCGAGCCCCACCACCGTACTGATGTCCTAGATCCGCTTATGCTCGAGCTCCCGAGCCCAACCCCCGTACTGATCAGCTGAATCCGCTTATGCTTGAGCTTCTTAGCCCCACCCCCGTACTGATGTCTTGGATCCACCTATGCTCGAACTCTTTAGCCCCTACCCACGTTCTGATGTCCTGGATCCGCTTATGCTCGAGCTCCTTAGCCTCACCCCTGTACTGATGTCCTTGATCCGCCTATACTCAAGCCCTTTAGCCCCACCGCCGTACTGATGTCCTAGATCCGCCTCTGCTCGAGCTCCTTAGCCATACACCCATACTGATATCCTGGATCAGCCTATGCTCGGGCTCTTTATCTCCACCCCCGTACTGATGTCCTGGATCCGCCTTTGCTTGAGCTCCTTAGCCCCACACCCATACTTATGTCCTGGATCCGCCTATGCTCCAGCTCCTCTGCCCCACCCCCGTACTGATGTCCTGGATCCGCCTCTGCTCGAGCTGCTTAGCCCCACACCCATACTTATGTCCTGGATCCGCCTATGCTCCAGCCCCTTAGCCCCACCCCCGTATTGATGTCCTGGATCCGCCTTTACTCGAGCTCCGGAGCCCCAACCCCGCACTGATGTCCTGGATCCGCCTATGCTCGAGCTCCTTAGCCCCACCCCCGTACTGATGTCCTGGATCCGCCTTTGCTTGAACTTCTTTGCCCCACCTCCGTACTAATGTCCTGGATCCACCTATACCCGAACTCCTTAGCCCCTACCCCCTACTGATGTCCTGGATCCGCCAATGGTCGAGCTCCTTAGCCCCACCCCCTTACTGATGTCCTGGTTCCGCCTATGCTCGAACTCCGTACCCCACCTCCGTACTGCCCTGGATTCGCCTATACTCGAACTCTTTAGCCCCTACCACCCTACTAATGTCCTGGATCCGCCTATGCTGGAACACCCGAGCCCCACCACCGTACTGATGTCCTAGATCCGCCTATGCTCGAGCTCCCGAGCCCAACCCCCGTACTGATCAGCTGAATCCGCTTATGCTCGAGCTTCTTAGCCCCACCCCCGTACTGATGTCTTGGATCCACCTATGCTCGAACTCTTTAGCCCCTACCCACGTTCTGATGTCCTGGATCCGCTTATGCTCGAGCTCCTTAGCCTCACCCCTGTACTGATGTCCTTGATCCGCCTATACTCAAGCCCTTTAGCCCCACCGCCGTACTGATGTCCTAGATCCGCCTCTGCTCGAGCTCCTTAGCCCCACACCCATACTGATATCCTGGATCAGCCTATGTTCGAGCTCCTTATCTCCACCCCCGTACTGATGTCCTGGATCCGCCTTTGCTTGAGCTCCTTAGCCCCACACCCATATTTATGTCCTGGATCCGCCTATGCTCCAGCTCCTTAGCCCCACCCCCGTACTGATGTCCTGGATCCGCCTCTGCTCGAGCTGCTTAGCCCCACACCCATACTTATGTCCTGGATCCGCCTATGCTCCAGCCCCTTAGCCCCACCCCCGTATTGATGTCCTGGATCCGCCTTTACTCGAGCTCCGGAGCCCCAACCCCGCACTGATGTCCTGGATCCGCCTATGCTCGAACTCCGTAGCCCCACCTCTGTACTGCCCTGGATCCGCCTATGCTTGAACTCCTTAGCCCCCACCCTCTACTGATGTCCTGGATCCGCCTATGCTCGAGCTCCCGAGCCCCACCCCCGTACTGATGAGCTGAATCCGCTTATGCTCGAGCTCCTTAACACCACCCCCGTACTGATGTCCTGGATCCGCCTATGCTCGAGCTTCTTAGCCCCACCCCCGAACTGATGTCCTGGATCCGCCTATGATCGAGCTCCTTAGGCCCATCCCCGTATTGATGTCCTGGTTCCGCCTATGCTCGAACTCCTTAGCCCCACCCCTGTACTGCTGTCCTGGATCCGCCTATGCTCGAGTTCCTTAGCCCCACCTCCGTGCTGATGTTTTGGATCCGCCTATGCTCTATTTCCCTTGCCCCACCCTCGCACTGATGTCCTGGGTCTGCCTATGCTCCAACTCTTTAGCCCCTACCCCCCATGCTGATGTCCTGGATCCGCTTATGCTCGAGCTCCTTACCCCCACACCCGTAACGACCCCACCTCCGTGCCTCCCCTTCCCCCGAAACGACATAGGCGGATCCAAGGGGGAAAGGGGACAGGTGCCCCCCATAGAATCTTAGCGCCCCTGAAATTGTTCCGGAAACCCCTGGAAAGTTCGATTGCACCCCCTGAAATGTCGTTTTCCCCGAGATGCAGGTATCGGGGTCTACTGATAGGTTTTAGCGCCTACTTGATAGGTTTTTCCGGCCAAAAGTGGCGTCCCTGCTGTAGATAGCGCCCACCAGGAACTTTCCCCTTCCACCTCGCCCCCGATAGGTAATCCTGGATCCGCATATGGGAAGCGACATTTCAGGGAGCGTCATCGACCTTGAGAGGCGTGTCTTTACAATTTCAGACGGCGCCGATGGTCGATTGGGGGGTTGGGGGAGGGGATGGGGGAGAAGGGTGGGGGAACCTAGCCTACTTATTCCCTGGATCCACCCATGGTCCAAAAACAGAAACATAATACTCTTATTGTAAACTCGGAATTTTACGGTACTCTAATTACTTGTGATGCATTATGGGTAGTATTGGGTACTTTTTTACCAGACCATAAATAAACAGAAACGGCCGCGCCGATCGCCGGCGTTGCCGCGGCGTGGACGCAGGGGTGACGCGTGGTGATTTGCTACAACGATGCGTGGAGAAACGGCATGTTTGTAAAGGTAACTTGGTGTTTCATTGATATCTATGCAGATGGAATGTCGACATATGTCTCTTACCTAGCTGCATGCAAAATTTCATTTCCCTCCAATGACCCTAACCACCCTAAACCCTGGTGTGAAGCAAAAATGAACTGATAAACTTACCACTTTGAAATGTATTTTACGACTTATAGCGCGGAAGCCGTAAGCGATAAGTGGGGGGGGTATGAGTGAGAAAAATGACGGCAACGAAGTTTTCTATCCAGCCGTGTTAAGTTCAATACCGTAGCTATCATGGTCTGGAAACTAGGGGCTGAGAAAAAAATTTTGAAAACTTATATTTTATTTTTACCTATAAAATAAATAGTTTCAGTCTGAAAGTTTTTATCTCTAAATATATAATAAAGGAGGCTATTTACTTTTATTTTCTGAAATGGGAACTAATTTTTATCAATTAGATCGGAAGATATAAGCGTTTGAATGATACTTTGGGAAATGCAGACCTTCACGGAATGGGCCAAAAAGGACCCTTAAATTTCCGTTTTTGTTTTGTTTCTAAGTTTGTGCAGTACTGCACAAACCGGCCTTTAAGTTGATATTTGACTCAGAACCTGAACTGCTGTAGCTTTAGATATTTCGAGCCTGTAGTTTAGACCATGAGTTTTATGCCAAATTTAGGGTGCAAAAATTAAAAAGCTAATTTAGAGCCTTAAATTTAAAGCTTTTTCTTTCAAACTTTTTGTGTGAACTACAAATTTGTCTGATGTAAAGGGTGCAAGTTGGAAGACTGTAGATGAATTAGCAAAAAATAGAAAAATAAAAGTTAAAAATCACATAATGCAAAATTCTGGGAAAAATTTTGAAACTTTTCAAAATTGACAACCGTGGTTCTTATTCATTTGGAAGTGCCTTCTATCCACAAATGTTTTAGGTCTCTGATACCAGTGCTCAGAACAGACAATAACAACAACAACAACCTCGGCCTGCGGCCTCGGCAGGTGCCGATCTGGCGCAGGGGAAGCCGGTGACAATGTACGTTAGCCAAACAGTTCGATTGACCGGCGAGTTTTTTTCAGCAGTTTGATACTTATAACAACGCAATGTTGAAGTTTTAGGTTTTGTGTTCCCATTATGGCTCCATTCAATCCCCTGTCTAGGCCCATGTTTTCCTAAATTAGCATGTCTCTGCATACTGCACCACGCCTGCCCTCTGTTCATATCATCAAAGAAATAAACACACGCATAATGTTTGTTTTGTTAAGCAAAGACTGGGCATGACGAGAAGAAAGGGGATACGATATAAAATATGATGGGTTTTCCGACGGTATTTCACCTATACCTGCAGATTTTCACCCAATTCAGCCTATTTGTTACCGAGTTATGCCCCAGCTCAAAAACTCAGCCCTACCACCGAACTGATGTCCTGGATCCGCCTATGCTCGAGCTCCTTACCCCACCCCGTTACATATGTCCTGGATCTGCCTATGCTCGAACTCCGTAGCCCCACCTCTATACTGCCCTGGATCCGCCTATGCTTGAAATCCTTAGCCTCACCTCCGTACAGATGTCCTGGATCCGCCTATGCTGGATCTCCTTAGCCCAATCCCCGTACCGATATGCTGGATCCGCCTATGCTCAAACTCCTTAGCCTCTACCCCCGTACTGATATCCTGGCTCCGCTTATGCTCGAGCTCCTTAGCCCCACCCTCGTACTGATATCCTGGATTCGCCTATGCTCAAACTCTTTAGCCCCTACCCCCGTGCTGATGCCCTGGATCCGCTTATGCTCGAGCTCCTTAGCCCCACCCCCGTACTGATGTCCTTGATCCGCCTATACTCGAGTCCCTTAGCCCCACCCCCGTACTGATGTCCTGGATCCGCCTCTGTTCGAGCTCTTTAGCCCCATACCCATACTTATGTCCTGGATCCGCCTATGCTCCAGCTCCTTAGCCCCACCCCCGTACAGATGTCCTGGATCCGCCTATGCTCGACCTCCTTAGCCCCACCCCCCGTACTGATGTCCTTGATCCGCCTCTGCTCAAACTCCTTAGCCCCACCCCCGTACTGATGTCCTGGTTCCGCCTATGCTCAAACTCCTTAGCCCCACCCCTGTACTGATGTCCTGGATCCGCCTATGCTCGAGCTCCTTAGCCCCACCTCTGTGCTGATGTCCTGGATCCGCCTATGCTGGAGCTCCTTAGCCCCACCCCCTGCTGATGTCCTGGATCCGCCTATGCTTTAGCTCCTTAGCCCCACCCCCGTATTGATGTCCTGGATCCGCTTATGCTCGAGGTCCCGAGTTCCAACCCGCTCCTGATGTCCTGGATCCGCCTGTGCTCGAGCTCCTTAGCCCCCACCCCGTACTGATGTCCTGGATCCGCCTATGCTCGAGCTCACTAGACCCACCCCGGTACTGATGTCTTGGATCTGCCTATGCGCGAGCTCCTTAGCCCCACCCCCATACTAATGGCCTGGATCCGCCACTGCTTATTAAGTTTATTTAAGCAGGGAGTGCAAGGAGTCACGTGTCATGGTATTACCACAAAGAGGTTTATTCGGCTGGGAAAGAAATGGTGTGCAACGGTGGATCCTTTGGCCAGTGCTACCTATGGTTAGAGGATGCATTAACTAGTGGGTAGATAGATAGACAGATGATAATCTTTTATTGGACGGAAACAATATGACAGTTATAACAAATAGATTGACGCAAAAGCCCGAAGGCTTAAGTGGTGGGGCCTCTCTTATCTCTGTCATAAAACACGTCACTTTTACCGGACCTATCACACACATACACAGTAAGATTTGGACACACATAAAGAAACAAAACACAACAAACCAAACAAGCAAACCAGTTCCTGACCACCATTTTGTTTTTTATTCGTCGCAAGTCGCCGCAGCGAGCGGGACCCTACCGCACGGCCGCCACCCGGCCGTCCGACTGATATGAATATCTAATAGACAACGCGCCCGCCGCACGAGTAGAGGAGCCGAAACGAGACAGACTACCCTGCCACCACCGGGCATTCGCGCTAGTCTATAGCATGCGTAGATAGCTATGGTATCTGTCTCGCATAGCAGCTACCAGTGCGCCGCCCGCACCGACGCTACGGCCGAACGGCGGGGTGAGGTTTCGAGCGGGAAACATACTAGCATTGTGGATTACATTTAATTAAAGGTACACTGTTGTTGCTATGATATGCAACCTGCTGCGATGGAAAGATATGTCTTTGAACTAGCTTTTTGCCGAATTTTATCCACTTCCATCTATATTAACCATTCGAAATCCTGGTGTGAAGCAAAAATGAACCGATAAAATTACCACTTCAAAATGTATTTTACGGCTGTTAACGCGGAAGCCGTAAGAGATAAGTGGGGGGTATCAGTGAGAAAAACGACGGCAACGAAGTTTTCTATCCAGCCGTGTTAAGTTCAATACCGTAGCTATCATGGTCTGGAAACCAGGGGGCAGAGAATAAAAATTTTAAAAACTTATATTTTATTTTTGCCTATAAAATAAAAAGTTTCAGCCTGAAACTTTTTATCTCTAAATATATAATAAAGGAGGCTATTCTCTTTTATTATCTGAAATGGGAACTAATTTTTATCAGTTAGATCGGAAGATATAAGGGTTTGAATGATATTTTGGGAATGCAGACCTTCACGGAATGGGCCAAAAAGGACCCTTAAATTTCCGTTTTTGTTTTGTTTCTGTGTTTGTGCAGTACTGCACAAACCGAACTTTAAATTGATATTTGACTCAGAACCTGAACTGCTGTAGCTTCAGATATTTCGAGCCTGTAGTTTAGACCATGAGTTTTATGGCAAATTTAGGGTGCAAAGTTTAAAAGCTAATTTAGAGCCCTAAATTTAAAGCTTTTTCTTTTCAACTTTTTGTGTGAACTACAAATTCTCCTGATGTTAAAGGGTGCAAGTTTGAAGAGTCTAGATGAATTAGCAAAAAATAGAAAAATAAAAGTTAAAAATCACATAATGCAAAATTCTGGCCAAAATTTTAAAAATTTTGAAAATTGACAACCGTGGTGCTTATTCATTTGGAAGTGCCTTCTATCCACAAAAGTTTTAGGTCTCTGATACCAGCGCTCAGAACAGACAACAACAACAACAACAACAACAACAACAACAACAACAGACAACCACGACGAGACCGGAAAAACTGTCAGAATAGAAGCCGTTTCTTACTTCGTTCGTCACCGGCTTCTGACAACGACGACGACGAGACCGGAAAAACTGTCAGAATAGAAGCCGTTTCTTACTTCGTTCGTCACCGGCTTCTGACAACGACGACGACGAGACCGGAAAAACTGTCAGAATAGAAGCCGTTTCTTACTTCGTTCGTCACCGGCTTCTGACAACAACAGACCACGACGAGACCCGTCTGAGCGGCCAGAATAGAGCCGCTTGAGAAATCTCAATGCGCTTCGCTCCATGGATTTCGTCATACGGCTCTGACAGACCACGACGAGACCCGTCTGAGCGGCCAGAATAGAGCCGCTTGAGAAATCTCAATGCGCTTCGCTCCATGGATTTCGTCATGCGGCTCTGACAGACCACGACGAGACCCGTCTGAGCGGCCAGAATAGAGCCGCTTGAGAAATCTCAATGCGCTTCGCTCCATGGATTTCGTCATGCGGCTCTGACAGATGTATGCACCTCCGAGAAATGTTTAGGTGTTATTCATAGGTATATACATACAGCTCTTATTGGTGACTGCTTTCGCGCTCCCGATCAGACATCTTCGGCTAATGTATGACAATATAAAAACACGTGCGGGTGTATGCATATAACTGTTGACTTCCTGATTCTGGTCTAGTTCCACGCGTTTGCTCGAAATTTGAAATCCATAAAATCTTCCATTTGGTGCCTGTATTATAATATCTTTAAAGTGCATCCAAATGCAATTTGAACGTAGGTAAATAAATGTTGGACGTAGGTAGCTCAATTTTTTCCAAAAAACCACGTCTTGTCGGGGAGACAGGGGTTACTTGCAGTAAGTTGAAACGGGAAGGCTCCGCTGTTTCTGGAGAGATAGCGTTGTGATTGCAACTGCGCATGAACACAAACACAACCGCTCGTCTTTAGTTGACCATCAACTGTCGTAATAGAAGGTAGGTAGTAGCTTGAAAACAGCACAAAACTGTTTTTAGACCGAGTGTAGTTTATTCTCAGCCAAATAGCAAACTAGCAATAGCTCTGTAGCTGCTGGAAATAAAAGTTACACAACAAATTAGTACCCATTGCCTGTCTAGAAAAATGACACCTGCCGTTCACAAAAATGCCCCTCGCAGTGCTCCTCTGACGAGCACTTATCATCCCGTTTCTGCCTAGGTATAACTTCCCCATGCCTTAGTGAAGACATTTTAAAATCATAGGTAAATGACCTTAATCGATATGAATCCCTCATTCTCAGCAAATACTGCGGTGGGACTTCCCCTGTTCTCAGCCTATCCCCAGGGCCTTTGTGCGGTTACTGCATAGGTACATACTCTCCACATATCTCGATAGGTCATCAGCATGTCCCACGTTTGAGTTTTTCGATCGGGTTTAGATTTGACGATTGTTGCGATTTTTTCATTTTCATCAATTTCATCCAAAGATTGATATCTAAAGCAGACGTTTTAAGTGAATGACGGTTGTGGGCTTTTAACCCTCGCCCCACCGGGGGGGCATCGATGGCCCCCTAAGGTTTTTCCGGGATAGCAGAAAAACGACGAGGCGCAGCACCACGGTTCAGGGCTCTACCTCTCACTGCATCATTTTCCCATCATCCCTGAAATTTTTTACCCCGGGTCACCCAAGGTCAGGTCACCAGACGAGGTCAACCAAGGTCTTCTCACTTCACTTTAGAGCTCTGTAAGAGCTACATTTCAAAGTCGATCGATTTGAAACTTCCTACACTTCATAACCCCTCCAGGGTCTACAAGGTGTATATCCGGGATTTTTCGATTTCGTGCCCTGAGGTCAGGTCACGAGGCGACCTCTCCTATTGGAAAAGCATAGGGGAAAAGTTGTTTCATGATATAAAAGCCACAAAAATGATTGCAAATACTCAGACTGCTCAGAAAAACGTTTTTGGACACCCCTTTCACGGATCCCAGGGGTCATATTTGCCCTTTGACTTTTCCAAGGTCATCCAAGGTCACCATAGGTCAAAAACAGTATTTTGGCAATAACTTTTGACCTAATTAAGCTAGAGCGGTGAAACAAACACCATCGTGTTTGTCTTGTCACTGGCTTTCATTTGATATATGGCAAGGTCACTTTCTGACCTTTCGTGACCTCAGGTCATATTAGGTCACGAGGTGACCTCTGGAGGTCAAACCACTGGCGGGAGGTATTTACGTTCCACATAGCGGAAAAAGTACTGGCAATTTGCTATCAAATGTACTTTACCAGGCCTCAATAGCTCTAATGACATAAGAGTTATGCCCAGTTTGCTCAATCATTGCATATTTGAGTGAAAATAGCCGATCTTGACCTAATTTGACCTCTGGAGGTCAAACCATTGACATGAGCACTAAAACATGCCAAGTAATTTCTTACTGAATTCACGCAAGCTTTCTATTGCACTTTGAGATTTGCGCTAACGCCCATATTTTCGGAGTTAGAGGGGGCCATCGATGGCCCCCCCCGGTGGGGCGAAGGTGGCGCCGGACCCCCGGTGGGGCGCGGGTTAAAAGTTTCCGCAGGGGGATTGGAACTGGGCCAAAATCCGTGGCACCAGTTAGGAATTGAACTGAAACCAATCACATAATATTTCGAACTATTTTATTTTCCTTTACGGCACAAAATAAAACTCCACGTCAGCGTGAAGGTAGCACCTCATGCTGTCATATACGATAAACTTTGTTATCTGGTTGCGCCATGAAAAAATGCGAATATAAATTAAGTATTTTTAGCTAAAACAGACTTTTATTAGGAACCAAAATGACCCTTAAAAGGAATGTGGTACCTTGATGACGAGATTTGAACTTATATATTCATGTGATAAACCATGAGAAGAAATCACTCACCGATATCTCATTTGTTTAAGATCTATATTTAATAAGCAATTGGGCCAAAATCAATCCATACATTAATACACATTTTCTACATTCCAGCAGAAACAATCCATATATTATGCATTTTCCGGGCCCAATTTCTACAATTTTCGTAAAAATTTTAACCATTTGGCATGTCATTGTAAAGCAGCTATCATTCATCCCAAAACTATCACCCGCTAAAGTTGACGCTGACTATGCTTTTCTGCAACCGACACGCCAGACACCTCAGTTTTGTAGTTCTTGCTACATGGCTTGGCCGCATTATCGACAAATTTATGTTAAATTCTTAGGAAATTTCTAAAACTGCCAGAAGCCGATATTTAGCTCGTGAAGAAGCTGCACTGTAGGCCGGTTTTTAAATTCAATCAAGTCTATTTCAGCAATTTCATAAACAAACTCAAATGGTGGCCAAGTAGACAAGAAATACCTCTTTCCAGTATGGGGAGCCCCGCAGTTCAAACCAACCAATAGCCACACCAGAAAACAGCTTCTCCGGTGAGTCAAATTTGGAACTAGCACTAACTGGCTAAAAACGTGGAACGCTAAAAAACGCTAAAACGTGGAATGTGATTTGTACGCTAAAGACGCCCGAATTGGCAAAATAATCAGCAACATGATTGTGGCCAATAAATGGTAGACATAGACAACTGGCCTGCTCCATGTTCTAACACTGAAGCACCGGGCCGGACAAGCTGTCACAAGAACATTGCACAAAACCAAACCCGGTACACACGAACTAGTGGTGAGAACATTAAACGAAATGTAACAACTTGTGCAATTTTAGCCTGCAGTGGTTTTAAGAGCATTTCTTATTAAAAATGATGAAATAGAACTTGCTTCTGCGGAGAAGTGACTATATCAATGTTCCGTAATATTTGATTTTCCGGCACAAAACCTTCACATCAGCGTGAAGGAAGCACCTCATGCGGCCATATGCGATAAACTTTGCTACCTGGCTGCGCCACGAAATAATACGAATACAAATGGAGTATTTACAACTAAAACGATATTTTATTAGAGACCAAAGTGACACTTAAAATTAGGAGTAATTGAATTAGGAGCATTTTAGTCGAAAATCATTAAAATGTCCATGATTTTTTTTCTGAAAGATGTACAATAAGCTCAATTTTGGATATTTAAAATGTTCCTCTATGGTAAGAAATAAAACTTTGCCTGTGAACGACGTCATGATCTAGCAACTACTACCATATTCAATGGGCTTCAGTAGGCTGACTACTCACCGTAACGTCAGCATGTCGTTATGCCAACAGATGCCAATTGCGGCCGGCTCCTTGAGTGCATTTTGGCTAGATTTCAGGTAGGTTTTTTAGCTTTTCTCTACGGAGATTTCGAGTTCCAAGGCAAATGATACGTTGAGTACCGGGTTTTCCAGCATGCTTTACAACTTGGCTTTCTCAGTTACAATCACGTTATAAAGGTGCCACATTCCCTTTAATTAAGGCAGATGAGTGTGGTTAAGATAGTTTCTTTACTCGAATTAAATTAAAAAGGAAACTGCAGAGCTTAAATTTTCGCATGTTCACGACAACGAAAAGGCGAGCAAGCAAAAACTACCTTGAAACACTGCCAACATCGCTTTGAAGAAGCACTGCTCAAGAAGAAGTCGGAAAAGTAGCTCAAGAGAAGGTAGGAAGTACATGGTAATTTCCTACTTACCTACTCTTTTTACATCCTTTTGGCAGAGATATGGCGAACTGGCTCAACCCTATCTGGCCTTTCAATCTGCTCTGGTGCTAAACATTGACAGAGTCTCTTCAGTATCACAATGAGGAAATAATTCAGCGTGGCTTGATCGAATAGCAGAATAGGTCCCAATTATCTGGAACTTTTACGAAGTGACTCGGTTAGATTTTTAGCGATGGCTTATGCATGCTATCAGTGACAGCTTTAGTCTTGAAGTCTTGAATAAGTGAGAACCGGCTGGCGGCGGCGTGCTGTCGTCCCCACGCATGCGTAGAGAGCCCGCCCCCGAACTCTGAGACCGCAACTAACCAATTTCCCTTAAAAAGTATATTATTCTCACCATCCTTGCTACTTTGTCCCCCCAAACGTCTTGCTTGATCTGATGTTGCTTAACTCCCGGCCATGAAGTATTGTCGAGCATCATAGGCGGATCCAGGGGGGAAAGGGGGAGGCACGTGCCCCCCCATCGACCCTTGGCGCCCCCTGAAAGGTCGATGGCGCCCCCTGAAATGTCGCTTCCCACCCCACCCCCCAGGATGCGAAAGTCGGCGCCCACCGATAGGATTTGGCGCCCACCTGATAGCTTTTGCCGGTCATAAGTGGCGCCCCCTGGTCCGGATGGCGCCCCCCGGGAAGGTGCCCCCCCCGATCGGCAATCCTGGATCCGCCTATGTCGAGTATAGCGATGTAAATAAGTTTGCCTGAAGTGTTTAACCTACATTAAACAGGGTGGGCCCAGTGTAAGGGGCAGAAGCATATTGGCCCTACTGAAGATATTGACCAATGCCAATGATAATTGGCTAAAATACAGATCGCTACAGCCAACGGGCGTTTTTCTAGCTCTCTTGGTTTCAATGATGTAAAGGGGGGGCGAAAGCTCCTCTCCCTACCGATTCTGATATTTTCATGACGTCGGACTCGATAACGTCCGTAGAGAAGAATAAGACAATTCGAGACTCCAACAGAACGTTTAGAGAGAGGGGGGTTCTGAAACGAGAAACTATAAAGCAGAATTTACAGCAGGTTACAATTTACAGAAATTCAAGACGAGTGAAGCCAAAACGAGGCGATTCGAAAATACTGAGTCTTTGCTAATGCGGTAGATGGTCTCTTTCCTGGTTTATCAACGCATTAGTTGGCAGGGTTAGGATTTTGATAGGATGACGTCGCCAACTCCTTCCCTGTTGGAAGGGTCTCTCGACTGAGCTATCTCATCTTGCCCGACAGGAAAAGCACCGCTGAGTTTCCAGTAAGCTTTTCTGTTTCCAGCAAGCTTTTCTCTTTCCTGCAATGTCATCTACCGCCTAAGACCAGGCCGAATGATCCGGGCAAGAAGGTCATCTACCGCCTCAGAACAGGCCTTGTGGTCCCGGAAAGAAAGTCATCTACCGCCTTAGACCAGGGCAAGTGGCCTGGGGAGAGGACGTCTACTGCCCCAGACTAGGTCGATTGGCCCGGGCAAGATGGTCATCTAGCGCCTCAGAACAGGCCTAGTGATCCGGGCAAGGCCATCTACCGCTTCAGAACAGGCCTAGTGGTCCGAGCAAGGTCATCAGACTAGGGTAAGACCATCAGCAAGGTCTCATACTAGGGCAAGTGGCCCGGAAAAGAAGGTCATCTACTGCCTCAGACCAGGTCGATTGGCCCGGGCAAGAAGGTCATCTACCGCCTCAGAACAGGCCGAATGGTCCCGGGCAGAGAGCGTCTACTGCCTCAGACTAGGTCGATTGGCCCGGGCAAGATGGTCATCTAGCGCCTCAGACCAGGGTAAGAGGGTCATCTAGCGCCTCAAACCAGGGCAAGATGGTCAACTAGCGTCTCGACCAGGGCAAGAGGGGCGTCTAGCGCCTCAGACCAGGCCAAGAGGGTCGTCTACCGCGTCAGACTCGATCGAGTGACAGTCGTCGAGAAAGGCAGAGAAGCGGAGTACGTGGTTTCTCAAACGCTATAGGACAGCAACGCCCCTGGTGACGGCAATGCACAGCGATAGTCTGATAACGAAACACCTTTGGGATATTTAAAGGAAAGCTTGACACAAGATTGACCCATTCAAGGAATCTCGCAACTAAGTGAACGCCACAGTTTAGCGCCGATATGGTTGAAATGACAAGGCATAACCTTTGTGGTGTTTTGCACAGCTAACTCCAGACTCACATTTGTAATCAAATGGAAGATAGCCCTTTGAAAGGATGCTTTCTGGAAAAACATTGAACTTTCGATTATGGTAGAAAGCATTCTAATATTTCTAACGCATACTGTACATGTCAAAGACGTTTGAATTTTTTCACTTTAACCTTGCCCTGGTTGGAAAGGACAATGTCATCGCCAGCGTAACGTAGCAGTAGAAGCGACTCCTGATTGGTGGATGGGGACTGGTAGCACCCTGTAGACGCTGAGTGTTACGGGGGGTTAATATTTTGAGTGTGGAAAACTTTTTCTAAGAACACTCCTTGTTCCGCAAAGATGTTTCGAAACAGTTGACGTCAGCCTCTACTAGATGCGTCAAGTTTTGTTTTCTCAAACTCATTAGTAATTACCAGTCTGATTACGATTTACACCGTGCCTCAGAATCCAATGTCTGATCACTTTGCTGGTCCTAAAATATCCGACATAAGAAATACACAGATTAATTTAAGCAAGTAAATGGAAAAAGTCAGCGTATATGCCCTTGGTTAGACCCCACACCGGATGAAAACATTTATCAGAAGTAGTCACCCTCCAAAAGCAAAGCCCAATGAAGATAGTTCAAGCCACCAGGTAAATGCTCCACGTTTGCTTTCCTAAATAAAGCCAACGAGAAAAAACTTGCGAGTTACCAGCTCATATCCAGTGAAAAGGAAAATGGTGCCATCGGATCGCGTTTCATGGCGATGATCATCGCCGTTGCAGACGCGAGCTCCAGTGACGATCAGCTTCCGCAGGCGACATCCCGCCGCTTACTACCCAGTCAAGGTCACAGTCTCCGCTGGGGGGAGCGATGACCTTGAGGACTACCAAACACGCCATCCACCAATGTCCTGACCGTGAGCTGGCTATGGCCACAGCGTTGCACGAGTTTCTTTCCTAAGAGGCGGGTCAAGGTCCCCGGATAACTAATGTTGAGGTTTTTTGTGCCTCAGGGAGGTCTCTGGGTATTCTGTGATGACAATTTGGCATCAAGACGCCAATCCAAGAGAAGACGAGGGTGTAAAAACGCTCCCGAGCCGGTCAATTTTCTACATAAATACTAGACGTTGGCCTAAAAACATTTTCTCGTGGTCACCTGAATCCTCAATAACCATCATTAAGCACACAGTCGGGTAAACCTTCGTTTGCAAGTGATGAAGGTTTTTTGTAACGCACATCTTGTGGCATGTCAGGCATAATCCATTCAGATGGTGGGACGGAAAACCTGCTGATGTATGGGAACATGAGACGCACGGCACAGAACACCAACAAGCTGTACATCAGTTTATTTCGTAGTCAGTCATGATTAGCGAGGATGGAAAGACTGTCGTCCCTTCCTGAACATGGACAGACCACCAAACTCCAAGGTCGCAACGAGTGTCTCATTGCCTTATCGCCATTCAATTCAGTTACAACTTCGTTTGTGTTGACAGATCCCGAAATTCCCGATTACTTAAATGGAGGTTTACCACGCACAAACACCCGTTTCTCACAGAGCCTGAACTTAACACAATTTCGCAGCATTCCAAGGACATGCGTTCAAACTAAATCTCCAAACACGTCTCTGGTAAAACCTCGACATATGTCATCGTAGCAAACATTTTCCCTTCGCCCCTCCCATATAGTAGCGCACGTCAATTCACCGATAGATGTCCCTAGTGCCTACAAATGGCAGAACATTCACATCCAACGAGCACACACTTACATCGATACAGCAACACGCTAGCACCTCACCCGTTTGCATTCACCCTCAGAATCTCAGTTGACAAGTGATGATCATGATGGGGTACGATATCGATGCGAGACGCGGTAACTAGACATAGAATGGACTAGTCTCAGAGTCGTTCATCTCTACACTCGCGCATTCGGCCAGGACCCAGAATCCCTCGGCGTGGATGCTTGCCGCATGATTGCATGACCGTCAGTGAAAAGTTCGTTTCTTTTCGTTCCGTTACAAAGTGACAATTAAGTAAGCTACGATGGAACGAGACGGACGGCAGCACCCAGCGCCCCTGGCGTAGCTCATGCGAACTACAAGTATACTGATCCCCGCACGGCAGCCCGCCACACGGATCACAGCTAACACGTGCATCTTCCTCTGGAAGTGTCAGTCAGTGTCACACAATCGCCATTAAAAATATAGATGCAGAAATTCCTGATTTAGAAGCGGCTGCATCTCTTCCTGCCACGCGGCACAGAGTCGGTGCCGAAGCACCAGTGTCTTCCCCCAGCTCGACATCAGCAGGCGGTATCCACCCTCCGCTCATGGATCACCGGCGATTCACAAACAGGCCGCCTGCACTCTCCCGGAGTCGTCACATCCGACTGCAACACCCCCATTCTTGCACGGCAGGCCAGCCTGCCTCAGTAGGGACGTAGCCCGCCCGGAGCCCGACCAGTGGAGGGGAGGGGACCACACCTTCACACGACGCGATGAAGGTACTAGCCAGCCGACCAGCGTCATTTTCCTCGGACCCGGTCACACACCCACTCCATGCCCTGGTTCAACCTGAAAGCCACACCACTAACGTCAGCTAAGGATGACTTGCAACGATGGTTCCTAGCCCTCCCGGCTTGATATCTTTTCCAGCACCCATCCTTCAAAATTTACAGGTCTATAAAGAGCCTCGATTACTTCCCAATGTGTTTCTTCCAGTGCTGACGCTTCAGCATTGGTGGCAACGATACAAAAATATGATCCTCACCTGCATTTTCGTCTTACCTACATCAGCACACTCCTCATCTCCACAAAAGTAACGCCCACATATGTCCTTCGCGTCATACTACTTCTCGAAGTGCTAATTACAGGTGTTCACGCACCTCCTCTGGGGTATCGAAAATCTCAATAAAAACAAAGAATGACAAAGCAGATATGTTTATCCAATAATTGTCTCTCGTTGCCGTTTTCCTAACCCTGGTATAAGTTTCGCACAAAACACACCAAAAATAGTTTTCAAATGGTATCTCCATGTCCGCCCGGTGATGGGGATGGGAACGTGGGAGATTTTCATTTTTACCGAGTGCTTGTCTTACTGCAGACCTAACCGCTTGGAGCAGACCATAAACATGTATTCAGGAAGAGGTTATTAAAGGCATTGGCCTTAGTTGATCTGGGCGCTATATAACCACTAAGGTTGGTGCGCCCTTAAGCCCCAATAATCAATCAAATGGTATCTCCGCTCCGTCTTGATCTCCAAGTGGTAAAAAACAGCTTCACATAGAAACCTTCGTCGGAAACGGCTGCTGTACTGAAACGCAGCTCAAAATGAATGGGAGACTAGAACGCTCGCTCCAAAATATTCGCAGCTTATTTTGCGATAAATAGGTTCGTGGCGTTTCGTCCTCATGCGAGCCAGAACTCTGTAAAAACAGCAACGTCTCAACCTTTTCAGACCGATGTTGAAGGTATGGTATCAATAAACGAATGGTCCGTCAAAAAAGGCTTAGTAC
Organism: Lepas anatifera; assembly: GCA_034440635.1. Classification (NCBI taxonomy): domain Eukaryota; kingdom Metazoa; phylum Arthropoda; class Thecostraca; family Lepadidae; genus Lepas; species Lepas anatifera. The sequence continues at coordinate 298,001 of JAOTON010000334.1, forward strand.
ATTATTTACGGCTAAAGTTCACAGGCCTTCGTTACCCTCGATAAAGGAACCCTTTACCCCGAATGAACATGAACGGTCACTATTTTGTATAGAACTTTGATTATTTTGGACCCTTTTGCACTCGCCCGAACTTTTCCAAAGACCAACTTAAAACGTTCATGGACAAACGCAATCCACAGGAGCCGTTAGAGCCACAGATAGCGAATACATTACCCCCACCACAGTCCGGCCCAAATCTGACGCAAATCAAGTTGGTCCTATCTCCGGGTAAGAAATACAACACCGCACATTCAGTCTCACAAACACGGCAACTTAAACACACACCGATCCAATAATCTCTCCAGCAATGTGCGGCTTATACCATCTTACCAGACCGCATCCACGGCCGACTGGGCTCAGTCAGTCCCAACCGCTGGGTACCGCAAAGGAACCTTTTTACATCATCTACGCTGGACGGTCCCCTCCCCTTCCCCCCCCCTCCCCCAAACACACTTCTGATGAGCCCGCAGCAGACTATCATCCACTAGTTGCGATACTTCAGATCCAATTTCCCCACACCTACCCCTCGCCGGTGAGCGTGCAGCAGGTCATGACCACATTTACCACACCTACCCCTCGCCGGTGAGCGTGCAGGAGGTCATGACCCCATTTCCCCACACCTACCCCTCGCCGGTGAGCGTGTAGCAGGTCATGACTCCATTTCCCCCAACCTACCCCTCGCCGGTGAGCGTGCAGCAGTTCATGACTCCATTTCCCCCAACCTACCCCTCGCCAGTGAGCGCGCAGCAGGCCTGTATTCGCCAGTGATGTTTCTTCAGGGACGTGAGGTTCAACAGCCGGCTGATCTCCGCTGAGGACATCGCGCTCTTGACGTCCTGTGGGATTGCAGATCAGGATCAGATATATAACGTACGAATACTTCCTCCCCCCCGTTTTGTGAGTCCGGACATAGGAGTGAGGACACCAAACATTTTCTTGTGTGACAGGTACGCCGCGCAAAGGGAAGTGCTGTTCGAAAACATTACAGAAATCATAGGAAGGAATTTCAGAACCTTTAAAGGCCCCGACAAACTAAAAATTCTACTTCATGGACATAATCTGTCAAAGGAATAGGCTTGCAGCTCAGGAGGCACACAATTTCGTCAGAAGCAGTAGAATATTTTAACCAAATTGTCAGCAGGGCACGCCATGGAGAGAGAGAGAGAGAGAGAGAGAGAGAGAGAGAGAGAGAGAGAGAGAGAGAGAGAGAGAGAGAGAGAGAGAGAGAGAGAGAGAGAGAGAGAGAGAGAGAGAGAGAGAGAGAGAGAGAGAGAGAGAGAGAGAGAGAGAGAGAGAGAGAGAGAGAGAGAGAGAGAGAGAGAGAGAGAGAGAGAGAGAGAGAGAGAGAGAGAGAGAGAGAGAGAGAGAGAGAGAGAGAGAGAGAGAGAGAGAGAGAGAGAGAGAGAGAGAGAGAGAGAGAGAGAGAGAGAGAGAGAGAGAGAGAGAGAGAGAGAGAGAGAGAGAGAGAGAGAGAGAGAGAGAGAGAGAGAGAGAGAGAGAGAGAGAGAGAGAGAGAGAGAGAGAGAGAGAGAGAGAGAGAGAGAGAGAGAGAGAGAGAGAGAGAGAGAGAGAGAGAGAGAGAGAGAGAGAGAGAGAGAGAGAGAGAGAGAGAGAGAGAGAGAGAGAGAGAGAGAGAGAGAGAGAGAGAGAGAGAGAGAGAGAGAGAGAGAGAGAGAGAGAGAGAGAGAGAGAGAGAGAGAGAGAGAGAGAGAGAGAGAGAGAGAGAGAGAGAGAGAGAGAGAGAGAGACGGCAGGTCAGGGTCAGCTATAGAGCAATATAGCAAGCGCACCTCCATCGCGCTCTTGACGTGCTGTGGGGCGGAGGATCAGGGTCAGCTAAATAGCGAGCGAATATTCCCCCCATCGCGCTCTTGGACGGTAGATCAGAGTAAGCTATATAACGTGCGAATATCCCCCATCGCACTCTTGGCTTCCTGTTGGACGGCAGAGTAGGGTCAGCAGTATAGTGTGAGAATACTTCTACCTAGTGATCCTTAGAACTACGGAAGTAGGCCTGAAAATAGACGATATGCACATTGCTGCAATTCTGTCCTAGTTCGACGTTACGGAAGTTTTCTCCCACCATGTGCCAAACGTCCAAAAACACGAACGCACGGTAAGACAAAAAAACTCCCCACATACAGCGCCTCTTTTAAACCAAACCTCTTTTTATTCACGCTGCAGTGGGGAGTACATGCAAAAAAACGCTTGTCGACCAGAAAACAAACATCCCACCATGGGAAATTCTCTAATAATAAATATAATTCCAACTCACTAAGACACTGGCACTAAAAGGTAGTCTTAAAGATCACCTGTTTATTGGCAAGCACGAGCAGCGACGCCTTGGAGAGCTCCTCGTGGGCCAGCATTTTGTAGAGCTCCTCCTTGGCCACCGGTAACCGCTCATGGTCCGTCGAGTCGACCACCAGGATTATAAACTGGACGGCAGACGAAACACGCTCGTCATGTTGCGGTCCAAGGTCGGCGACACATTCAACAACGGCACCAGCTCTCAGGGCGATAAAGTGGATACAGATACAGAGGGCGCTACTTTTATTTGGTTTCAGAAGCGTAAAAAACGATTATAAAGGCAACACAAATTGGATCGGTAGAGTTGTATAATACATAAAATGGTAGAATGAAAATGGAAAATGTTTCATAAAAATACAAAAACAAACAGGCGTCGGCTGATATCAGTAAACTCATGTTATTTTCCCGTATTAAGACAAAAATATAGTGGGATTCGGCATAACTTTTCGTTCACCTCAAGCGTTGACTTGTGTTATCTGAAGTTATTCTATCAACGAATGAGCCCAAAACATCACAACAAACTGTGAACACTGAAGAACACTCAACACGTACTAAAATTCATGTTAGAAAACGGCATAAAAATCCAAACCCACGGTATTTTCAGGTCCAAACCATCCGAATAATTGACCACGAGCTTTGAAGGTCTGATTCAAAGAAACTTCATTGAAAGCGCATGCACATACCCTATGTACCAGGCAATTCATGTTATTCTCTTTATTGTTTATTAACCCACGCCCCACCAGGGCCCGGCGTCACCTTCACCCCACGGGCGGCGCTTCGAAAATATGGGGGTTAGCGCGAATCTACAAAGAACATAAGAAAGCTCGTGTGAATTCATTAAGATTTTACTTCGACGTTTAAGCGCTTGGGTCTATGGTGTGACCTCCAGAGGTCAATTCAGGTTACGATAGGCTATTTCCACTAAAATATGCAAGCTTAAGAAACCTGGGAATAACTCTCATTGCATTAAAACTATTTTATTTTTATAAATTTTGTCCATTGAGATCTGGTAAAATCATTCGATGGGAAAATGCCAGAGCTTTCTCCACTATTTTGAACATAATGATCTCCCGCCAGTAGCTTGACCTCCAGAGGCCACCTCGCGACCTAATATGACCTGAGGTCACGAAAGGTCAGAAAGTGACCTTGCCGTATATCAAATGAAAGCCCGTGACGAGACATACACGATGGCATTTGATTCAGTACTCTAGCTTGATTAGGTTGAAAGTTATCGTCAAAATACTGCTTTTGACCCCTCGTGACCTGTGATGACCTCAAATAGGCCAAAGAGCAAATATTGCCCCTGTGATCCGTAAAATGGTGTCCAAAAACCTTTTTCTGTGCAGCCTGAGCATTTGCAATAATTTTTTTCTTTTAGCTCATAAGACAGCTTTTCCCCATACTTTTTCTATGGGAGAGGTCACCTCAGACCTCAGGCCACGAAATCGAAAAATCCTGGAGATACACTTTGTAGAATCTGGAGGAGTCATGAAGTGTACAAAGTTTCAAATCAATCGGCTTAGAAATGTAGTTATGGTAGAGCTCAAAAGTTGAAGTGAGGCGACCTTGGTTGACCTCGCTTAGTGACCCTGACCTAGTGTGACCAGGGGTGAAAAAATTCAGGGATGGTGGGGAAAATGATGGGGTGAGAGGTAGACGCCTCATCTGCGGTGCTGTGCCTCGTCATTTTTCTGTTATTCCGAAAAAGCCTTAGAGGGGGCCATCGATGCCCTCGTGAGGCGAGGGTTAACATGTCATTGGCAAAAGGACAGCTGCCAAAAAAGTTCATATCGATAAACGATATACCGTAAATATTACACAACCGAGGTATCATATAAAGCAGATTTCATATCATTATGCTGATTTTGGGGAGAAGCCATACAGTGCGCAAGGTGCCTTGAACCCACCCGAAGCCATACCAGCGCCCTCTCCGGTGGCTGGACATCAGCCAGGCTGGCAACAGCGTATTTATACCGAAACAGGCCACACAGACCTACACCTTTGAAACTCTACGATGTGTTGATGAAGGAGAAGAGGGGATCGTAGTCCAAGCCGCCTTCTTCCACTTTCAGCCGGCAGACACTATCATTTCTAGTCTTACAAACCTTACGTGGCGATTATGCTAATCTAATGAGGTCCACGTTTGAATCGAACCAGTAGTGGTAACGGCCACAGTTATAACGAAGTGTTTCCATGACAAATCCAATCCGTGACAACACATATTTTCCAGTGGAGCACGCTCCAGGAAACCCGGCTTCCTCTGATAACGGGACGGCGTCGGCTGGAAAGTGCCACGAAAGTGACGCCGGTGCGCTGTTCGTGGCGCAGTTCGTCACACTTTCCTGCCGGGTGGACCCACCCGTCTCTGAAGTAGGTGATAATATCACGGCCGGTGGAACATGTCACTTCTCAAGCAAATACCGCCCGCGGCCAGCCGTTTAATTTGTGTTGTAATTCTGAGCCCTGCGCACCGTGCAATTTAGTCGAAAATCGGCTGGGGCATTCGGTCTAGTCATCTAGTAGTCACGCGATCGAATAAAGGGTGCACAGTTGGTTGAAATATTCAGCTCGCACAAACATAACGGTCCCCCGTTCACGACCGGCCGGCGGTTGGCCTTCCCACCAACACGTTTAAGAGACCCGCAGCACCACAACACACCAGAACTCCAGCATTGGCGGATCAACGCTACTTTTGAGCGGTCCGCTCAATGCCACTAAATCAATGCACTACTTGAGTGTAGAAAAAAAGTTAACGATTTTATCCAAAAAGTACGAAATTCTAGCTTCAAGCTATTGGGACATATAATTGCTGGATTTGTGCATTAGTGGTATCGTCAGATGTACGTGTTGTCTCTGCCTATCTAGTGCAACTCGAACTCTGTCCAAACTGATTCGTATCACCGGCTTTCTTTGAGCTTAGTTGATCTCGATCATGTGAAGAGGAAATAGCTATGGAACAGAGAGGTAAAAACTTCAGAACATATTACAGGGCACACAGAAATTAATCTCGTATAGAGTTAAAAACTGTAGCATGCGAGTAAAAGTTAAGTTCAAAACAATAACAAGAGTCGCATTTAAGTCACCTAGGTGTGGCTCTCAGTCCCCGCCCAAGACCCTGGCCTCCGGGACTGAGCTCGGCCCTGGGTGGCGGTATCCGGCGTTCCAGACCAGGTGCGGCCGGCCGCCGAGCCGTGTTCCAGTCCGGCCGGGGACCACGCCCGCCGCAAGGTCAGCTACACCATCCCACCTCCCACCACCTACTGACGGGCGGCCGAGACCCCCGCCGCACACCTCCCACCACACACGGATCTAGACAAAAGCACTGCGTACCGAGATCGGACTCACTCACAGACAGACAGAGTGACTGTGGGGATTCCTCACCGGTTAGACTTTGTCTCACGATATTCGAATCTCTTGATGATTATCCTGGGACTTTTTATGCTTCTAATGAAAAAGGCGCTCACAATTCCTGCAGTCAATCAGGAGATACGAAAAATCCACGCACGTAACTCCTGCGACCGCAATGCATTATGATCCCTGTTGTTTCTATTGCAAAGTTTTCCAACTTCCTTCCAAACACGGGAACCACAAATGATAACATACCACTCTTCCTTCAAATTTTACAGGTTGTGCTGGATACTAACTAGCACATGGGCAATCACGTCACACGCAATATATTTCTAACGGGGGAGTATCAATCTACGAAGCACCACCAACACAGGAAGTACCTGGGCAACATACTCTTATCGAACTCTACTGTTAGTTCGCTGTCCCACAAACGAACTGGTTCTGAGCTTGTGTTCTAGTAGGTCACGTTCAAGCCTACCCAGACATCTGAGGACATACACTTCAAATAACCCGGCCACGACAGATCCAGTTTTCATCTCGAATTCAAAAAGGTCCGGGTGGACTAGTGACCTCACTGTTGGAGGCTGGATTGGGATAGAATGGATTGAAGTGGGCTCAGTGCCCACAGCGGGAGACCGCATTCAGGGCCCTATCTGCCCTGATGAGGAGACGCCTTACACAGCCATTCCTGGATGAATGTATTTGTTAACCCGTCACCGCCTGGGCTCTTTTCGTACACACCACAGCGGGGGGGAGGTCGGACCCCTAAAATCTCGGGAACCGGAAGTGGTACAAACAAAATTGAAAAGGTGCTGGAACCGCCTTCCAGTCTTCTAATTTGAAGCCGAGTTTGAACTATATCCGTTGACCCGTGACGTCGCACTGAGCCAGAATTAGATCCATCAAGAAAATCCATTTCACTCAGGAACCATCAGACCCAGAAAACAACAAAAAATATCGATGCAATCGCCCTAGCCCAATGATTCAAATGATTTGCGGCATGAAGTTGACCTTAGGCCAAGGCAAAATAATCACACTTCAAGGTAATTTTGCGTATCATTAAAAAATCCTTGGGTCATGCTTACTACTATGACACCAAATTTGAGACTGCATTTTGTTTCATTCAAAAGTTTAAAAAAATACGAGAACCACGGCCTTTGATGATCTCTGGTGTCCTTGGTATTGACCTGACCTCAAAGCCTTGGTATTGACCGGACCTCAAAATGGATGACAGCACGCATATTTTTCGTTTCAGGAGTTTCGAATGATGTATAAAACTTGGTCTGACTCTTCTAGAAGTCGAGTTATACCCTGGTTTTGTCAGTCTCATTTTAGAAGAATAGATTCGCCTTACACGGGTTACAAGTGGAGTCATAAATAATTGACCTGACCTGTCAAATTTTGGTTATAAGTTGTTAATTTGATCACCCAAGAGGCTTGCAAAGCGACGCGAGTCTCATTTGAACCGGCTCAGAATCATTCACAAATTTAATCACCCAAGAGGCTTGCAAAGCGACGCGAGTCTCATTTGAACCGGCTCAGAATCATTCCACAAAAACACCGAGGGGATCCGATCGCTGGTGAATGGTCCCAGGCGGTGAAGGGTTAATACATTAGGGTAAATGATCTTCCTGAGAGCAGCAATCCCCTGAAAAATATAGCCTCAAATGAGGTAAAAAAGCGCCAACGCATCCTCGTATCATTTTTAAGATATAGTTTTGAGGGGCACAGAAGCACCCAGAGTATTTGTCCGAACAGCTAAGCCTCACACGGGCACGAGCATAACTCTTCGCAAAAGAGTGACAAGGAACAGAGTTTAATACCAAAACGTAACGAGTTTATAAAAACCGGAAAAACGGCTTATTTCAAAATTAAACCTATGTTTCGAAAGGAACAATTGGAAATTTCAAAATCGTTACGATATATCTTTCAAACTCTTCAAATTAAATATATGTTTCGAAAGGAATACTAGGAAATTTCGAAATCATTCCATATATCTTTCCAACTCAATATGCTCACATCTCACAACTCAATATGCTCACAAAATCACAGACGCAGACCAACTTTTATGTTCCCGTTTAAGAATTTGTTCCTGACACGTTAGAATCAGAAACTCTGACAACTGAGCATGACGGTACTTCAGCGCCGATGGACACCACTTCAGCCACCAGCGACCGCGTCGAGTGTGCACTGAGCGGTCTCAGGCGGCCCCTGACAGTGACGGATGTAGGCGGATGGCTGGGGGATTGGGAGCCGTAGGGCTCACAGTCGTGAATTAACGCAAAACTGGCGGAAATCAGGGGTTTGAGGGCGAAGCAAATTGTAATCTCCCCAAGAACTATCCGCCCCTGGCCCCCTGCCATGAAGCTCATGACTGACCTAAATTCATTTCGTCGGGAGCACGACCGCATATCAAGGTCGCAGATAGCCCGGAAGTACGAGGGGAGTCGCAAGGTTAAGGCTGTACTCCAGCTGGGAGCACCGCGAACGCCCCCCTCTCTCTCCTCTCTGGATGACGTAACGATCGACAGAGACCGCGGCAAGACGGATTCATTGATTAGAAGTTAATGAGATGGAAATGGGGCAGGGAATGTTCGCCCAGTGACTCAGCGTTTGAGTTATGTGCGGATGATATTTCAGACATTTGTAGCATATTTGGCGTGCACAGTAAGACAATGGACAGTTTGCAAATTAAGAGAAAGGTAAACAGCGCATTGTCACAATGTGCTGAGGCGGGTTGCATTCTAACTTATTGTTTTCACAAACCAAGGCTCTCGTTCGGCAGTTTTAGATAGGCTGGAACTGTGTTTTCTTTGAGTGGAACAATATAAACTGAGCCAGTAAGCAATTGAAGGGCGTTCTTTTTTAGCAGATAAAAATATTATTATATCGGAGACCAGTTCAGAAATAACACGGTTACAAAAGTTCCGGTACATATCTTACGATATTACTCCTGGCTGTTAAGATCCCATCTATTCGCATGACAAATGTCCGATTTTTATGGAATATTAGAAAAAAATGCCGACATGCTGTCCCATTTTCACTCCTCTTCTTAGTTTTCCGGAACTTTTACAGCAATAACATCACGACAGATGAAGCCGATCTACGAAATTCAACAGTGCAAAAGTGTCATATTTCACGAATAATTGTCATATCATAAATCACTTACTGAAAATTTTGGCTCACGTTCGCTTAATTCCATCGTAGAGCTATTATTCTCAACCGAAAAAAAGCCTGAAACCCAGCAAAATGAAAAGGTAACACCACAAGAAGACGCCATGTACCGTCACTAAAGCGTTTACACATACAGCCAAACGTCCATCCCCACGCTTACCTGTGTATTGGCGTAGTAAGTGTTCCAGGAGGCTCTTAAGCTCTCCTGACCGCCTAGGTCCCACATGACAAACTGTGTGTTCTTGTAGGTGATCTCCTCCACGTTGGAGCCGATGGTTGGCGATGTATGCACTGTGTCTCCCAGCAGGTACTGATACATGATGGTGGTTTTTCCAGCATTGTCCAGTCCCACAATGACGATCTTGTGCTCTGAAAATATCACAAGCGGGTTCATAGACATCGAAAGGGGGCAGCCAGGCGTGTCTTCCCACCTGCTAAACCAGGGCAGACGTCCTTCGCAATATTTCGACACTCAGCCTATTATTTTCATATTTTCTTGTACATATGAACATGAGATTGCACACATTTTCTCCAATTCGTTTTGGGTGATCCGCCCCGAACAGCTTGCTTTGTTACATGGCTCCATGCAAAGAGTTAACTAAACGGTTCTAAAAGGGGCAGGCCAGACAGGACTGTGCACCAACATAACAGGTAGGACTGGTTTAACCTGCTCACATTAAGATTGGTTGATAGGCGAGAGCAATGTCACACACCGCCCATGGAAAGTTATATTGCTGCTCATGAATCAGAGGCACCAGCCAGGTTTACCCACTAATATTTTTTCTTAAACGTACAAGTATACTTTACAGTACAGAGCACACACGTAAAAAAACACTCCAAAATACAGTCACAGGGAAGACAATTGGTAGATTTTACAGCGGAACACGTCCACTCAGCCACTGTACAGGGCACAAGGCTATGCATAAATACAGGCATGGGGGCGAATCATTTGAGACGCCCATGGCTACGTGAGCTGCGGAAAGAGTTTTTGTTGACGATTACAGCACCTAGTGAAGGGTGATTACTTCCATACGCGCAGTACACTCAGTTCTACCAAACACGTGGTCACGCGTCCATGTCCGCCCTATAGCGCGGACGTCCTAAATTACTCCAAGGCAGTCACGGCCGGAGCGACAAGCCAAAAAAACGCAGTGAGTAGGACGAACATGATGATGCAGCGATAAAAATAGGGAGTTTAAACAGTGGTAGAGCACAACGGGAGAATTATTTATCCCGCGAGAACACCCCGGTAGGACCCACGCAACTGACACCACCCATGACCACACACCTCACCGAGCAGAAGGCCGCAACTGATTCCCCACACGGCGTTACCAAAACTGCCAGCCGGCAGTATTCGGGCGCTGACGTGCGCCCGTAAGGCGGGCGGAATCGACGTTAGGAGATAGTCTTTTTCAGGAGATGTAATTACTGATTTATTCATCATAGTAACTGGCGATAGTACCCCACTGATAAGTGAAGCCACAGGTTAAAGCTACTGAAATATTAACGCAAAGACAAATAAGAAATTGAAAAAGCAAAAATGCAAGTAATAATAATGAAAGAATAAAGAGCACTGAATGATATTATAAAGGAAATGTTCAATCAAAGGAAAGCACAACACCAGGGACATAAAAGAGAAAGATTAGCAAAGCTTGAATGCAGAGCCAAAGCGACGCCACAAATACTATTAGCTAAAATAGAAAGTAAAATGACACATTAAATTGCTAACGAAAGCAAAACACATATTCACAATTAAGATCCTGCGACATACTTTTGGATAAGGCAGCAATATGCGTTAAAATCGACCCCAAAAAATGCTTCCACAGCTCAAATAGCCAGAAATTAGTTTGTCTGCCCAGGTAACCAGCCAAAATAAACTGCCCAGTATAGTTGATTCATCTTTGTGGGAAAGTTTTAACTGTGGATCGACCAGGCAGGCATGTGTGAAAAAAAATTGTGATCAGGATTGGAGCCCCTAATTGTGCTTTAGAAACATATCTTGCAAAAAGTGCATCATGCTACATGTGCTGCAGCAAAATAAGTGATACTATGTTGGTGCTGAAGGTTTCCATAAGAAAGTGAGGGTACATTTTCCAAGAATGTGTGATGTTTTTTTAAGCCCACAGCCCTTTTAAATGGGAAGGCAGAGGGGACCTTCCATGCTGATAGGACCATCAAATAATTTAGTCAACACAAAATAAAAGTGTTAGAATACTAAATCAACTGGCAATACCACTACTCGCTAATTTTTAGATATGCCAACTGGTCTACCAAATTTTAGTTAACATAAAAGTTGTGACTCCATTCATGAAGCCAGATGAAACACATGTTGAACCTGATTGACCAATGGCAAGTGGAAATTAGCTGCACTAATCCAGATTACACTACCATATTCTAAAACATAAAGCATGTTTGTGTAGTTGGCAGCTATAAGCAATGGATGTTTGAATTTAGAACCATTGGATCCAATCTGAAATGAACAAATAAAGAATCTGAGTGATCTGTTTATACATCTTAAAAACCCTGCTGCACAAAGGAAAAAAGGGTATCTCTTATGTATTAGCATTGAAAGATGCCCTTATTCTTGGCATGACCAAGCTGTTTATAGGGCAGTCAGCTGTGGTTGTGACCCTGTTGCCAGTCATGTAGAAAACTACTTTCTGACTGGACTGTGCTACTATAAAGGACTGGAAATCCAGGAAAAAAATTAGTACATGCCCAGTCTGCAAAGTATGACAGCAGTCCAGACAAATCACACCAGTCATCTAAAATTCTCACACAAATTTGCACAGCCAGGCACCTAAACTCACATCAATACACAGTATACCAGGGAGAAGAACACATCCATTCCTACCCCGAGGATGTAAGGTAATGGTGAAACAGATGTCACAGGAACATTTCAGATTGCCATCTTGGGAAATGTTTTCATAATATCCCCATATTCCGAAGAAAATCCTGACATGATCATGTGTGATCCCACCCACGGGGCACGCCCACATGATCAGTGGCGTGCTCAGACAGCCAGAAAGCAGGAGTTTTTGCACAGAGGTTAGGTTAGGTTTAGAGTTATGTTATGTTATGTTAGGTTAGGTTAGGTTAGGTCAGGTCAGCTCAGGTCAGGTCAGGTCAGGTCAGAGGATATGCATTCAAGCTGTTTGAGTATGCCCTTGGTCCCTATTTCCTAGTCTGGGAATATCACTCCTCTTTCCAGAATCTAAGTGCACCTCTGGGCACCACACTTCACTGCTCAAACCCTCCCTCCTTCCATCTGTTTTGCATCTAGGGATTTTCTTTTAGAATGTGGGGATATTTTGAAAACAGTTCCCAAGGTGAATCTGGGGATATTTTGAAAACATTTCCCAAGGTGACAACCTGGCATGTTCCTGTGACATCTGCTTCACCAATACTGGATGTAATGCTACCTCTCTTATTAGTTAGTTAGTTTTGTAAGGCCCCCTCCTGACTTTACAACCATTCAGCCATTATCTGTTTAGTTTTCAGTGTCTCCTCTCTCTCACCAATCTAACAAATTTGCACCAGGTTAATAAAATTTACACTACTCACTCCTGTCTTCAAGGGCACACTCACAAACAAGATTTCGTCCAGTGCCATACTTTACACACTGGGTACATGCAGACCATAGGCTTCCCTGACTAGGTAGACAGACAATAATACAAGAACACTCAACACAGCTGCAGAAATGTGGAACTCAGGAAATCAATTTTTGCAGAAAATGATGTCTTCAGCAGCACTATACACATGAAAAATGGATTTGAACGCAATATATCTATATCAACTCAGCTACCAAGCTGACAGCCAAAAATCAGTGGCAGCCATTTAAATTTTCAATTTAGGTAAATTGTGTGATAGTGACACTAAGTCATAGTGACACAAAAATGACACTCACGAATATTAATATTTATATTGTATTCCCAAACAGCATACCAAAAAATAGTATGTCCAGCCATGATGCAGATTTACCCACATCAGAAGAGCCTGTAAATAACACTAACAGCATGATACAAGAGCTAAATAACCTGATCTGTGCCGCTAAATAAGCCAATGCACCTTTTATCATTTGCTCGCACTCACCATCTGTGTTGAAGAAGCTCCAGAATTTAGCAAATAGCAACCCCATGATGACTTGGTAGATCTGGCTCTAGTATCTGAAATATGTTTATAACCAGCCTGGTCACATTCTAAGAAAAACTAGAATTGGGAACGAGAATAGATGAGCTTAAGAGCACATCGATCTTTGGCACATAGGTAAACCGAAACACTAAGAACCAGGTGTTCTTCGTGTTTTGATGGTGACGTAAAACAATGAAACGGTACCAAAAAAACCCTAAGTCCACTGTGTTGTTCACGTCCTTCTTCACCACAACGAAATTCTGTCCATCACAACCACTGGGCTTTATCCTCCTCCTCTCTCCCCTCCTTCCATTTATCTCTTCTTCATTGTCGTGTCTCCTCGCCCTCCCGTCCCCTCCTCTCTTCTTGTTTTGCGCTCCTTTCTCTCTCTTCTCGCACATCCGTCGGAACTGGAATTCTTAGCTCATAGTTCCCAAAAACTCTGCCCCTGTTACTCTGCCGTGCAAACAGCTGTACTAATGTGCCACACGCATGCGCAGTATTGTATCTTGAAGTCCATGATACCGTACTGCGCATGAGTGCGGCATACTATTATGCGTTCTGCCGGCAGAATAACAAGGCATCTAGCATATACTCTCTAGTGTTAGACCTCAGAAATAAGAAAACACTCCAAAAATATGACAGGAACCCTCTGGAACCTACATGGCACCTTTCTGGGGGAGGGGGAGGGCTTAGTGGGTGGTTAGTGGGCGGCTCCAGGTAAAACATTCGTAAATGCGGATTTTTTGCAGGAGCAAATCCAGGGGATCAGCCTGGCCATGGCCCCCTTCAAAGTGAGGCAATGGGGTTGACACATAAACAAAATTCCAGGGGTAAAAAACTAAGGGTCAAACCATCTTTTAACTCCCCAAGCAAATGAGATTCAAGCCAGAACACATTTAAATGTTTCACCACGTACCATAGGCGGATCAAGGACTGCCAGTTGGGGGAATCCTTCGTGGTGGGCGCCATCCGAACCAGAACGTATCAGGTAGGCGTAAAATACTATCACTAGGCGCTGATCTTCGCATCCCGGGGGAGGCGCGGCAGTGGCGGATCCAAGGGGGAAAGGCACTTGCCCCCAAACAGAAAAGCTCGGGGTAAAACTATGTTTCCCCCTCCAAAGCGGTCAACCTCCTCCCCGACTCCTTTTTCGTTTATAAGCAGGATTTTGTTGCTTAAACTCAACTTTGAACACAATCAGATAAGTTCAGTGTAAATATGTGACCTTGGATAAGAAAACGTATCTAAAGCCTTCATCCTTCAGCCAGTAACGTTTTTTTTGCTCAAATAGCCAAGTCTGCGGCAAGTCATATTGTAGCGCAATTTTTCAATGCGTGACGTTTTTTTGGCTTTCCGACTTTTTGCCCCTCCCAAACCGGCCGGCTGGATCCGCCACTGAGGGGTGGGAAGCGATATTTCAGGGGACGCCATCGAAATTTCATGAGATGCCAGGTCCATTTCAGGCGACGCCAGGGTTCGTTCAGGGGTGGAGCATTGGTGGTTTCAAGGGGAGGGGCGCAGGTCTCAAGCACCTCCCCTCCAAATGTCCAAGCCCCTAGTTAATACATAGGCGATGGGACGAGGGTTGCACCAGGTCAAACCATTGCCCTGAGTGCTTAAACATGCAGAGTAATTTCTTACTGAATTCTGAATTACTGAATTACCAGACCTCAGGTCAGGAGGTTTCTAATGCACTTTGCAGAGTTGCGCTAACCCCCATATTTCCGGAATTAGATGGGGGGGGGCATCGATGGCGCCCCGGTGAGGCGAAGGTGGCGCCGGACCCTGGTGGCACTTTTGCCTAGGCCAATGGTTTGACCTCCAGAGGTCAAGTTAGGTCAAGATAGGCATTTTCACTCAAATGTGCCTGATTAAGCAAACTGGGCATAACTTATGTCACTAGAGCTATTGAGATCCGGTAAACTACATTTGATAGGAAAATGCAATACATCTTTCGGCTATGTGGAACGCAGAGGTCAGGAACATCTCAAGTTGGCTACCCACTATCCTTGATGCGACCAACATGGCTACCTGAAGTGAAATCAACTTTTGCGTGATCTGTGGCTTTAAATTGCTCCCAGAAAATATGTCTTAGTGAGTAAAAATTTACTCTCAAAAAGTGGAACTATGAAAGGAATTAAATTTACTGTGATTTGGAGACTAATGAATTACATATAGTATACCCTTAGTACCAAACAGCGAAAGGTTAAGTATATGTGCAGTGATTACAAGTTGTGTGTGCCGTAATAAAAGCATGTGTCCTTTAGCTGCGCATATTAATCAGTCAAAAATGTTATCAAATACCTAATACAAAAGACATAAAAAATCATATGTGCCGTCAGAGTCTAGTACCCTTACTGCAATTGCTTGCAATGATCAATAATTACTTAGATCATCATCGCTAAGATGGCAGACAATCACCATTTGACTGTAGCAGTCACCATAGTGAGACTTAAGCTTTTTGAAGGATACATGTAATTAACATTTTGTTAAAATAATACAAACAATTCAATGCCTGCAACCAAATATAGGTACTCAGCCAGAGGACAAGTACCTCCTAATGCCACAACCATCATCCAGCAAATCCTAGAAAGCTTGAAGCAGATCAATGAGCATCATCACATTCACCTGCTCAATGGAAACTTTTGTGGAATCATCACAATTTTGTTAAGCTTGATTTGATAAAATTGACTTAGGTAGGCACCAAAGAAACCTACCTGCAGTTTACCTGACTTCATGGGCACCAAACAGCATATAATTTTCTATGTGCAAAGCCAGAACTTGCAACTCTCATATTGATCTCCACAGGTCTACAGTTTGGATATCTCGCCCGCACTTGATTAAAATGTGTGCTCTAATTGACACCCTCACATCGCACTACTCTCCTGGGCTTTTGAGACCTGGCAGACTTCACTTTGTCCTACGTTTCTCTGGCTGAGGCATAATATATAAAAATTGGTAGTGGGTTTACCACTGAGAACACAACCTCCCATTTTGATTTAGGTCAAAATCTACAGCCTCATAGTAAGGTACCTGCACAGCAGCTTCAACACGTATTTCTGACTGTTTTCTTCTCGCTACTCCTGCGCCAGAAACGCAAAATTTTGTGGTTACCCAAGTGGCTACCTGGTGGTCCGTAATCGTAATTTTCGTTGCCGGCCTGGCTACCAGACCATCTCTAATTCCGTAAAACGAGTCCTCAAGTACAACGTAAGCAGTGGAGTTACTATCTTATGTGGAGTAATTTCACTATGAATCCTGATATACACATTCAAATTTTCTCTTTTTGTTCAAAATAAATGGTTGAATTAATATAAGAGAACGAATATTACCGTTCTCATGTCATCATAATTTAGAGTACCTTTTTCTCATGGTTTTATATGGGTCAATTTCGTTGCCGATGTGGTTACCTACCCATCTCTAACTTAGCTGTGAAATAACGCGAGTGTGTAAGGATAAATTAGTTGTCACTAATTTGTACCGTCTATCACTAGAACTATAACGCTACCTAAAATCAGTCAAGGTAGCATTGTATGTTATGGATCGTTCTTTTTGCGTGGCGGTAAGATCGTGGAAATACTTGTTTTGTGCTGGTAAGTGCAATTCTTGATCTCTGTCAATTCTCCGTGATTGGCTACCTAAGTTCTGGTCCTAGAACCTCATTTGGCTACCCACGAGCGTGGACGAGTTGGCGAGATTCTTGACCTCTGGTGGAACGTAATGACCTCCCGCCAGTGGTTTGAGCTTCAGAGATCACCTCGTGACCTAATATGACCTGAGGTTATGAAAGGTCAGAAAGTGACCTTGTTGTATATCAAATGGAAGCCAGTGACGAGACATACACGATGATGTTTGATCCAGCGCTCTAGCTTAATTAGATCAAAAGTTATTGTCAAAATACTGTTTTTGACCCCTGATGACCTTAGATGACCTCGGAGAGGTCAAAGGAAAATATAGCCCCTGGGATCCATGAAAGGGTGTCCAAGAACGCTTTTCTGAGCAAACCGAGCATTTCCAATCCTTGTTGTGACTTTTATATTATGAGACAGCTTTTCCCCATGCCTTTTCAATGGGAGAGGTTACTTTGTGACCTGACCTCAGGTCACGAAATCGAAAAAATCCCGGATATGCATTTTGTACATCCTGGAGGGGCCATGAAGTAAGTTTCAAATTCATCGACTTAGAATTGTAACTCTTATAAAGCTCAAAAGTTGAAGTGAGGTGACCTTGGTTGACCTCGCCTGGTGACCTGACCTTTAGTGACCTGGGGTAAAAATTTCAGTGATGGTGGGAAAATAATGGGGTGAGAGGTAAAGCTATCAACTGCGGTGCTGCGCCTCGTCGTTTTTCTGCTATCTCGAAAAAAAACCTTAGGGGCATCGATGGCCCCTAAGGTTTTTCCGGGATAGCAGAAAACGAAAAGGCGCAGCACCGCGGTTGAGGCTCTACCTCTCACTGCATCATTTGCCACCATTCCTGAAATTTTTACCCCGAGTCACTTAAGGTCAGGTCACCAGACGAGGTCAACCAAGGTCACCTCACTTCAACTTTAGAGCTCTGTAAAGCTACATTTCGAAGTCGATGGATTTCAAACTTCCTACACTTGATGGCCCGTCCGGGGTCTACAAGGTGCATATCCGGGATTTTTCGATTTCGTGTCTTGAGGTCAGGTCACGAGGTGACCTCTCCCATTGAAAAAGCATGGGGAAAAGCTGTCTTATGATCTAAAAGTCACAAAAGCGATTAAAAATACTCAGCTTGATCAGAAAAGCGTTTTTGGACACCCTTTCACGGATACCAGGGGCCACATTTGCCCTTTGACTTTTCCAAGGTCATCCAAGGTCACCAGGGGTCAAAAACAGTATTTTGACAATAACTTTTGACCTGTATAAGCCAGAGCGCTAAATTAAACACAATCGTGTTTGTCTCGTCATTGGCTTTCATTCGATATACGGCAAGGTCACTTTCTGACATTTCGTGACCTCAGGTCATCTTAGGTCACCAGGTGACCTCTAGAGGTCAAATCACTGGCGAAAGGTCTTTACTTTTCCATTGCGGAAAAAGTACTGACAATTTCCTATCAAATGTACTTTACCAGGCCTCAATAGCTCAAATGGCATAAGAGTTATGTCCAGTTTGCTTAAACATTGCATATTTGAGTAAAAATAGCCGATCTTGACCTAATTTGACATCTGGAGGTCAAACCATTGACCTTAGCACTAAAACATGTGGAGTAATTTCTTACTGAATTCCCGCGAGCTTTCTATCGCACTTTGCAGATTTGCGCTAACGCCCATATTTTCGGGGTTAGAGGGGGGCTATCGATGGCCCCCGGTGGGGCGAAGGTGGCGCTGGACCCCCGGTGGGCGCGGGTTAAGGGGGCATCGTGCCCCGGTGCCCCCAATTCTGCCACCAGTGTGTCGTGTTAATGAGTTAACCCGCGCCCCGATGAGCCTCCGAGCCACCATCGCCCTGGCGGGGGTGTTTGAAACCCCACCCCTTGAACTCAGCACCTATGCGGGTTAGCGAAAACTCGCGAAAGCTGGTGGATAGCTCGTAAAAATTCATTAAGAAAGTATAAAAAGTCACTTTTTGGCTCAGGTCAATATTTAGGTCATGACAGGTAAAAAAGTGGTATTTAGAGTAGAGTTTTTGGCTCTAGTGTCTGACAGAGTTGAGTTAGACTCATTTTTAGGCACCATTTGTTTTCTCTCGTCACGGCGAATCAGATTATGTATAATATCACCATACTAGGACAAAACGCTAAAATGACCGGACCTCAGGTCAGGTCAAGGTAACTTTAAACCTAGCATAATCAATATGCATATCAATCGACTTGCAATAGCAATCCGAACGCAATGATATCCATAAAAAGCTGTATCATCATGTCATGCAAATTTATTGACCAAGTCTGAAAACTGCTTGAATGACCCCAGATGACCTCTCAGAGGTCACAGGTAAAAAATTGTAACATGAATTTGGAAAGGGGCCCAGGATACTACGATTTGGAGAATATTAACACGCGCACTGGAGGGGGGCCTCGGAGGCCCCCCACCTGTTTTTCCAAGGTGGCCGGAGAACCGCGCGTCGCCGAAAAACGATACTCGGCCACATTTAACAAAATTTAATAGCGCGTCGATTGGTGAAGTTTTTTTGAAAATCTGTCGAACATTTTTTACTTATAGGCTTTCAAAATCAGACCTGCATTTTGAGATCGCCGTAAATGCGCGGTCGGACCAATTAGCTTGCATTGGAAACCGAGTGGTGACGTCGTAACTCCATATAACCGGGATTATATGTCAAGGTCACTTCACATGAAAGTCAAGGTCAAGGTCAAAGGTCACAGGTCAAGGTCATATCTGCACTTTCAAGGTCACTGACCACTGTGCGTCCGGCTGAATGACGTTACCTGGTCTGACATATATTATGCTATGACGTCATCGATAGGGTACCCCAATACAAAGGTCAATGTCAAAGGTCAAGGTAAAAGGTCATTTGCAAAGGTCAATCCTCATTTCCCGCCAAACAGTTGCTATAGTGTTAGTCGAAGTGCACATTATAAGTAGTATACTATATTGTGACCTTAAAGGTCAATGACCTTGAATGACCTTGACCCAAAAGTTGTGGGGAAGCCTCTTTGAGACCTTTTCTCTATGAACCTTATCCGCCTTTAGCTTATTCCCGCCATTTTCCCGCAGAATTACAGCATTTACCAATCAATCCCCAGCATGGCCAATATTTGACCTTTAATACCTCGTTTGACCTTGAAGATATTGACATAGGTCAATAAAAATTGGTCATCATGTAGATCACCATAGCCCCCACCCACCTGCCAAGTGGCGTTTTTCTACACCTCTTAGTTTTTGAGATCTTAGGGGGGCCTACCAGGCCCCCCTCCAGTGCGCGTTAGTGCCAGACCCCCCCTCCAGTGCGGGTGTTAAGGTATTCCCAGCTGTATCTACACAAATACAGCCAAATTTCTGTTTTTCCCATGTATTTCTAAAGGAGAGGTCATGGTCCGTACTTGACCTTAGGTTATCGATTTGAAAATTCCCGGCATAATATATGCTGTAGCACTCGGTGGTTCCATTATGCTGTATAAGTTTCATTCCGATAAATTCACCCGTATCTTACTTATGCAACCTTAAACATTGTTTGAGGTGAGGTCACTTGACCTGCACTGGTGACCTGACCTGAGATGACCCAACCTTAAAATTTTGGGAAGTTGCGGAATCGAGCAGGAATAAGGGATTCCAAGCACGACGGTGCTTTGCGCCGGTGTTTTTTTTCCTGCCGCCGGAAAAACCGAGGGCTGTTCAAACATCTCCCCACCAGAGTGAGGGTTAAATGACAGGAAAGGTTCAAAGCAAGCCAAAGAACCCAAGACATTCAAACAAGAAGCCATACTAAGGTATCTTACTTATGCAACCTTAAATAAATCAACTCATACACAATAACCAATTCGGATTCCAAAAAAATCGGTCAACATTTATACCTATACTTCTGCTCCAAGACTTTGTTACTAAGGCCTTTGAGGAAGGGGAACTTGTACTGGGGGTATTTTTGGATTTAAGAAAAGCATTTGACACCGTGGATTATAACATTCTTCTGGGAAAAGCAAAAAAATATGGAATAAAAGGTAAATACTTAGAAATTCTCTCTTCATATCTATCCAATAGGAAACAATGTGTTCAAGTAGAAAACAAAACGTCAGAATATAGAAAAGTTAATATGGGAGTCCCGCAGGGGTCTATACTGGGGCCCCTGCTGTTCATTTTATATGTTAATGATCTTCCGCTTATCGGTGAAAGTGCACTATATCTCTCCTATGCTGATGATACGGCCCTGCTCTTCAAACACAAAGATCCAGAAATACTTAAATCGAACGTCAATGAAACTCTCTTGCGGCTTTCAGACTGGTTCTGTGCAAACTATTTGTCTCTCAACCTTGAAAAAACCTTCACGCAGCATTACTCTCCTTATCCCAAAAATTTCACTTAAACATAAAAATAGGCCAGAATGCAATTGAAGAAAAAGAGGAGATTAAGTATCTCGGGATGATTTTCGATAAGCAACTAAAGTGTTCTGGGCATATAAATCATCTTTCTAAAATAATAAGTCGAAACATTGGCATTATTTGTAGGATTGGATACTTTATTTCAGATCGTATAGCACTTCTCCTTTACTATGCATTAATCCAACATTACCTTAACTATTGCTGTCTCATCTGGGGTGTGAATTACTCATCTCAACTTTACAAAATTAACATCCTCCAAAAAAAGCCGTTCGACTCATTGAAAGAATACACCTCCCTGGAAGCTCAGAACCAGTTTTCAAAAAGTACTCGATCCTCAAAGTGTCTGAACTCGCGAAAACACAAATGTTAATTATAGTTCATAAATTCCTTATTGGTCAGCTTCCTGAAGCCATACAAAATTTGTTTTGGCTCAGGGAACCGGGATATCGTGAGGTAAGAAGAACCCCACTACTGGATCAACCATTCTCAAATAGGAATTACCGCCTTTTCACGACCCCTTGCTTGGCCCCCGAAATTGTGGAATAGTATATTTTCCGATAAATTTCAATCTGTTGAGGAAATCCCAAGAAGTAAACTAATTATCAAGAAAATGTTGAAACAACATTTCATCCGTCAAAGTCAGTAAAATATTTAATTTAGTAAGCTTATAGTTCATTTGAATGAGTAGAACAATACTAAATAAACAACGAGTGCAAAAATAAATTGCATGGCTTCCGTGCTCTCCAAAATATATACTATTCTTGAACGACTAGAACATGTTTAGAGATATCAACCACGTATTCAGTCAGCGTATGCTTGAATTTAGTCAATGTTCTCACTTAATCATGCAGATATCATTTATGTTCTCGCGGGGGTGCCGGGGCCTCCTTGGCTGTGATCTGTTTGGCGGCGGCCTGGGGGATGGGGGGAGCTTTGAATTACCTGTGCCATACCGATATCCATTAGAGACAGCAGATGTTCCAACACCTACAGATTTGACTCCCTTTGGGTCTGTCAGGTTTCGGTCGGGCGGTTTGCACCGGGGAGGTCCTGGCGCCTTTGCATCTCTCTGGAATCGTAACGCGTTATAACCAACGTATATTAAACATGTCTGTGGTTCAGCACCCAATGTCGAGTCACATTGTGGTGCTCCCACACCTGACACACATATCAATTCATGCCTCACTTCATGCTCTCATCTTCAGTCACTCGCACCTCATCATCTTCTTTTCAGAATAGAAACCGGGAGAGTCTAAAAGGGTGAGTATAGACCTGACTTTATCTTTTTTCTGACATCGACATCATTTGGATCGACAACCAGACGAGAAAATCCCCGTTCCCTTCGTTGCTCCCGGGGGCTGGTGAACAACAGGTTTTCACCTCGCTTGCTGGCCCGGGGGGCAACGGAGGGAGTTATATTCACTCATGCTCTCATCTTCAGTCGCTCTCACCTCATCATCACCCCAAATATACAAAACACGTCGTTTTAGTACGGGCAGTAAATATGTCTCAGGCTCAGCACCCAGTGTCAAGCTGCGCACTGGGTGTTTCCACAAGAGACAAACATAAAAAAAGGTATCGAAGATGCAGCAGATGAAGAGGACAACAGATGTTTGAGATGTTCTGACACGCTTCTTAACCCTCGCCTGGTGGGTGGTGTTTGGACAACCCCCCCCACCTCCGTTTTTCCGGGGGCACAAAAAACCGGTGTGGAGCGCCGCCGTACTTGACACTCCTTATCCTTGCTCAATTCTGTAACTTGCTCCAAACTTTTGAAGTTGGGTCATCTCAGGTTAGGTCACTAGTGCAGGTCAAGTAATCTCACATCCAAAAATGTTTAAGGTGGCATAAGTAAGAAATATGTGAAACTATCGGATTAAAACTTATGCCAGATAATGGCCTCACCAAACGCTACAATATTTATTCCGAGATTATTTTCATAACGATGACCCAGGGTCAGGTACAGATCATTACTTCTCCATTAGGATACATAGGGAAAACAGTTATTGGGTTTCTATGTGTGTAGATAAAGCTGATAATACCTTTGTATTCTCCAAATCGGAGTATCCTAGGCCCCATTCCAGGTTCATGTTGCAATTTTTGACCTGTGACCTCTGAGAGGTCATCTGGGACTACTTAAGCAGTTTTTAGTATTGGCTCAATAGCTTGGCAGGAAATGATGATAACATTTTATATCGATACCATTACGTTTAGATTGCTATTGAAAGTCGATTGATATGCATATTGACTATGCTAGGTTAAAAGTGACCTTGACCTGACATGAGGTCTGGTCATTTTCGTGTTTTGACCTAGTACGGTCATATTATACATCATTAGATTTGCCGTGACGAGTGAAAGCGAATGGTGCCTCAAAAATGATTCTAAATTGAGTCTGTCAGATGTGAGAGACAAAAACACTACCCCAACACATGCGATTTTCTTTGACCTCTCATGATTTCAATACTGATCTGAGCCAAATAGTGACCAATGTAATTTCTTCATGAATTTGTATGAGCTATCTACCAGCCTTCACGTTTTTTTGCTATCCCGCATAGGAGTCGAGTTCGAGGGGGAGGTGTTTAACCCCCACCAGGGTGAAGGTGGCTCGGAGGCCCACCGGGCCCGGGTTAAAAGTCATCCGGCAGAACATTGAACTCACTATCAGGAACGTCTTGGGTGGGCCAACCGTCTTTACACGGCCAGTGGCGGATCCAGGGGGGCAAAAAGGCAATTGCCCCCAAACGGAAAAGCTCGGGGAAAAACTATGTTTTTGCCCCCTAAAGCGATCGACCTCTTTTTTCCCCGACTCCTTTTAAGTTTATAGGCAACATTTTGGTGCCTTAACTCTCAACTTCAAACGGAACCAGTTAAGTTCAGTGAAAATATCGGGCCTTGGATAGGAAAAAAGGATCTTGAGCTCATATTTTTCAGCCCGTGACTTTTTTTTGCTTCTTGCCTCAAACACCCGTACCGGGAAGTCATATTTTAGCGCAATTTTGCGTTGCGCAACGTTTTTTTTTGCTTTTCGACTTTCGTTTGCCCCTCCCAAACCGACCGGCTAGATCCGCCACTGTACACGGCTTCATGTGCCACAAATGTAACAGCTATCAAGCTTACATTTTGTTTCTGTTGGTTCCGTAATTTTTTTCTAGCAAACAGGGAAAATGAGACACACTTTTGTTACACGTCTCAACTTACTCTGGCGCGGGGTGAGTTGAGCCATTTGACTTCAACCTCTTTATCAGCAAATATCTGACATTTAGCAAAAATGCAGCATTAGCAGACATTTGAAATCTGAACGAGCAGGCCTCCCAACAATGACACACATACGACTGTACCCTCATCCGTCTCTGAGATACACAACCTCAACAGAAACCATGTTCAACTAGCGCTTGTATTTCCCACCTGTGACTTTATTTTCACTGTGAACAAAATCTTTTCGAAGCTATGATATATACCTACTCCATGCTATAATCTACAAGCGTATTTCATAAAAAACATTCCGATAGCAGTTCTCGAAAGCGGTTGCTATTGACAACTGCTATTTTCGGAAGCAGACGATAGCGTCGGCACGGAAAACGCAAGACTATTTAAGCCAAAACCAGATTTTCTAATTCAATTTGCAATACGCAAGCTGCATCTGTCGCAAGCTGCATTGGGCACCTTTTTGGGTGATGCGTTTTTCTCGAAGGTTAACCCGCTGCGCCATTGTCTAAGACCCTCCATGTCTCGTGCAGCTGAGCCTCCGCTTACTGGGAATGCTCCCATTGTCTCTAATAACCCTGCTCTAACGGTTCAATGTCATTTAGTGTGCACCGCTTATCAAAATGACCCGAATGGCTCGGAAACGCACTTCCCGGGATGCTTTTTTTTAAATATGGGCACAAATTCAGCCACGTGCGCCATACGGCGCCCATATTTTTTGTAGCAGCGATTTCGGTAATATTCGCCTTCAAACGAGTAACTAACACATTTCTCACTAGTGTGATAGATCCAATTAATCCTTTATGTACCATGGTTTGATGCAAAAAAACATGGTTTGATGCTGAGAGACATCCATAACTATGCTATAATAGCTGTAGATATTTATACCAACCTCCAGGAGTATATATGCATGCTGCCTAAAAATTACCCTTCAGAGGCAGATTTCTTAACACTCTCCCCCGGTGAGGATGTTTGAACACCCCCCCCACCCCTCGTGCTTTTAAGGCGACACCAAAAATCGGCGTTGCGAAGCGCCGCCGTACTTGGTACACCTTATCCTTGATCAATTTTGCAAATCTTCTAAAAGATTTAAGGCCAGGTCGTCTCAGGTTAGGTCACCAGTGAAGGTCAAGTGACTTCATCTCCAAAAATGCTTGAGATGACATAATTAAGAACAGGGTTAATCTATCCAATTGAAACTCATATCGCATAATGGCCCCATCGAGCGCTACAAAATATATTCCGGTATTTTTTATATCGATGACCTAAGGTCAGATACAGATCATGGACTCTCCGTTGGAAATACAGGGGGAAAACGGTAATTGGACTGTGTTTATGCAGACAAACCTGATAGAGTGCATTCATATTCTCCAAATCATAGTATCTTGGGTCCTTTTCCAGGTTGGTGTTGCAACTTTTGACCTGTGACCTCTGAGAGGTCATAAGGGGGTACTTAAGCAGGTTTTCAGACTTGGGTCAATAACCTTGCAGGAAATGGCGGTAAAGCTTTTATTTTGATATCCTTACCTTTTGATTGTTATTGCAAGTCGATTGATATGCATTTTGACTATGCTATATGAGATAGTGACCTTGATCTGACCTCAGGTCAGGTCATTTTTGGTTTTGGCCTAGTATATTCATATCATAAATCATTCGATTCGCCGTAACGAGAGGAAGCGAATGGTACCTAAAAATTGATTCTAACTCAATGCTATCAGACGCTAGAGCCCAGAAACCCTCCTCTAACATGTCACCTTATTTGACTTGTAATCACCTCAATATTGACCTGAGCCAAAAAGTGACTGATATAGCTTCCTCATGAATTTGTATGAGCTATCCACCAGAATTTGCGTTTTTTCGCTATCCCGCATAGGTGTCAGGTTCAAGGGGGTGTTCGAAAACCCCTCCCCCCACCAGGGCAAAGGTGGCTCGGAGGCCCAACGAGTGTCGGGTGTTAAAACCACACAATGAAACGATCACCGGAATCGAGATGGGCAGTTTTAAGTGACACCCCAAACCACCTCCGCAGATAGTTGCAGACAACCACTATCTGAATTAAGCTCCTTTCCCTGTTCACCAAAATGTCAACTCCTGTGTTGTTAGTAGCCCCACGAAGCTCCGTCACGACTCTACACTCTTGCATCTCGGTCGATCTTTGCCTGTGTTTGAAACGTCTCGGGTGGCGTCAGCTTTGATTGTTTCTCTATCTCTCCGGCGGGGAGGGACAACCCTAGTCGCCTGCGGGCATTGCACTCTCCCACATACGTGATACATCCTCCACCGCGCTCGATCAAACGGCGAGTGACGTCTGGCAGGGATGCCACGGATTCGGCCTTGACGTGACCTTGAGGGGAGAAATTCCACTGCCGGCGGCAGCTGAGTCGCCGCTGCCCTCAGGCGGTCGGCGTGCAGCGCCTGCGGCGGTCCGCGCGGTCAAAGGTCACTGGTGGGGAGCGCTGGCGGCAGCGGGCCGGCGGCCGGTGCCAACTCGCACGATGGAGGCCCGGCTGGTGGCGGCTGGTGACGCAGGAAGATGTAAAAATAAGGGAGGGTGGGGGATCAGATGGTGACGTCCGCCTGAGGCGCAGTGGCTGGTGTCGGCGGCAGACGTAGGTGGTGTGCGCTGCTGCTGCCGCGAGTGGCCTCTGCGGGGAGGGTCCTGTAGTGGTGTGCGGTGGAATTCATGAACGCTTGGAATATTAAGCGTGGTTGGGAAGGGAGTGCGTACGCGGAGCTTTAGGTCGACAGGTGAGTTTTTTTCAAAGCTATGTCTTTTAGTTGTAGTTTTTCAGGCGTTTGAAATCTTTGAGAGGGCTGCGGATTCACAAACACAAATAAAATAGCATACTTTTACCTTTTGAATTCTAGTTAGGTATTATATATGATTCTTTGATCAGACTCCCGTGACAAGAAAACGTAAATTGGATTCGTACATCCAAAACGTTAAAACCTGAAAAGGCGTCTCCTTCCAATGAGTAAATTTATCTGATTGTCAACGGGACGCGCCCATTTAGAGGCCAAGTCCTATGCTCATATACTTCAGTCAAGCTAAAAAAATCATCAATGCACTATATAGGTACACACACATAGAGAGAGTGCGTTGAGTGACATACAAGCGAAAACAAGAGTGGAATTTCATCAAATGGTTCTGATAGCCAGAAAGCCCTGCAATAAAACACTTAATTTGAAGCACCACAGAACCGAAGTT
Source organism: Lepas anatifera (assembly GCA_034440635.1). NCBI lineage: Eukaryota > Metazoa > Arthropoda > Thecostraca > Lepadidae > Lepas > Lepas anatifera. The sequence goes on from JAOTON010000334.1 coordinate 325,435, forward strand.
CAGGTCTAAAGCGATATGAATTCCAATTTGTTTCTCTTAGATGTACGCAGAGTTTCATTGGCAAGAGTGTCGCCACCCGCATAAAAGTGGAAAGGGAACTAAGTTTATTGAAGAATATTTATCGTCTTGGTGACAAAAGTCACCCGCTCTTCAGAGCCGTTGTTTTTTAAGGAAACTTACGGAAAATCTATCTGTTTTGGATTCATTGGGATGTTCCAAGCCAACTTTCATAAAAAGACTAACATTTTCCTCAGTTTAATTGAAATCGGGATATTTTCTCACATAGGCAGACCCAGGATTTCCAATAGGGGAATACATGGTCGGGGTCATCGTCTGGACCAGGGGCGCTACTTTTGGGTGGTGACACTCGTCAGGTGGGTGCCAGATCCTATAGCGGGGGCGCCGATGCTCACATCCCAGGGGGGATGGAAAGCGACATTTCAGGAGGGCGTAATCGACGTTCTGGAGGGTGAGGGCTCCGTAACGATTTCAGGGGGCGCCTGGGATCGATGAGGGTGGGCAAGTGTCTAAGTTGTTCCCCTGGATCTGGCTGTTTTCTGCTGAAAAACGCTGGGAACATGTTCCCTGTCCCCGTTCATCCCGCTCTTGACGCCAAGAGTCATTGGATATATCCACTGGCTAAGCCTTGTCCAAGAACTAAACCCAAGTTATCTGGTGGTCTTACTCACATTTGTTCGTGGACTAATCGTGAGCTTAGTATTCAACCCATCACTGCCTGGGGGTCGGATCGGATCCCTCGATTTTTTTAAATGATTCTAAACCAAATCAGATGAGACGCGCGTCGCTTTGCAGGCCTCTTGAGTGAATAATTTGACAACTTATGACAACACATTGACATCAGGTCAGGTCAGGTCAATGAGTTATAAAGTCATTTCGAAACCCGTGTAGAGTGATTCTGTTCTTCTAAAATGAGGCTGACAAAACCAGAGTGTAACTCGGCTTCTAGAAGATCTAGATCAAGTTTCTAAACATCACCTGAAAGCTCTTGAAACAAAAATATAACGGCGGTCCATTTTGAGATCAGGTGAATACCAATGCCACTAGAGGTCACTAAAAGTCATGGTTTTCGGAATTGTTCGCATTTGTAATTTTTGAAAGAGACAGGTTGCAGTCTTAAATTTGGTATCATAGTAATGAGCATGACCCAAGGCTTTGAATGGTATGCAACACAGCCGTGGAAGGTCATTGTTTGACATTGAACTACGGACAAGGTCCTAATGTGACTTGAAAATGCCCTGCCGCATATCATTTAAATCCTGTGTTCAAGACGAATAAATTAATTTCTTTGTTTCTGTTCTATGTCTAATGGTTCCCGACGTATGAGGGATTTTCAAAATGGTTCTAAATCTGACCAATTTTTACCCACTGTGGCATCACGGGTCGATGGATATGTTCAAACTTGGCGCCAGAAAAGAGAACGATAGGGCTATTTCAGCGCCGTTTTAATTTTCTCAGTATCACTTCCGGTTCCCAAGTGTTTACGAAAAGAGCCCAGGCGGTGCCGGGATATCCCTCCTCGGGTAATTCTCCAGCTGACGCAATTCCCGTCTGGTGAAAACTATTCAGAGCACGAGTGTCTTAGGAGAACTGATGGCACGCCTTTTCCGTGCTCTGCCACTGCACTGTTTTCAAGCAACAGGCTGAAACCAAACACTCTACCAAAATACCAGAGCCCAGAAGATTATAATATCCCCCAGCGCCGACTTTACGCCGATATAGGGAAGTTTTCCAAAACTGAAGCGACCTTTGGAGTCGCACTAGAGAGGAAAGGGTTGTCCTGAATAGGCAGATTTAGAAGAAAGGGTACTGGGTTGTGATACCATACTGTACTGAAGAGATTGCTAAAAGATCCAGGGGTAGAAGCCTCAGTTTTGTAACTATCACTTTTTCTGGCTTCCCTGGATTTTCCCCAGCTACGTTGGCAGGATCGAGTTTTTTTCTGGCATCTGATGAAATAAAGGAATGGCAAATGCTGTGGAAAGATGATGCCCGGTGCTGGTGGGAAATATAGATATTAGTCCTATAGAGATAGATATATAAAATTAGTTATGTTTCCTCAGTGTGTACCATATTTTGGAAATAATGTGGGCATCATCTACCCATTTCCTGAAACTAAAACATATGCAGCTATTTTGAAAGAAATCTCTTAGATATAATTTTTTTAAATATGCAAAGCAGAATACAACAAAGGTGGTAGTGTGTAAGTCACAGAGAGGGTGGTAAGACGAGCGTAGCTGTGTTTCAGGCTATGTATCTTGCTTGATTTTAACGCGGAAGTAGTTAAAGACTTCAACACGTAAGCGGTTTTGTTGAAGCTCCCGCAAAACGTTTTTGTCCCTGTTCTTCAACACATTGGGCATCGTAGACATATTTTGGAAAAATTGCATTTGAAGAGGAATGTTTTAAAACCCACATTGCCCCAATAGATGGTATAAGAAGGGCTTTGGCCTGTCTGGTGCGATGGATTTTTCCACAACAATTTAGCTCTGTTTGCCACCCCCGTGGCGCAGCTGCCACATGCGCCACGCTTGGGTTTGGAAGGCCCCTGGATCGAGGCTGACCTGTGGAAGCTTTTCCGCGGCCGTCTCCTACCCTGGAGACAGCGGTACACTGGGAAGTGCGCGCCGCAGCAGTGGAATCAACGCCGTGCCAGCCGGCGTACCTGTTTGTGGGTGCACGGGCCTGATCGGCCTTTAAAGTGATCCACCGGTCTGGTCTCTCGCCCGCGGCCCTCATGTGAGGGCTCGGCCTGTGCCGGGCGCTGCGGTTTGGGGGACCGGAGCAGCCTATGGCCCGCCAAGCGCGGTGCCACTGTCCCGTAATGGTGCCGGCAAATGAAAGCTTCCGCTCTGTACATAGTGTGAGTGCGTTGTATGAATGATACTAGCTACTAACACAAAATGTTTACAGGAAAAGGAACGCAAAAATATTTAAAAAACAAACAAAACTTAGCTCTGTTTGACAAAAACAATACTTAGACTTACAGGTATGTAGCTGCATATGTAATTATTTTGTTCGCTTTTTCGTGAAGTTAATTGTCTTAATTTCACAAAGTATATATTTGAATTGGTTAACCCAGTTTATGATGGTCCCTGATACACAATACTTTGAATATATGACAGTAGCAACGATTAACCCTCGCTCCAGTGGGGGTTTCTTGAACACCCCCGCCCCACTTCGGGTTTTTTCCGGCGACACGAAAAAGGGCGGCGCAAAGCGTCGCCATACTTGGCACACCATATCCTTGATCAATTTAGCAACTTTACCCCAGAATATTAAGGTTGGGTCATCTCAGTTCAAGTCACCAATGCATGTCAAGTGTCCTCACCTCCAAAAATGTTTAATGGGGGCATAAGTAAGAAATGAGTGAATCTATCAAATCGAAATTGATACCACATAATGGGCCCACCGAGTACTACAACATATATTCCCGCATTTTTCTTATCGATGACCTAGGGTTAGGTACAGATCATGACCTCTCCATTTGAAATGTATAGGGAAAACGGCAATTGGCCAACAAATTGCTTTATTTCTGTAAATACTACTTGGAATATATTCGTATTCTGCAAATCATGGTATGCTAGGCCCCTTTATAGGTTCATGTTGCAAGTTCGAACTTGTGACCTCTGAGAGGTCTTCTTGGGCAACTTAAGTAGTTTTACAGACTTGGGTCAGTAACTTTGCAGGAAATGATGATAACAATTTTATTTTGATGCCATTACGTTCAGATTATTCTTGCAAATAAACAGATAAGTATATGGACTGTGCTAGATTAGAAGGTTACCTTTAGATGGTATGATATGTGACCTTAGATTAGGTGGTATGTTTTGACCTAGTATAGTCATGCTATACGGCATTCGATTTTCCGTAACAAGAGGAAGTGAATGATGTCTAAAAAATGATTCTAACTTTTAGTCTATTAGACGTTAGAGCCCAGAAAATGTTCTCTAACCTGCCACCTTCTTTGACCTGTTATGACCTCAATATTGACCTGAGCCCAAAAGTGACGGATATAGTTTTGTCATGAATTTGTATTGACTATCCATCGGCCTTTGCGTTTCTTCGCTATTCCGCATAGGCGCCGAGCTCGAGGGGGTGGGGGTGTTTGATACCCCCACCAGGGCGAAGGTCGTTCGTAGGCCCACCGGCGTGGGTGTTAAGGTTTTTTTACTATACACCTCCTCCCTGTGTCCGCATCACCCCATATTGAAAATGTTAAAAAATGATGTTTAACAGTCCCGCATGACAGAATGAATTGCAATACGCTCCCGCAGCCGATGCTGAAGAGTTGGCTCTCAAAATGAAGCCAGAAGCCAACTAAACGTTGCTACAGAACTTGTTTAGTAAGAGGTATAAGAGAATAAGTGTTGCACCTTGTTAAACACAATGCTCTCATTTCTTTATTTGAGCCGTAGAATAGACCAGAAATCAACAGAACCTTGCAACAAAGCTTAATGTGCTGATTTTGCAATATTTTTTGGTAAGAGAATAAAAGTTTTCACTTCTATAACCATACTTTTTATATTATCCATTGGATAGGACTTTGGTATCGTGCCTTTGGTATCTGACAAAATACCACATGGTGAACTTTGTATCAATGCTGGTTTGGTCCACAGAACTTCTGTCCGTCATAACTAGCGTACCGATCCTGCTAGCCTCTCTCCGAGTTGTTATTTTTTGTTTCGTAAAGTTTTCAAAATCTGGAAAAGAACTTGACATTTCTCATCGGTAATGTCCTCCTTGCAAAAATTTTATCTAGAAGACCTCCTTTGTACTGGATCTTGAAATGAACCTATTTCAGTTGCCTGCGCGAGATGCGCAAGCTTGTTTTACCTCATAGGTAATCTTATTTTGACTCGGATTCATTCGGATTTCACTGAGCGGGCTGTTTTTGGATATCACCATGGACTGTATCAGTGTACAATTGTACACACATGTAGCACCTTGGGACGATGGTTATGCGTGGTATATCAGAAACTTTCTCCTTTGTTTCAGTTCCCCTAATTTCGTCGATATTCATCATAGAAACCTGCGAGATATGTATGTATGTATATACACCTGGTTCTGGTTATCATTCGCCTTCCCTCCAAAGAGGGGAGCCGGTACCGTAGTGCCATTGCCTACTGGGCTGCATGACAACACACACACGCGCCCGTTACAATACAAAGCACGCTTCCAGCCTCCGGAGCCGGTCGATCCGCGGCTGTTCAAGACAAATAATTGGCATTGAAGCGGAATTTAGTTCAAGTTGGAGGCCTGGTTAGCCTTGGCTCGGCGCGCTTCCGGCACAGCATATGCTCCGAAATACCCCACGGCCGTTTGGCTCTCTCTGACTCACTGGAAACCGGTTCCCACCCTTTAAGCTTGCCTGGAGAGAAGACTCATGCTGAAATTAAGCACATTATAAACGGATCGAAAACATTAAAGGGGGTAAAGCTTAAGCATCACATGGTAGAGCGAGACTTTAAGCGAAACGCCGGTTGCGTCGAGAAAGAATAAATAAATCGTATATTAAATATGCCAGTTATCCGTGCACTTTCAGGAACAGCTTAAACTGTCTTAATGGAGGTATGCGAAAGACATAACGCTGAATATTTGAATTTAATAATTTTTGAAGTTTATCGACGCACCAACTGCCAAGGTCATATGGCGTCGCCAACTCTTTCCCTGTTGGAAAGGTTTCTCGGGAGCCAGCTTGCTCCTTGTTAAGGGAAGCCGCCGGGCCTTGAACCCGGGTCTGCTGAATGGAAGCCAGCTACGCTGGCAACTCCACTGCCGCGCCCCCTGAATGAATATTTGAATGTATTTCGTGGAGTAGGGTATACTTATTTATTTTGCAAGCTGTTTTGAATGTATTCAGCCAGGGGTGGAATCTAAATAAAATTACTTGAAATGTTTCAGGTCGGTAGAAAATATACAAAGCAACAGTTTTTGTCACTGAGCAATTGAGCATCCCATGCCACCTATAATAAGGGTCTGCTCACATATAACGTCAGCCAAATCTTAGGGTGCTCCGACCCTCCCCTCTTTTGTCAAAAATAGTTATAAAGCGGCCGACCTACTTCCTTTTCGTCGGCGATCGTCAGAAATTTCCAGACTTCTTCCCTCCCTCCTCTTGACAGCAATGGCGTTTGACATGAGCAGTCACGCAGGGACGCTCGAGAACTTCTACGCTCGGGGGGTACTCGCAGTTGGTAACAGTGAACACTGGGTGTGACTACGAAACATTGACTTCGAAAGATTGACGTACCCGCTCTTTAACTGCATAGGTTCTGCGCAGTTCTCGCTCAATAAAACAAGTCCATGACAGCTGGTAACTTGTCCCCTCCCCTGTCAGGGATTACCAGAAAAGCCAGACCCCCTTCTTTAGTAACAGGCAGAAAATACCAGACCCCTCCTTTAGTCGCTGACGTCATGTGTGAACTGTCTCTAACGCTGTGTCCCTCAGCTGAGGCTGACACTGCCGTCTGGCCCGTGTGTTGCAGGCGATACTCCACTGCAGGATGCCAGTGCCGCTGGTGGGCCGGGGGGTACGGGGAGACCCGAGCCGTGCCCCAGTACCGCCGCTCGGCCAGTACCCTGGACGGCTGGACTCCACTGCCGTCCCGAGCTCGACCGCTGAGCCTCGTCAGCCTGTCAGCCGGCCGCTCCGCCCTCGTCACACCAGCGCCTCGAGTCGAGCACGACGCGAACCTGGCGCGGGCGCTGGCCACGCTGGAAGTGCCCGGCGCCCGGCTCTCCCGAGTGCTGCAGGGCCGCAGACTCTTCCACAGCGGCAGCAGCAGCAGTGTGCTGAGTCCGATCTCTAGTGGGTCGTCAGCGAGTCCGCCGTCGCCGCTGAGTCCGACGCCGACGCTCAGCAGGAACAGTTTCGGCCGCTCGTCTCAGCGTGCACGCCGGCGAGACAAGGACACTGTGACGTCAGCGGGACATGGCGCCGTCGGAGAAGTCGGGCTGGCACACAGTCGCAGCAGCGCCGACCGCCTCGCCTCGGGCTCTATGACCTCTGCCAAGGTCAAGGCTCGCGATGTGTCCAACGCGGAAGACCTCAGAGTTGTGGCCTCGGGCAGGATTGCAGCTAGAGGAAAGCCGCCACATGGTGGGGACAGTTCTGGTGGTGACACAACAGCACTGAAGTCGACCTCGCCCCGACGACATGAGGCTCAGAATAGCGCTGGCCCAGCATCGTCAGCGCGTGCGGGCTGCATGCCAGCCGAGCAGTTACACCCCCAGACACAACTGACGAACGGTGTCCCAGTGCCTGCTAACGGTCCCGCGCCGGAGAGAGAACGGAATGTTCACCACCATGTCGCAGACTATGTTACCGATACAGAGCCAAACTTTCTGGGGACGGAGGCTGAAGCAACGGTCATTGCTGCGGATGCTGGGAATGTCAGTGCACCAGTGAAGCATAGTGGAATACAGAAGATAGACAGCCCGAGAAGTGGCGGCTCTTCTAAAACGCAGCCTCTAGTGGCCGTTGACAAAACCAAAGACGGTGTAATACAGAATGAATGTGCAATAGAGGAGCCCAAAGCAATGCAAGCAAATATAGTTGACTTGAACGCTTCCCCCGTTTATTCTACAAAAACACAAAAAGATGTTCCGTCCCTAGAAATCTCTAGTGTGAGCAATGACACTAAGGCGGCAGAAGCTCAACCGAAGAAAGAAAAGATCATCAAAAAGAAGAAAAGGCTTCCGACCAGTATAAAATCCGACGACTCGCAAGCTATTGAAGGTGGAGTGGCGCTGGGGAAGAATGTTGGGGCAGATTCTGCAAAAATATCATCCAACGGACATGTTGAGCTTGTTAAACTAGAAAATACGTTTTCGATTCACGACGAAGGCACGCTAAACGTCGTACTAAAAAAACCAAAAAGGGTGAAACTAAGTTCGACCTGTCCCAATCTAGCTACACAAGAGCCTTTTAAAATCACCTCAACTTCTAGCCAAGAAAAAGAAAGCACTCAGCATTCAGGGAGTGGGTCTCAGCTCATGAAAGAAATGAAACATAAACGGACGTTGGAGCAGAAGGCCCCTGTTGTCGTGGTTCACGATGACCTGAATAATAATGTCTTTTCTCGCGATAATGGGGTGTCCATTACTGCCGATGTAACGTTACAAAACTCTTTGATTACTAACTCCGTCACTTCGAGTAGTGGAATAATGCTTGAAGGATCTAAGAAAAGTTCTCAAAGCAGCGCTGAATCTAAAAATGGGTCCCGGGCAAGACACAAGGAAGCTGACCAGACTGTCTTGGACACTGAAAAAGCGGCGGAGAACTCGACAAACAACAAAAAGGAAAATATTAAACCATGTCAGGCTGCTGACAAACAAATTGCAGGCCCCACCGGGTCCATAAATTCGGTGCCAGCAGCAAATCAAACGGAATTGAAAAATGTGAATAAGATGAGCAGCTGCACTGTCAAAACTGAGCTAATAAACAACACTTCTGTCCCAAACATAGCCGTGCCAACAGCAAAGGCAGATGATAAGCAATGCGTACCCAGGTCTAAAGCTGATCTCACTAGGAATAACAACTCGGATGCGAAAACCACTGCTGCAAAAATTAAAACACCAGAACTATCGGGCGACAAAATGTTGGTGGCACAGGCGCCATCACAGCTGCCCAAGACTACAGCAAAGGGAGAAGTGAAAGCATCTGCCAAAAATATCCCCTCCAAGGCTGACTTAAAAAGCGAGGATTCCAATTCCAGGAAATCTGCGACAGAACGTGCCATTCCTATGTGCAAGCCCCTACCGACTTCAAGTACCTCAGCAGCCTCCCAGCCTCTGCATGTGAGAGGCGTTTCTGGGCACGCGTCAGAGATATGCAGCGCCACTGGATCTGCGACTGTACGTGTCCAAGCCGACGTGCCAGCGCCAGCCGCCGCGTTGGAAGTGCGCCCAGTTGGTGACGGCAAAACAACATTGAGGGCGGACCAGACGACTGCAAACAAAACTGCTGCGCCAAGAAAAGCTGCGAGACTCAGCGATAAACCTACCGCAGAGACTGGAGGAGCGGCAATAACTGGATCTGGTAAATTACATAATGGTGTGGGTGTTCCACTTAAGCCGACATTGGCTTCATCCAGTCGGATCACCCTAGAGCCAGCTGCGTCAAATGGAGACGTGCTGCCTGTTAGCAAACCTAGCAGTGGAACATCTACAGAAACTGATGCTAAAAAACCTTCAAAACGAAAAGTCGTAAAGAAAAAGGCAGGCGTAATACCATCTTCGAGCCAGGGGGAATCTCACGCGGAGGGTGGTGTTCAGGCACTGACTTGCCGAAAAGGAGAACAGAGCGGTGGTACCTCAGCTGTGAAAGATGGTAAGAAAATCATCAAAAAAGTTAGAGTGCTAAAGAAGAAAGCGGATCCAGCCGCTCAAGTTAAAACAGTGGAAGAAACTTCCATGCAAAAGCCAAACATGGCGACTACAGGCAGCAGCAGCTTATCAAAGCACTTGTACCCAGAGGGCGATCCGCCCAAACGAAGGGCGTCAAAAGACGCCTCGGGAAAACCGTTGCATATTAAAATTCCCGTGCTAAAGGTGGGTTCTAAAGCGACTGGCACGGAAGATCATGGTCATCACGCTACAAGAGAAGAAAGTGGCACCAAGAAATCAACTGGCAAGTCAACTAAAAAAGGTGCTAAATCAAAGTGTGTGTCAAGCAAAACCATGAATGATAAAATTTCACAACAATTTCATGAAAATGAGTCCCAAAAATCCAAGCAACGAGATACTCCGGGGACATATATTGGACATCATATGGGTGGCTCTAGAGCTAAGTCATCTCACAGTAAGACAAAGCAACTCACCAGTAAGAGCAGCTCAGCTGGCAGCAGCGGTGAAAGCTCTTCATATGCCTCCAGTGAGACAGATTCAGAGGAAGAGGAAGAGGCCTCGCCCTCAGTTCTGCAGCGACGAAAGATCAGGGAGGAGAAGGAGCGCGAGGAGGCACGAAAGTTGGAAAAGTTTCGTCGCCGTGGCCAGAAAAACAAGCTAAAGATGGAACGCCTGAAAATGGACGACGATCCTGTGACGTACATGAAGAACCCAGCCAACCAGCGTTTCGCATTCTTGATGAAACAGGAGGAGTGGATGGAGAAGCATCGCCAGGAAGAGAAGATGAATGCCAGTGCGACATTGCAGCCCGATCCTGGTGGGTAACTGGCTACTGATGGGTTATGAATACGTAGCTCAAGAGAAAGCTCCCTTGTAGGAAAAGAAGCAGTCATTTGTTACCCAGGCTTCACACTGCCTTCTCATCATAATCAATTTAGTCGATTCATTTACGCTATAAATTCATTTGAACAGCCTTTCGTACATTTAAAGCATGTCTTTTACCGTGTTCCATTTTTTTAACAAACAAAATGGCGTCACTCCAACAGCTGACGACTGCCCCACGCCAACACCTATCGACGAGCTGGATGATGCTCCGTTCGACCGTCGGCGAGGTCCCCTTGGGGGACCGCGCCCCAAATTCCGGCAGTACAAAGTTAATGACTTCCTCTTCCTACGCGTTCTCGGCAATGGCGCCTTCGGAAAGGTATGATCGCCTTGAATACAAAACCATAGCTACCATAATCCCTTGGCTCAAAACATTCTGATCTTATCATGTTTTGAAGAGTCAGTAAGAGCTGCGAAGAAATACTGATCATCAATCTCTTGGCTAGCACACGCACTCTCTTTTGAAGGCAGATCGCATGTCTGTGTTTATACGACCCGTTGAAGAGCGCGTTCTCAGTTTGTCTAATTAAGATGAAACATGGTACGTGTCGTTGGCAGAGTGCGTGAGGCTACAGATGAAAGATGGCGGGGGAGGGGCCAGTTGTGAAAGGGGGGCTTCGGCTGGATGGTAGAAGCGGATGTCTAATGTGTATGCAGAGTAACCTGGCCCTGAGAGGAGGGCGTCCCATCCGTTGATGTTCCGTTTGCCAAGCGTAACAGCTGACATGCCAACAGGCAGGCATCCCAGTTCAGCGTGTGTCTCTCAACTCTTGCCAACCATTAACCAAGGTGCTCACCCCTCACCACTGAGACACCATTGTGTCTTGACTGCGTGTGTATGGACAGCTAGGATTTTTGGCAAACCTTTCCCGGTTCCACATTTTCTCGATTTAATAATTAGCTCTAGAGTTAGAAGGGGATTGAGATGAGCCCTCAGGCGGATGCAAGCACGAAAATGATCCCACGCGTTCCCGGGGCTGCAGTTCCCGACCGGTTCAGTGAGTTATAATTGATCAACTAGGTCGATGACGTCCGTCGATGAGATTTGGCTCGTGAACAGTTTGGTTTCTTGGGAAGTTGGGTCTTTCAATGTGCACACTGGAGAGTTAAAACCAACACGGCCGTGTAGTGAGAACAGACGCGCTAAGGTAAACGGATTACTCAACAAGTTCTGGGAACGTCGGAAGAATTATTGAATAGCCTTTCCATGGGACTTTTTGCTTTTAAACTAAGTTCGAAATCGAACAAAATCTCAATTTGATGAGGCATGATTATCCACTTCCCATGACAAACTGCGTGCTCCGATATATAATGTCATTGTTTCTAGTGAATGCTTAAACAAGGATGTTTTATTAGTCTATTTATAATAAGTGAATGAAATAATCGATGCTGTAATGCTCTTGATCCGTTTTCGAGGTGATGTTGGCCCGAATGCACGGTACGAGGAACTACTTTGCCGTCAAGTGCTTGCGTAAGGACAAAATCGTTAGCGACGAGGACGTCCAGGACACCCTGACGGAGAGGAAGATTCTGACGATGGGCACAAACCACCCCTACCTCTGCCACCTGTTCTGCACGTTCCAAACTCCGGCAAGTGATCCAGGGCTCTTAACAACTAGCCAAAAAAAGAGGCGTACGGAGCTTAACAGTCTTGCTCATAAGTAATTTTTGAGATGATGATTTTGCGGTCATTGTTATGTGGTTCCAAGCGGCTGTATGGAACATTTCTCTAAATGGGGCGGAACTGATAACTCTCCTAAATTTTTTGTCGATGTACTTTATTTTTTTCTTGAATTTCATTTCTACTTTGTCCTTGCTTACCGAAAGAAACGTACTCGTTAAACCCTAAAGAACCTGTTACATGTTGTTGTCTGGATGTAGATGTGGCTTAAGGTGAAAACTCATTGAAAAGTAATGTATCCTGAGTAAGGCCTCATATCATGTTCGAGTGTCATATTTTCTGGATTAGTTGATACTTGTTTCAACAGTTTATATAAGTAAGCTAATAATAAAAGTCATGCGGTGGCGCCCGATAAAATCCTAAGAGTATACTTCAATTTTTGGTACTCTCCTTCGACTAGACCTCATCGCTTCAGCTACTGCCTAGGTGCTTATATGCTGAGCAGCGGCCGAGCGCCGTTGATGACGTCAGTGTGGCTGTATTTCAGTCTCACCTGTTCTTCGTGCTGGAGTTTCTGAACGGTGGGGACCTGAACTTCCACCTGACTCAAGCCGGCAGGTTTGACGCCGACCGCACTCGCTTCTACGCCTGCGAGCTGGTCTGCGGTCTCCGCTTCTTACACAAGAGGGTGTTATCTACCGGTGAGGCGTGGAGCACTACTGAGGGGCTTCTGTGTCTTTGTTTCATAAATGCTCATCGAATCAGTCTCTGTATTCCTTCAGTGGATGTGTATGTTTTTATTTTGCCAGTCTCATGCGCCCCTAAAGACGCACAATGAAATATAGCAACAGCACCAGCCGAACTAACACACTTTTAATCGGAACAGGGACAACGCACGGTACACGGCAGCACACAAGTTCACATGGGGATATGGCTGGGATCTTTCCGGACACGTGGTAAAATTGGGCTACTGTAGAAATAACTTGTTTTCTTATAAGCACAGCTATCATCTTCTCAGACCAACAAAACGAGTCTTCAGTCTCTGTACCACACTTAAATCGCACTTGCCACCACGCTTCTCAGTAGAACCCATCACAAAGCCGCTGTAGGCTGCGTAGGTGAGGTCACAGGCCACATGGTAGTAGGAAAAAGTGGTGCCAGAGTCATACTTTAACTGTTAACTGTCTAACTGTTAAGAGTCGTGTTTTAACGGTACGGGAATAACGATACAGACGGTCATGTGACATCTAAGCGCTCGTCAAGGTAGGTAGAGGTTGTGGCATGCCGAACGAAGAGTCAATTTGGTGTTCTAAAAATATTGAAGTTGTGTTCAGTGCGAACCAACAGCTAATCATTGATGAACACAACCTTGACACCATGCTAACTTAGGTATCGGGTACCCTGGTCCGGTCTCCCTGTGTCTAGAAATGTGCAAGGGCTCTTGTACCTCTTTCTGTTTTTGATTATTAGTTTGCAACGTGATATCTGTAAACATATATTTTGGCCTCCAACATTTTTCTGGCTGTTTTTTTGCTCCGGCGATGTTTTTCTTCATACTGACAACTGGATATCCAACTAGGATAAGCATGGTCTCCGGTGCTGCTTAGCACAGTATCCTATCTCGGTAGATTCGGCTTCATTCTTACTGTTCCAGGAGCCTGAAACTGGACAGCGTGATGCTATTGCACTGTGGCAGGGACCCGAAGCTAAATAACCTACCGCTCTTCACTGTTCCGGGGATCTAAAACTGGATCCAGTGCTGCCATTGCACCGCTGCAAGGGCCTGAGTTGGATAGCATGCTGTTGTTCACTGCCGCAGGGATGTGAAGTTAAAAAACTTGATTTTCCCATTGTTGCAGGGACTTGAAGCTGGATAACGTTCTCTTACTCACTATTACAGGGACCTGAAGTTGGGTAACGTGCTCTTACTCACTATTACAGGGATCTGAAGCTGGATAACGTGCTGTTACTCACTGTTTCAGGTACCTGAAGTTGGGTAACGTGCTCTTACTCACTATTACAGGGACCTGAAGCTGGATAACGTGTTGTTACTCACTGTTGCAGGTACCTGAAGTTGGGTAACGTGCTCTTACTCACTATTACAGGGACCCAAAGGTGGATAACGTGCTGCTATTCACTATTACAGGGACCTGAAGCTGGATAACGTGCTGCTGGACCACGAGGGCCATGTGCGGATCGCCGACTTCGGCATGTGCAAGACGCAAATATTCCTGGACAGGACGGCTGACGCCTTCTGCGGCACGGTCGACTACATGGCCCCTGAGGTGATGCCCTGTGGTGGCGGTAGTAAGAAATAGGTGGATCTGGGGCCTGAGTCAAATTCGATGCATGGCGATATATCGGGTTTTGTCTGGGCACAAATAACCTTACTCTATACGGAATATTTCACCTCTTAAAGACACTGCTAATCCCAATCGACTTCTCTCAGACTGCAGCTGCCCCAGCTAGGTGCAGGTTAAAGTTTTTATATGTTTGAATCGTTCAATCATATAGCTCGTTTATATATCCACCCATATCCTCTTTCGTACGAAAAATCAATTATCCCACCTTTCGAGCGATGTTGAATCTGATTCGCTGTCCGGAACATGAACTGGATGGTTGTCGTGTTCGTTGTAATTTAGAGGATAAAGGGAAAATTATTATGCTGCTCGTTGAGAATATGTGTCTTTGCAGGTTGTTTCAGGCAAGAACTACAACCAATCCGTCGACTGGTGGTCCTTTGGGATCATGCTGTATGAAATGTAAGTATAGTAGGCGATTTCAGTGATATATAACTCAGGTAGATATTGGTGAACTTTAAAAGCGACAAATACGGTATGAAAGTATTGCTTTCGCTTTTTTGTCACAGTTCTGAGTAAGAGGCCAAAGTGAATATTTCACTGCTTAAAACGCCTTAAGTTTTACTTCCATCGACTTGAGACCAGGTTACCGGGGTTTGGATTCCGTTGAGGACATGGTTGTACTCGTAGATTTTCGAAAGTCATCGAGGGTACCCAAAGCTGAAACAATGACCACCACATAAAAAAGAGCTAACATAACATTATATTTGTTTCAGATCTCACGCATACCTTTTGAAGAGATAGAACCAATTTAAAGTCCTGAAAATGAAAAACAATAGAATCAAAAACAAGCCTTAACACTGACTCAGTCTTTCTTTGCAGGTATCCCGGTACCCTCAAAAGACTGTATATTCACACCCCTGCGTGGGAACGAAATGTATCATTTTATTGATTCATGTACTAATCTTTTTAACATATCAGCTCGATTTCCCTGCAGCTTAATTCGTTTTTTCTTGTTCTGCATACATTTTCGGAATCTTACTCGTACTCCAACAAACACGCTACCCTCACAATAATTATATTTTTGGTTTCACGACTGAAGCCCAGGTGTTGTTGAGACTTGTTTGACACACTGCGGTACGAAAAATCCCAATGTTGCACACAATGTGAAATGTCCTTCCCCTCGTGGAGGCCCTTGATCAAAGTGCACCAGTGTTGGTAATGATAGATACCTGGTGACTAAAGAAGTGGCCCAGGGTACCACATAACCGTCTGCTCCAAGATGACCCCATCGATGACGGCATGATGAGGTGGGCCGTTCACTCTGCTGGAGGAGTTTTCCGTCGCTGTATGCCGGTGGTTGTTGGCGACGGCGTGAGGTGTATGTTCACCGGTAGTACTGAAGTGTGCCCGGTTGGAAATTATTTTGTCTTCCGCACATCATGTGCCAGGAATGTGTCCTCATGATGATAAAAAATGACTGCGAGGGGGCTGAAGACTCATGAAACTGAAACATTCCGCATTTGCTCGGAAATGGAAATTCTAATTTTGGTGGGTTCGCCTACTGAACCTATGTCATAACTCTCAAAATCCTTGCATTTTGATCCGGTGTCAGTTAGCTCGAATGAGGTCAATATCGATTTTTTGCATAAAAACTGAGAGTGCGTGTGACTTTTCATGTCGTAAATATTTGGAGCTTCCTCATTGAAAACACTCAAACACTCATTCATAAGCAAAAGCGGCTCGAACTGCATGTAGCACTAGTTCATCCCACTTAAACACTCGCATTGAAGGAAGGCGGGTAATTACCCCCCCCTCGGTTTTTTTAAGTTTTTTGTAAATGGTTGTTTGGAAAAAAACGGATCAGCCGTACTTGCCCTACCTTTCATCTGATCATTTTTTACAGCTTTTGCCAACATTTTAAGGTTAGCTCATCTCAGGTCAGGTCACCAATACAGGTCAAGTGTCCTCATCTCCCACAAAGCACAGGGGATGAATTTCTCGCCTCAGGTCACTCTCCCACCAGTCAGTTGCCAGCCGACATGCATCAAGTAAATATTGAGCGCAGGGACGTCTCGGGGGAATCGCTCAAGCCTGCACATGCACTGCCACTGCATGTTCCTGAGCAGCGGACCGGAGCCCAACTCTCTACCAACTGAGCTACCGGGGCGACAGCTCAGTTGGTAGAGCATATAATAGGGAATATTTATCATCCTTCATTTTGACTCAACGGGTAATTCACCGCCAGTCCCAGCGGGGGTTCCAATCCATGCGAATTATCTCAGTCTTCAGTGAGGCCTCATCCTTACCTCAGGCTGGACAGTGTAAACCCTGCTGTTGCCACAGGCTGGTAGACTTGACCTCTACTGATGCCGCAGGCTGGTGGGCCTGACCCCTTTCATCGGACTGGACGAGGAGGAGCTGTTCTGGGCCATCAGAAGTGAACAGCCCTACTACCCACGTTTCCTGGAGGATGACTGCACAGAGATCATCAAATGGGTGAGAATTTTATTTTTACCATTCATGAGCTTGTTTTCCAAACAAAGTTATTGAATATTTAGAAACATGGTATAAGCCTCAGGAAGGTAAGCTAAGTTTTCTTAGACACTACATAGAAGTTAGCAGAATATATGCATGTAATAAAAACACATAAGTATTTATAGAAGCATTGGAAAATTGCCAAGAAAATGAAGTCGGCCCAATCACTCGCTGGTACACGCACAGGGATCAATCCTGACACACGCTTGCACGGTGTATAGAAATGGCAGCCTTTCCGTAGCCAAAGTGCACTCTATCTATAAATTGTCAATTCAAACCTGTTTTTAGTTATGATAGCCCTAAGAATTCCCAGTGCGAGGCGACTTCTTATTTTAGCTTTAAAAGCACGTGGATTCGTGAGACACAGTTTTCTGATAAAAGCTCGTTTTCCTCTGGCGCCCAGCCCGTCCCACCCACTCCACCTGTCCGGCCGGGCCGCAGGGATCTGGGCCCTGTACCTGTTGTTCTTTTGGCGTCGCCTGCTGCCGTTTCATAAAACGCAGTTTGTCCTTCGTTCCAGTGTAGTTGTGTTGCAAATGAAGTAAATGTATGCTGTTGGCTGAAAAGGGCTGTTTTGCCGGGTCGAGAGCAAGACAGACAAAAAATATGGGGTATGCCAGATCCTACGCCATTTTTAAACAGAGTCCTCGTATCTGGATGGTCAATTAGGACTGAAATGAAACAGGGACTACACAAGGTAATGCATGTTTTGACAGAGTATGTAATGTGTATATACCCCCAAACGCCTTTCAGCAACGTACTTTTGTATTAAAACAAACAGATCTTGGCCCAAAATTAATTTTCTAATGTCTAGAAACACATCGCTTTTTGCGCTCTGCGTGCTACCAACCACCCTCCAGCGTGAAGGGTGATTGTTTACTCGCATAAATACAAAGCATGTACGGCTTAACAAAGCATGTAGGTAATAGCGTACATGCTTTGTTACGCTGCCAGAAATGCTGTGTAGTTGCTGTTAAAGCGGTTTCCTGTCAATTTTTAATGACATAATGTGGTGGTACAAAAGTTAAAATTTCACAACAGTTAACTCACCCATGTCCTCTCCTTTTTATTGCATTTTTGAATTGGAAGTAGCAATAAATATCCACTTGAACACCCTCCTGACTTTTTCCGGGTGGGTTCATTTTATAGTCGTCACATATATAATCCCTCCATATCCTCCCTATCCGCTGAAGCGGCCCCGGTATTTTCCGCACCTGGGACCGGCACGTCTCTGCCACACACAGTGGCACGCTGCGGCGGGGGGAGGGGGGTGGGCACGTGCTGGGCCGTTGTTTGTCGGCGGTGAGATGTTGCAGTTTGGCGTGAGTGACAGGGTGGTGGAGTCTGGGTCCCGGCCACCGGGTGGGCCACGGGACCAGCTCCAGGTTTCAACACCACTGCTTACTGCTGATTACGTCACGGCATAGAATTCAGGACCAGAGTCGTCCAAACCAATTCGGCCAATACGCTCACAAATATATTTTTGTTTAAATCCGATCTAGATCCAAACATTTTTCTAGGCATATATAATTTTGAACTTTCAGTCCGAATCTTGATCCGTATATTTCCTATATGTATTCCTGTCTAATCGTCTCCATTTGCCATAGAGTACGAGGATTCACTTGATGTCAGCCCCTTGACGGGTTCTTTCCGCCAAACGGCGTGCATTTGTTTAGAAATAGGCACCCTTCTGGGCATGGCTCCACTCAGAGTATTCCTTAAATCATTGTATTTTATTTTTGTCCTCTGCCTAGTCAGGTTAAAAGGAGACGAGCGAGGCGATTCCCGAAATTTCCAAAGTGAATGGGATGTTATGGTCCTACCTACTGCGGATGGGATAGACGGGAACCTCCACCTGGTCCATACACATGACATAGGAGTATTACTCTGATGGCGAATCATACTGTTTCCTAATCCAAACTTTTTCGAGGCATTCATAACATAAGCGAATCGATTAATTATTACTGTCGAATTGGTAATTTAGCTTTTCGCCCTAAAACTTGCATGGCTTGAGTGTCGTGTACCACTGGTTCAATGGCACGGCAAACCCTATGGCTCCGATTATGCTTTCATGAGAACACAAGAATCATATACCACTCCCCTATTTATCGCCCAGACAATTTGCTTGTTCATATTCCCTTTTATGTCACAGGAATAACGCATTCAAGCTCCCGTATGTGGGACCACCTAATAAAACTGCGGATAATCATTTATCTATAAGCGTTAAGACTAGAGGATCCTCTATGCACTATGCCTTTAATGTCTATATTATAAAACCTAGGGCCTCGGGTAGTGCAAATGTCGCACGCCTTATCAGGTCACTTTCAGAACCATGACTCTACCTCTCCCGGCCTATCTTATGTGCCGTTGGTCTCCCTTCTAAGGTATGTCCCTAAAGGTAAAACCTTCTCTCTCTCTCTCTCTCTCTCTCTCTCTCTCTCTCTCTCTCCTGTCACTGACGTCAACGTTCACCTCCCCTCAGCTGCTGGTGAAGGATCCATTGCTCCGGGATGGGATCCTCTGAGTAGTCCCGCCGGAGGCATCACTGAGTCAGCCCCTTCTTCAGGAAAGTCGACTGGATCGCCGTGGAGCGAAAACAGCTGGATCCGCCGCTTAAACCCTCCCTGGTACGCCATGCTGGGGTCCAGGAACCGATCTGTAACTCGAGTGGTATTCGATTTACGCCCGAGATAATATAGGCTGTCGGGAAGCTAGGATAAGGGGAATTACATTTCAGATCATCATCATCCTTACGGCACATTCTGCATTATATTAATGATTCAGAGCTAATATCATGCCATAGGGTGTTACATCTTTTGCTGTGAGTTCTAAACATAAATATTTCCTCTTTTTTTGGAAAAAGTGTATTTATTTTTGAAGGTATCCAAAATATGAAGATGATAGGTGTTTTTTAACGGGCCTTTTTAGGGGAATGACTATTTTTCCTCATCTGGATTCGTTAGTGCTTGAAAGGGGTTCAGAAGATGCGAAATCCATAATTAAACTTTCACCCGGGATTGCGATTTCCCTGTACCAAAATATATTGGTGTTAAGTAAACACTTCCAGCCAGAATATGATGCATTGCGGCCCCAATTTCCATTTCAATCCTCACTTTTCATGTTGTTCGCTTGAGTACTTGATCCACTTGAGAGAGTGACGAAAAAGGGGGCTTCGCTGATAACAGAACATGGTGGGATAGCAACAGAGTTGCTGCGTTTCAGAGTTTTCTTGAGCTCCCACTCAACTCAACTCAAGTGCTGAGAGCGGTTGACTCAACTCCAACTCAACTCATGATCAAGAGTTTAGTGAGTCGACTCAACTCCGACTCAAGGCTTATTTCATCCGACCTTCCAGCACTCTGACTCAACTCATGACTTTAACTCAACTCAAACTTTGACTCGTTTTCAAAATAAAATAAATACATGATTATTACATAGAATTATAATATAAAATTAAGAAATAAGTCAATAAACCAGCACAAAAACAAATGTTCAGAAAGTCCGACAGAAAACTGAGGATTAATAGTAGCAAAATTAATTTATTGCCATTCAAACATTGGTTAACAATTAGCCAGCAGCCATAAACTAAATTTTTAATTCTTCCAGACTGTCACTGCCTAAAAAAGCTACTACAGCAAGAAGCTGCAATTATTTCCTAAAAGGAACATTGCATATCAAAATAAGGTAAAGGGAACGGAAAGGAACCCTAAATGGCAGCCAAAGGTTACACCAACATAAGCAAATAATTGAACCTCTCTACTGTCAGAAGAGGTCCAAGCTAAAAGCATGGTATAAACTGTATTTTTCTGGATGGTATAGGTATTGCTTTTTCTTGTTAAAGAACAATGCTAGGTAATTTTTCTAAATGAAACATTAGCATGCCATGAGTTTGAATCCCAAATTCTAAGCAATAACTACTAGAGTAGGTTCCTAGTTGCAATTGCAAATCTCTAAGAACTACAGTAAACCTTGCAATAAATAGTATACCATATATGATAAAGGACAGAAGAAATGGTAATTTGACCAAGGTATTGGAAAGTGACGATTCATATTCGAAGCCGACCGACGATGGATGAACTTCCTATACAGTAATTTACACACCAATCACTTCTGGGGAATTGGAGAACGGTTTTTAGAAATTATAATATATAGTTTTTCAATGCTAAG